>LR738714.1:152749650-152814267 GCA_902687465.1 Secale cereale | reverse complement strand
GGTTGGAGGGGGGTGGCTAGCTTTATATAGGAGGGGGGGTGCTAGCTTGGGGAGGGGGCAAGGCCATGGCGGCGGCGGTGGCAGAGTCCGACGCGGCCACGGGGTGGCGACGCAGGGAAGGCGGCGCGGCGGCGATGGGCCTGCTCGGTCCCCCTATTTTTTTTATATATACGCCGGCGCTAAAAAGAACTCGAGAAAATAAAATTAAATCTAGAAATTGCCAAAACAAATTTTTACCGTATAAATAAAATATTTAGAACAAGATGAACATTTTCTTGGCACTAAAATGCATTTTTGAAAACATGCTATTTTTCCTAATTCAAATAAAATCAAAATAAACTCCAAATAAAACTTGTTTGATTTTTTTCTTATTAAATCTTCCGTATTTCTTAATTTTGGGAGAGTCATTTTACTCCCTCTCTCATATATTTATGATAGAAATACTTGAAGAAAAAATAAATAAAATCAAACGATCCTATTTTCAAGATTTGAGAAACCTCAAATATGAAAATTTAGAAATCCCCAACTCTCTCCGAGGGTCCTTGAGTTGCTTAAGATTTTCTCGAATCACCAAAAGCAAGAAAATATGATATGCATGACGATCTAATGTATAACATTCCAAATTGAAAATTTGGGATGTTACGAACCTACCCCCCTTAAGATGAATCTCACCCTCGAGATTCGGGTTGGCTAGAAAATAGGTGAGGGTGGTCCTTGTGTAGATCATCTTCTCGTTCCCAGGTGGCTTCTTCCTTGGTGTGGTGACTCCACTGAACTTTGCAAAACTTGATAACCTTGCTGCGGGTAACTGTGGGGACCCCGACTTAGAAGTCGAGATCACCGAATGCACGTGTACAGTGATCCCAGAGATCAATGCTCACTGAACACACAGAAGCTGAATAACAAGAGTCTTACATCCATACATACCGTCTTACACAAATTGAGGCCATTATGGCCAAGTCTTACATAGATAAAGCCTCAAGGGCTGAATAGCAAATAACTTAAGTAGCGGAAGTCTTCGATGATAGGTAGAACCCATGCCATCTGCCTTAACCCTACATGCATACTTACTGGGATAGCATCCTAGTTCGCATATTCGTCTCGAAAGAACTCTGCTTCATATTCCTGTTCCTCCATGCCTGGCCAATTAAATAACCAGTGGCAAGCCAATGAGTACTTTGAATGTACTCGCAAGCAACCCATGATTTGGTTCAAAGTAACAATGCAATAGAACGACAATGAGCAATCTAGCAATGGGCTAGAATAAATATTCAACCATCAAGTATATGCATCAATAACTTCATGTAACCTCGAAGACAGGTTACCGATATTATCATGAATATGGTTCATCTCATCGAGTCAAGTCACCACCTTGACTCAACATACACACACACAAGGTTTCGCAAACATTGGACGTAGCCCAAGAGCGGTTACCCAACTGTCCTTGACCATGGACACGGCTATTCGAATAGTTTTACACTCTGCAGAGGTTGCGCACTTTACCCACAAGATCCGGGAAGCTTTCATGTCACCCACGATCCCGCAGTACCTCAATTACTCGGGGGAAGCACCCGGTCATCATCTTTCCTTAGACGACACTAACATAGAGTCCACTCGTTGGTACACGGCCCTCGGGTACAAACAATAGATCACGGGACTTGCCCTAATTTCAATATCACGCGTACCCGAAGGGACCAACGATGTGTCCGGTGCCCGGTGAAAACAGTCATGGTCGTCTATCCAATCACGACCCCATCCCGGGAAAGACCTCAAGTCTTCCCGTCACTAGTAATGCGGGCACCATGCTAGTATCGGCCTAAGTAATCAATAACGCCCTGTCCCATAAGGGGTAGAGTGGTTGCACATGTATGGTTGGAATAACGGTCGCAACTTAAACCAATCCGTTTGAAAAAACATCACACATACTTGACTCGGTACACCACTTCGTCATCAAGTGGTTACCCATCTTATCATCTCCCTCGGGCATGAATGGCACCCGACGGGTTTTTTCGAAAAGAATGCAACCACGAAGGTGTCATAGCACACATGCATCTCTAAGCATCACTACTAACCATATGCATTGCATCTAGCACATAGCAAGATCAAGAATAAAGTATGCACCATGTGGTGGTTCCAACTAAGTCACCACCGTAACTCTATCGTCATGCATCGGAAACAAACGGGTTCCGAAGAACAAGTGTATCATGGTCAAAGGGCTGCTTGCCTGGATTGGCTTGGTCTTCAAAGTTTTCAAATGCTTCTCCTTCTCCTTCTTCAGCAACTTCGTCAAACACGGTATCTATACGTCATAATAACAACGGAAAATAAGACCACAAATAAAACAGAAAAATCAAAGTGCTCAGAAAAATGTCAACATATTTTTGTTAAATACTAGAGGGAAGACTAAGATGGAGAAAATTCTTAGTTGGAGTTTTGGAGTTGCAGAATGGAACCTAAGGATTTTAGAACAGGAGTTTTATTGCTCAAATTTGAATTTAAATTTGAACAGAACAGAAAAGTTTCATGGATATGTGTGAAAGTGACACCATTAAATAGGTTGGAATATTACAAGATTTTAGGAGTTGGAATTATTTCATTTGGACTAACATTCATTTCTGTAAAATTAATTGAATTAATCACAGAAAGAATAAAAAGAAATGGCCCTGTGCCACTGGGCCAGAGCGGCCACAGTGCACGGCCCAGGGCATCTAGCCAAGCCGCTCGGGCGCCAGCGCGCGCACGTCAGGGTTTTAAACCTGACGGGCGGGGCCCAGCGGTCAGCGGCAGCGAGGGGAGAGAGGGAGCGGTGAGGATGACAGGCGGGGCCCGCCTGTCATCTTCAACCTCTCGGCCACGGTGACGGCGAGCTCACCGGCGGCGAATCCGGGCACAGACGGACTCAGCAGCGAGTCGCGGAGGTAGTGGTGTTGGTGCGGCTCGCCGGGGAGGTCGGGTTCGTCGGCGGCGAGGTGGGACGGCGGAGGGTCATGGGGAAGCTGCTGGCTAGCTCGTTTCCGGCAGCTGCAGAAGGGGAAAAGGGAGAGGAATGCATCAGTGAGGTGCGGCGGTTCCGAATCGAGCAAAATGAGGGGCTGAGAGGGCCTGTACCTCGAGATCGCTGGCTGCCCGACACTGCGGAGCTCCGGTCGATCCCGAGCACTGGGGCTCTTCGGGGACGAACTAGTGGTGCTGGAGGGCTAAAGGGGATGAGGGAAGGCTGTTGGTGCAGAGTAGAGGGCTCGGGGGGCGGGGGGGGGGGTCCTATTTATAGGGGAATGGCAAGGTCCCATGGACCTGTGCGCCGGCGAGCTTCTACTCGACGCCACAGTGCACGGGAGACGACGGGAGTGTGTCTGTGGCGCTGCTGGATGAGCCCTACGCCTAGTAGAGGAGAGAGGAGGAGCGGGGACAGCGCCGGAGGGTTCGCACGTGTGAGGCCGACGAGTGGACGTTGCGGGCGGCCGGTGCGCGTGCGAAGGCGGCCACTGGAGGGAGAGAGAGAAGGGGGACAACACCGGTGGAGGTTGCGGACGTCGAGGGGCGTTGGGAGGCGCGAGGGGAGAGCTCGAGGCTGTCGGCTGCGCTGGATTGGGCGAAGCTACAGTGCGGGTGCGCACTGTAGCGCGCTCTGGAGCGGTCTAATTGCATGCCATGGCATGCCATTGGCCCTCTGGGCGTGTCCGCCGTGTCTGGGGGGTTTAGGGTGATGTAATCAGCCCAGCTGTGGCATTGGATGCTCTGGAGAGTCAAGGAGAGAGAGAGGAAGCTGGTAACTTGGTGAATTCTGGTTTTCCAGCAAGGTGAGCTAGGGTTTTCACCCCTCAATAATGGAGCTGGGGACTTGGGGGAGTTACTGGAGGTAGATAGTAACTAGATGAAGCTGTGGTAGAAAGTTGAGGCCAAGGTAAATAGTAAAAGTGGTCAAGATGGTAGTTTTGGTAAAATTGCACAAGGTGTTTGATCAAGTTTTGATCAAGCAAATGATCTCCACTTACCATGACACTTAACAGGATTGAATGTTATAAGAAAATAGGGTATTTCACCAAAATTGGGCTCATTTGAAGGAACTTGCCAATGTAACTTTGGTGAACCCTAGAAATCAACAGAGATGGCTTCATCTTGTTTGAGTCAAGCTAATCATCTCCCCTTGATGCACCACTTGGTGTAGTTTCATCATTTGGGGTATTTATCATTCCCACAAAGTTTGAAGCTCCAGGTAAAAAGTTGGTAATGTAAAGTTGTTCAAATTTGCATTTGAACAGAAAGGGTTTTGGGGTATTCTGATCAAGTTATCCTACTCCAAATCTTGTGCCATTTGGTCTAGATGCCTTATTAGGTCTTTCTAGCATGTGCACCAAGTTTGAGGGCATTTGGATAAGTTTGGCAATGTAGAGTTGCTCAAACTTCAAATATGGACAGAATGGTTATGAAGAGTTTTGAGGATGTTTTCTTGCTTCCCAAGGCATGGGACTTGGCGAGATCATCAAATATGTCATATATGACATGATAGAATTTCCCTGGAATTTTTGGAGAATATTTCCTTTGTAAATATTTCAAAAGCTTGAAATATCCAGAAAGGGTTTAAGAGGGATTAGCCCATTATTTTGAACATGACCAAGTGCTGAAACTCTTATATATGGACAATATATGTCCTATGAGTCTCCCTGAATTTTGGCAAATATTTTTGAAATACTTAAATAATTTTTCCCTATTAAAGACCATTTCTGGCCTTAAGAAAAAGCTTTTAAATAAAATAGGAAAATAACTTTTAAAATTATACTTTTGTGGTTTCTGGGAGTCCTATGACTACTAGGTCTCAAATATACCTTTTGAAATAATTTTCTCACCCTAAATCAAGCGCTTGCAGTGCAAATCTCAATTCAAGGGTTTTTGGAAAACTAAATTTTTGGAGGATCGTTTGCCTTCACGTTCACTTCCACATGGTATTCCACCTCAGTGTCGCTAACCCAATGCTCAAGGTAGGTGAGGATGGGCGCTCGGTGGAACTGACACTCCTGGAGGCTATCCTCGAGAAGCAAGGGAAACCCAGTGGTCAGGTGCTCTTCGGGTACAGCGGCCATCTACAAAGGGTGAATAGGAGAGGTTAATAAGCTGATGAAATCTCAGATTTGGAAAAGGAGAGAGGTTCAGAAGGTTTTTTGAAAAGGGGTCCCATCTAACTAACGCCCATGCTAACTAAGGCTTCCTACAGTCAGGATGGCTCTTATACCAGCTCTGCCGGGACCCTGACTTAGAAGTCGAGATCACCGAATGCACGTGTACAGTGATCCAGGGATCAATGCTCACTGAACACACAGAAGCTGAATAACAAGAGTCTTACATCCATACATATCGTCTTACACAAATAAAGGCCATTTATGGCCAAGTCTTACATAGATAAAGCCTCACGGGCAGAATAGCAAATAACTTAAGTAGCGGAAGTCTTCGATGAAAGGTAGAACTCATGCCATCTGCCTTAACCCTACAGGCATTCTGACTAGGATAGCGTCCTAGTTCGCATGGTCGTCTCCAAAGAACTCTTCCTCATATTCCTGTTCCTCCATGCCTGGCCAATTAAATAACCAGTGGCAAGCCAATGAGTACTTTGAATGTACTCGCAAGCAACCCATGATGTGGTTCAAAATAACAATGCAAACTGAACAATAGTGAGCAATCTAGAAATGGGCTAGATTAGATATTCTACCATCAAGTGTATGCATCAACGAGTTCACGTAATCTTGAAAACAGGTTACCGATATCAACATGAATATGATTCAACTCATCGAGCCAAGTCACCACCTTGACTCATCCCCCACGTACTTTCACTGATGAAGTAAAATTCTGGACATAGTTTAAGTAGCACCACCCAACTGTCCATGACCGTGGACACGGCTATTCGAGTAGTTTTACACTCTGCAGAGGTTGCACACTTTACCCACAAGATCCGGGAAGCTTTCATGTCACCCACGATCCCGCAGTACCTCAAGTACTCGGGGCAAGCACCCGGTCATTATCTTTCCTTAGACGACACTAACATAGAGTCCACTCGTTGGTACACGGCCCTCGAGTACAAACAATAGATCACGGGACTTGCCCTAATTTCAATGTCACGCGTACCCGAAGGGACCAACGGTGTGTCCGGTTCCCTGTAAAAACAGTCATGGTCGTCCATCCAAGCACGACCCCGTCCCGGGAAAGACCTCAAGTCTTCCCGTCACTAGTAATGCGGGCACCATGCTAGTATCGGCCTAAGTAATCAATAAAGCCCCGTCCCATAAGGGGTAGAGTGGTTGCACATATTTGGTTGGGACAGTAGTCACACATAAATCTAATCCATCATTTCACCCATGCACAAGATTTTACCGGCACATCACTTCTTCCTCAAGTGATGACCTAACTCAACATCACCCTCGGGCATTAGGGGCACCCGATGGGTTCATGCAAGGATTTTTAACCACGAAGGTTTCACGTCACACATGCATCACTAAGCATCACTACTAACCATTGCATGACAACTAGCACATAGCAAGATCATGAGTAAGCATGCATCATGTGGTGGTTTCAACTAGACCACCACCGTCATTCTATCACTATTCATTCAGAATCAAACGGGTTCCGAAGAACACAAGTGTATCATGGTCAAAGGGCTGCTTGCCTGGATTGGCTTGGTCTTCAAAGTCTTCAAATCCTTCTCCTTCTCCCTCTTCAGCAACTTCGTCAAATACGGGATCTAATCGTCGCAAAATAACAACGAGAAAATAAGACTACAATGAAAACAGAAAAATCAAAGTGCTCAGAAAAATGTCAACTTATTTTTGTTAAATACTAGAGGGAAAACTAAGATGGAGAAAATTCTTAGTTGGAGTTTTGGAGTTACAGAATGGAATCTAGGGATTTTTGAATAGGAGTTTTAATGCTCAAATTTGAATTTGAATTTGAACAGAACAAAAAAGTTTCATGGATATGTGTGAAAGTGACATCATTAAATAGGTTGGAATATTACAATAATTTAGGAGCTGGAATTATTTCATTTGGACAAATATTAATTTCTGTAAAATTAATTGAATCCATCACAGAAAGAATAAAAAGAAATGGCCCTGTGCCACTGGGCCAGAGTGGCCACAGTGCACGGCCCAGGGCATCCATCCCAGCCGCTCGGGCGCCAGCGCGCGCACGTCAGGGTTTTAAACCTGACGGGCGGGGCCCAGCGGTCAGCGGCAGCAAGAGGAGAGAGGGAGTGGTGAGGAAGACAAGCGAGGCCCGCCTGTCATCTTCAACCTCTCGGCCACGGCGACGGCGAGCTCACCAGCGACGATTCCGGCCACGGCGAAGCCAACGGAGGGCAAGGACGGGTTCAGCGACGAGTCGCGGAGGTAGTGGTGGTGGTGCGGCTCTCCGGGGAGGTCGGATTCGTCGGCGGCGACTTGGGACGACAAAGGGTCGTCGGGAAGCTGCTGGCTAGCTCGTTTCCGGCAGCTGCAGAAGGGGAAAATGGAGGGGAAAGTATCAGCGAGCTGTGGCGGTTCTAAATCGGGCAAAAGGAAGGGTAGAGGAGGCCCGTACTGCGAGATCGCCGGTGGCCTGACGCGGCGGAGCTCCGGTCGATCCCGAGCACTGGGGCTCTTCGGGGATGAACGGGTGGTGCTGGAGTGTTGCTGGGGATGTGGTGAGGTTGCTGGTGCTGAGTGGGGAGCTCGGGGGGGCTTATATAGCCGCGCCCATGGTCCACCGTGGACTCGTGCGCCGGCGAGGTTGCAGGCGAGGCCAGGGGCTGCTCTGGTGCCTGTGATCGAGCCGGGGAGGATCGTGGACGTGTTCCACGTCTAGTTGAGGGGAGAGGAGGAGCGGGAGACGCTCCAGACCGTGCGCGCGTGTGAGGCCGAGGAGTGGACGTCGCGGGCGGCCGGTGCGCGTGTGGAGACGGCCACTGGAGGGCGTAGGAGGAGGGGGACAGCACCGGTGGAGGCTGCGGACGTCGAGGCGCGTTGGGAGGCGCGAGGGGAGAGCTCGAGGCTGTCGGGGGCAGGCGATTGGGCAAAGCTACAGTGCGTGGGCACACTGTAGCGCGCTCTGGAGCACCCTTATCGCATGCCATGGCATGCCATTGGCCCTCTGGACGCGTCCACCATGTCTGGGGGTCTAGGGTGATGCAAGCACTACGGATGAGGCTTTGGATGCTCTGGAGATGCTGTGAGAGAGAAGAGAGGCTGGTGACTTGGTAGAAAATGGCTGTCCAGTAGGGTGAACTAGGGTTTTTACCCCTCAATCATGGAGCTGGAGACATGGGAGAGTTACTGGAGGTAGATAGTAACCAGATGAAGTTGTGGTAAAAAGTTGAGGCCAAGGTAAATAGTAAAAGTGATCAAGATGGTAGTTTTGGTAGAATAGCAGAAGGTGTTTGATCAGTGTTTGGTCAAGCAAATGATCTCCACTTGCCATGACACTTAACAGGATTGAATGCTATAAGAAAATAGGGTGTTTCACCAATTTTGGGCTCATTTGAAGAAACTAGCCAATGTAACTTTGGTGAACCCTAGAAATCAACAGAAATGACTTCATCTTGTTTGAGTCAAGCTAATCATCTCCCCTTGATGCACCACTTGGTGTAGTTTCATCTTTTGGGGTATTGATCATGCTCACAAAGTTTGAAGCACCAGGTAAAAATTTGGTAATGTAAAGTTGTTCAAATTTGCATTTGAACAGAAAAGGTTTTGGGGTATTCTGATCAAGTTGCTCTACTCCAATTCTTGTGCCATTTGGTCTAGATGACTTATTAGGTCATTCTAGCATGTTCACCAAGTTTGAGAGCATTTGGATATGTTTGGCAATGTAAAGTTGCTCAAACTTCAAATATGGATAGAATGGTTATAAAGGGTTTTGAGGATGTTTTCTTGCTTCCCAAGGCATGGGATTTGGCAAGATCATCAAATGTGCCATATATGACATGATGGAATTTTCCTGGAATTTTTGGAGAATATTTCCTTTGTATATATTTCAAAAGCTTGAAATATCCAGAAAGGATTTTGGAGGGATTAGCCCATTATTTTGAACATGACCAAGTATTTAAACTCGTATATATGGACAATATATGTCTTGTGAGTCTCCCTGAAGTTTGGCAAATATTTTTGAAATACTTAAATAATTTTCCCCTATTAAAGACCATTTATGGCCTTAAGAAAAAGCTTTTAAATAAAATAGGAAAATAACTTTTAAAATTATACCTTTGTGGTTTCTGGGAGTCCTATGACTACTAGGTCTCAAATGTATCTTTTGAAATAATTTTCTCACCCTAAATCAAGCGCTTGCAGTGCAAATCTCAATTCAGGGGTTTTTGGAAAACTAAATTTATAAAATACATTTTGGCCAAACTAATTTTGTAAGAAAATTCTGTACTGTTATATAACACTTGGCATGATCCTTGGGCAGAAGTTTTGGGTAAGGGGATGAATTCTACAAGAGGTAATAGTTGACTTTAATGAGCACATAAAAAACATATGAAGAAAAACTCAATTCCAAATAAACGCCAAATGATGCCAAAAAAATTTGCTGGTCCAAATTTTCATGCTTCATTGATGCAAATAACATGTTACAAAATGCAGGGTGTGACAGTAATTCTGCTCGAAAATTCGAGGATCTTAACAAGCTTCTCCTCGTAGGTCAGATCACTGTCCAACTGAAGTGCTTCCAGGGGTACTGTGTCTCTAAGCGGTATATCGGCCATCTCCGCATGGCACTTATTAAGCTGCGAAACGTGAAACACTTCATGCACTCCTGACAATCCTTCGGGCAATTCCAACTTGTAGGCAACCTCTCCCATGCATTCCAAAACATGGAAGGTCCCACAAATCTAGGGGCTAGCTTTCCTTCAACTCCGAAACGTTTGACTCCTCGCAGAGGCGATACTCTCAAGTATGCTCTATCTCCGATCTCATAGGTTATCTCCTTACGCTTCGAGTCTGCATAACTTTTCTTCCTGGACTGAGCTACCTTCAGTCTATCTCGGATCAACTTCACCTTCTCCTCAGACTCTTTGATCAAATCTGGTCCAAACAACTGTCGGTCTCCAACTTCGTCCCACGACAACGGAGTCCTACATCTCCTTCCGTATAATGCTTTGAATGGGGCCATCTTCAAACTGGCTTGATAGCTATTGTTGTAAGAAAATTCGGCATACGGCAAATTATCGTCCCAACTAGATCCATAATCTAGTGCACAGGCTCTCAGCATATCCTCCAAAATCTGATTGACTCTTTCAGTCTGTCCATCTGTCTGCGGGTGAAAAGCTGTGCTAAACTCTAGCCTGGTACCCAAAGTTTCATGTAACTGATTCCAGAACTTTGAGGTAAACTGGGTTCCTCTATCTGATACGATGCTCCTCGGAACTCCATGCAGACATACAATTCTGGTCATGTATATCTTTGCCAACTTTGCACTGCTATATGTGGTTTTCACAGGGATAAAGTGGGCTACCTTCGTCAATCGGTCCACTACTACCCAGATTGAATCATATCCTGCTTTGGTCCTGGGCAATCCGGTGATAAAATCCATGCCAAGCTTCTCCCAGTTCCATTCGGGTATCGTCATAGGTACTGGCTTCTGATGTTCTGCCTTTACTCTCTGACATACATCACAAACTTCTACATATTCCGCGATATCTTTCTTCATACCGGTCCACCAGAAAATGTCCTTCAAATCCAAATACATCTTAGTATTTCCTGGGTGAATCGAGTATGGTGAATCATGGGCCTCTTGTAGAATCAACTTCCTGATCTCTAGGTCATCAGGCACATAAACGCGGTCCTCAAACCATAAGGTGTCGTGTTCATCCTCACGAAATCCTTTAGCTTTTCCTTCGCTCATCCTCTCCTTTATAGAGGCAACTTCCTTGTCAGTTTTCTAAGCTTCTCTGATTTTATCCATCAGGGTAGACTGGATTTCTAGTGTTTCTATGTAGGCTCTCGGAACTATCTCCAAACGTAGTTCTCGTAAGTCCTCGGCTAACTCCTTTGGAAATTCTTCCGTCATTAGGGTATTGACATGGCTCTTGCGGCTTAGCGCATCGGCTACTACGTTAGCCTTTCCGGGATGATAATGCAATCTCATGTCATAATCCTTAATGAGTTCCAGCCATCTCCTTTGCCTGAGATTCAACTCCTTCTGAGTGAATATATACTTCAAACTCTTGTGATCCGTATATACTTCACAATGGTTTCCAATGAGAAAGTGTCTCCACGTCTTCAATGCATGCACTACGGCTGCTAACTCCAAATCATGAGTGGCATAGTTCAACTCATGAGGTTTCAGTTTTCGTGAAGCATATGAAACAACTCTTCCTTCCTGCATAAGAACTGCTCCAAGTCCTCGACGTGAAGCGTCGCAGTATACCTCGTAATCCTTATGTTGATCTGGCAGAATCAACACAGGTGATGAGACCAAACGTTTCTTTAATTCCTAGAAACTGGCCTCACATTCTTCTGTCCAACTGAACTTGGTGTCCTTCTTTAACAACTCCTTCATTGGCTTTGCAATCTTTGAGAAATTCTCGATAAATCTCCGGTAGTATCCTGCAAGTCCAAGAAAACTCCGGATCTCTCCAACTGTTGTCGGTGCTTCCCAATGGATCATAGTGTCCACCTTAGCGGGATCTACTGCTATTCCTTCTCCAGATATAACATGTCCAAGGAATCCGACTTCCTTCAACCAAAATTCACATTTGCTAAACTTGGCAGACAACTGATGTTCTCGGAGCTTCTCCAATACCAAACGCAAATGCTCTGCATGCTCCTCTTCATCCTTCGAGAAGATCAATATATCATCTATGAACACTACGACGAACTTATCCAAATACTCCATAAACACTTTGTTCATCAGGTTCATAAAGTATGCCGGTGCGTTAGTCAGACCAAAAAACATAACGGTATACTCGTACAACCCATACCTAGTGGTAAAGGCCATCTTAGGTATATCCTGCTCTCGGATCTTCAATTGATGGTACCCTGATCGCAGATCGATCTTGGAAAATACCTTAGCTCCTTGCAATCTATCGAACAGATCATTGATCATCGGCAGTGGGTACTTGTTCTTGATCGTTACTTCGTTCAGCCCTCGGTAATCAACAACCATTCTTAACGATCCATCCTTCTTCTCCACTAGAAGTACTGGCGAACCCCAAGGCGAAGAACTTGGGCGTATGAATCCTTTATCCAGTAACTCCTTAATCTGCTTCTTAATTTCCTCCAAATCCTTTGCTGGCATCCTATATGGTCTCTTAGAAATTGGCCCGGTGCCTGGCAAAAGCTCAATCCAAAAACTCGATATCTCTGTCAGGTGGCATTCCTGGCAGTTCTTCGGAAATACGTCAGGGAAATCCTTCACTACTGGTACTTCCTCCAGAACAACTCCTGGTAGGGAATTTAATCTGTTCCTCTTCGGCTCATGCCGGGATACATACTTGATCCTTCTTTCTTTTGGCGTAGTAAGCAAAATGGACTTACTGGTGCATTCAATATTCCCTTCATACTTAGATAACCAATCCATGCCTAATATCACATCCAATCCTTGAGATTCCAGTACTATTAGGTCCGAAGGGAAAATATAGTTACCAATCCTTAATGGCAACTGATCACACCATAACTTAGCCATATACTCCGCTCCTGGTGAGGTTACTAACATGGGAAACCTAAGGGCTTGGGTTGGCAGCTTATACTTATCCACAAATCCCCTTGAAATGTATGAATGCGATGCACCAGTATCGAAAAGAACAAGCGCAGTAAAGGACTTAACTAAAAACTTACCTATTACTGCATCTGGCTGAGCTTCAACCTCCTCCACGCTAACGTGATTCACTTGTCCTTTGTTGAAGGGGTTGGGCTTCTTCGTGGCGCTTCCATTGCCGTTCCCATTCTTAGCTTCTGGGCAGTCAGTGGCATAATGTCCATTCTTCCTGCACTTGAAACAAGTGACATGGCTGAAATCCTTCTAGGTGGGTGTGGACGGTGTAGGGCGGCTCTGGTTACCATTTTCTCCATTTCCATTTCCATTCTTAGGGCCATAATGATTGTGCGAGCTACCTCCTCCATGGGTATGTTGAAACTGTCCTACCGTTTTAGGGGTAAAACGGGGCTTCTGCTGTGCTCCAAAGTTATACTTTCCTTGCCCATACTTCCTCTTGTGACTTTCAATCCGTTGATGCTTCCTTTCAATCATTAGGCCGCGATCAACCAGCTCCTGGTAGTTATTGAAAGTTGCCACCATCAACTGTACACTCATCTCATCATTCAGCCCTTCCATGAATCTCGCCTTCTTAGCGGCATCTGTGGCCACATCATCTGGGGCATAACGAGATAGGGTACTAAACTCATCCACGTACTGAGCCACAGTACGGTTGCCTTGGCGCAAATTGCAAAACTCCTGCTTCTTCATACTCATAGCTCCAGTGGAGACATGGGCGGTACGAAAAGCTTGCTGAAACTGATGCCAAGTCACATTGGCTATGGGGTAAGTGGCTGTGTAATTCTCCCACCATGCTGCAGCTGGTCCAGACAACTGGTGTGCGGCAAATCGCACCTTCTCAGCATCCGAGCAATTGGCGGTGGTCAAATCCCTTCCAATCTTGCGTAGCCAGTCATCAGCCACTATTGGTTCGATGCTGCTAGCAAACACTGGTGGTTGCAACCTTAAGAAACATGTCAGGTTGTCCACGGGTGGTGGTGGTGGAGGGTTGTTGTTGTTGTTGTTGTTGTTCTGGTTGTTCTGAGTAATTCTGGACAAGAAGTTGCATCAGGGTGTTCTGTTGCTGGATCAACTGAGTGAGCTCAGGGGGAAACTCAAATCCGGGATCACGTCTTGGAGGCATCTGATGGGTGTAGAGGGAAGAGATTAGAATAGAAAAAAAGGTCTAAGGGAAATCACTACCCATATGCACATGAGACAAACACAATCATATCACACCAATCAATTTCAAACAAGGGCTTACACAGATCTAATCGTTTACAAAAGTGCTCTAAGTCTACTAAATGGGAAAACTACTAGTCAAGGGAAGGTCTTCTAATTTTTTTGATCTACGGAGGATTCCATGATATCTTCTCCAGCTCCATCTTCATAGTCTTCATCTTTGCTGTCATCAGGTTCCGAATCCGTGTCGTCGATGATAATGTAGTCTTCCGGTGGAATCTCCTTGGGTTCTTCTTCCTCGTCTTCTTCTCCCATGAGCATCCCTAACTTCCGTGTCAAGTCATCATTCTTCTCCACAAGTATTTGCATCTCCTCCTCGTATCCGTCGCGTGTAGACTTGAGTTCTTCCTCTAGTTCCAAATTCCTATTTAGGGCTTTCTTCAAATCTATCATCCCTGCACACATCTGGTGCTCCTGGCGACGAATGTGATGGTTCAACTCCTGGATGAAGGCTGCAATGGACCTATCCTTCCGGGTGCTGATCATATCCCAATTCTCATCTCGGCGTCCACAAATCTGGTAGATGGTGTCCTTTAGCTCCTGCTTGTAGACTTCTCCAATCCTTCCTATAGCGATGTGGGCTGCCATGCTCCTGCCTAGGCTCCATGTAGGCGCATTAAAGGAAAATGCTATGAGTGCGGTGACGGGCTTGAACGTCCTTCCTGGAACTTGAGCTTGAATCAACCAACGCTCCTCCTCAGGTAGAGTGGCATTGTAGGTTCCGGTGAAACTTGGTAGTTCAACATTTAGATATCTGGTGACTTCCTTCAGGTGTCGTCCAAATGGTGTATCATCATCCGGTTGCATGAACTTGTTCTTTGCATCCACCATCCTAAAAGAGTAGAAAAGATGAGGAGTCAGAAAAGAGAAGAGTGAATAGTGCTCTAGGGCTTTAGCTTAGTGGTCGTGTCCTACAGTCAGCGTGTGCTCTGATACCATCTTGTAGCGACCAGACCTCAAACAGTCTGATCTCTGTGCATCCATGTCATCCCTGGATCAGTAATGCTGACACGGACAGTACTTGAAGGATTTATAACAGAGTAGCAATCACACACTTATTACATCGATAGTTCCAACGATGAACTTATTACAATAAAAATGGCTGAAGGCCATCTAATACGATAACAGCGGAAGGCTTGGAAGATAAGAGAGTCCGTCAACTCCAACGGCATCACTGAGTATAGAACCACGACCTAAAAGGCACCTTACTCGTCGTCTGAAAAGTATGCAACATGAAACGTTGCAGCCCGGAAACGGGTCAGCACATGGAATATGCTGGCAAAGTAACACAAGAGAGCAAATGAAAGTAAAGCTATACTATATGCAATATGGCGGGTGGAAAGCTCTATGGTTATAGTTTTTGCGTGAAGCCAATTTTTCCCTACTTCAAAGGAATAAATTTTAATTAACTATCATGGTAGTTGAAACATCGTTGAGAAGATAGACATCCTCTCAACCCCAATTAAAGTTCGTCATTAAACCCAACAATATTAAATTAAAGTAACATGATGAGATTCACATGACATCCAAGTACTAGATACTCAAGACGTCCGTAACCGAGGACACGGCTAATCATGATCAGTTTGTACACTCTGCAAAGGTTTGTGCACTTTTCCCCACAAGACCCGATCTCCTCCATTTGATTTCTCGCACTACATGATGTTTGAGAAACGGATGACCGAGACACAGTCTTTCAGAAGCGCTAGCCCTTATGACCGGGTGAACCGTACCAACCTACATCCCCTACATCTGCTAGTCCACCACTGTAAGAGTTTGCACGACTTACTCATACTATGCTAGAGCCCATAATAGCATTGTGGCTGCACACGGAAGTTTCTAGTATGAATAATCTCATGATCCCTTTGAGCCTGGGTGGCGGTCCGAAGAAAAACAGGCAATCCCTGAAATATCCAGATGCCTCAATCCACCCAGATGTGTATTAATGTTGCCACCTTAAGTTGAACCATTAATTAACAACTCACATCTATCATGGATACACTCACCCAATCCACGTCTACGAGCATAGCATGGCCTAACAGCAAACGTAGAAGTAACTCCCAAAGGTTTGAATGTAATGTAGGTAATAGGTACTACCTCAATCTACTTCCCAATCCCACAAGTTAATTGATCCTACTCATGCAATGTGTGAGGGTTGACTAATGCAATTAAAACTGGGTAATTGGAAAGCATGATCAAAGTGTTACCTGCCTTGCTGATGATTCGCAAAACCTAGAGATTCAAAGTAGCAAGCGGCGCACTCCGGGTACTCTATTGCAAACAAACAAGCACACAATAAGTACTTAACTAATGCACGGGTAAAACTCGAATAAGAGATCTAACCAGAAAGTTCAACTCAAGAACTCCGGTTTGCAATAGAAACGACAAAAGAAGAAACAACGAAAGACAAACGGCGAAAGAGAAACAACTACCGAACCAATCTGGATCTAAGTCCAAATTTAGCAGAGGCAAACGCTTGAGCGACTAGGTTAAACGGAAAGAGAATTTCGAGATGAAACTCCAGGCGCTTGAATCACCTGATTCCGATAAACGGGCGAAAAGATAAACTAAAAAGAATATCGGATCAGAGATCGCAATCAGAAAATAACTGCGAAAAAGAAAACTAAAACAGCTTAACGAACGGACGTTCGTCAGCTGAGACTAAACGACGAATTCGTTCGTTAGAACGAACGAACGAGTGAACGTTTACTACTTAACTAAACCTGAAAATAAAAACAGAAAACCGATCTAATAAAACTGATTCTAAAAAAACGACTAGGGTTCTTAAAAAAACAACGGTTTTCTAAAAGAAAACTGGGCGGCGGCTACCTCATCGGAACAACCGGCGGCGGGGGCTTCCGCCGATGGCGGGAGGCGGCGGGCTGCGGGGTGGTGGCGGCGAGGGGCGGCAGCGGCGGCGGCGGCTCGACGCGGTGGCTGGCGGCGAGGGGCGGCAGCGGTGGTGGCGTGAGGTGCGCGGCGGCGGGGCTGGCGTCGCTGCGGCGGTGGCTTGCAACGAGGGGTGGGGTGCGACGGCGGTGGTTGGAGGGGGGTGGCTAGCTTTATATAGGAGGGGGTGCTAGCTTGGGGAGGGGGCAAGGCCATGGCGGCGGCGGTGGCAGAGTCTGACGTGGCCACGGGGTGGCGGCGCGGGGAAGGCGGCGCGGCGGTGATGGGCCTGCTCGGCTGGGCCTCGGCCCAGTCGGGTCGGTCCCCCAATTTTTTTTAAATATACGACGGCGCTAAAAAAAACTCTAGAAATAAAATAAAATATAGAAATTGCCAAAACAAATTTTCATCGTCTAAATAAAATATTTAGAACAAGATGAACATTTTCTTGGCACTAAAATGCATTTTTGAAAACATGCAATTTTTCCTAATTCAAATAAAATCCAAATAAACTTCAAATAAAACTTGTTTGATTTTTTTCTTATTAAATCTTCCGTATTTCTTAATTTTGGGAGAGTAATTTTACTCCCTCTCTCATATATTTAAGATAGAAATACTTGAAGAAAAAATAAATAAAATCAAACGATCCTATTTTCAAGATTTGAGAAACCTCAAGTATGAAAATTTAGAAATCCCCAACTCTCTCCGAGGGTCCTTGAGTTGCTTAGGATTTTCTCGGATCACCAAAAGCAAGAAAATATGATATGCATGATGATCTAATGTATAACATTCCAAATTGAAAATTTGGGATGTTACACGGGTTGAGAGTATGAAGTCTCCTGCAAGTTCTTCAGCTGTAAGATGGAGGAGAATAGTTCTATCAGTGTACACATACTCAAAATGTCTGGGTATCATAACCACTTGACTCAACTGGAAATTGATCTTCCAGTTGAGATTGTTATTGATAGAGTTCTTCAGTCACTGCCACCAAGCTACATAGTAGAGGACGTCTAACTTGTTTTTGCATGGCATGTTGTGATGTGATATGGTCAAAATATGACGTGATATATGTTGATGTATGAGATGATCATGTTTTGTAATAAGTTCACGACTTGCATGTCGATGAGCACGACAACCAGCAGGAGCCTTAGGGTTGTCTTTAATTATTGTATGACATGCGTGTCAATCAGTTAAGTGCCATGTAATTGATTTACTTTATCACTATGCGTTAGAAATAGTTGTAGAAGCAATAGTTCGCGCGAGACAACCCCGACGCAACGATGAAGATCAAGGTGTCGTGCAGGTGGCAATGGAGATCATGTCATTGCTTTGGAGATGGAGATCAAAAGCCCAAGATGATGGCCATATCATGTCACATATTTTTGAGTGCATGTGATGTTTATCCTTTATGCATCTTATTTTTCTTAAAACAACGGTAGCATTATAAGATGATCCCTTCACTTAATTTTAAGATAAAAGTGTTCTCCGTGAGTATGCACCGTTGCCAAAGTTTGTCGTTTCGAAGCACCTCGTGATGATCGGGTGTGATAGATTGTACATTCACATACAACGGGTGTAAGCCAGTTTTGCACATGCAGAATACTTGGGTTAAACTTGACGAGCCTAGCATGTACATAGATGGTCTCAGAACACTGGAGACCAAAAGGTCGAACGTAAGTCATATAGTAGATATGATCAACATAGGGATGTTCACCATTGAAGAATACCCCATCTCTCGTGATGATCGGACATGAGTTAGTTTATTTGGATCATGTATCAATTAGACAACTTGACGGATGTTGATTTAAGTGGGAGTTCATTAGTAATTTATTATTTGAAATTAACTTTATCACGAACTTAGTCTAAATAGTTTTTGCATATCTATGTTGTGGATGAATGGCCCGTGCTACCATTCCCTTGAATTTTAATGCGTTCCTAGAGAAAGCTAAGTTAAATATGAGGGTAGCAACTACACGGACTGGATCCTTAACTTGAGGATTATGCTCATTGCTGCACGGAAGAATTATGTCCTTGATGCACCGCTAGGTGAGAGACCTGCTATAGGAGCCGATGCAGATTGTTATGAACGTCTGGCCGGCTCGATCCGATGACTACTCGATAGTTCAGTGTGCCATGCTTTACGGCTTAGAACCGGGACTTCAAAAGCGTTTTGAATGCCACTAAGCATATGAGATGTTCCAACACTACTGCAGGTTGCTGTTAACACGACACTACGATCAGAGACCCTTCGACGAAACTGTGTGCTTTGCCATAATCGCAAATGGGGGTGTAAAAAACCGTCAAAAAAGGTGCAAAATATTTGCGATGGAGGATGCATCAATCACGGTTTAGATTTTCGTTGCGTGTGCGATGGCGGGTATACAGTTCAATTCAATTGACTATTTGTGACGAGCAGGAACAAAATAAATGGATTGCCAGATGAAGGCATGTGCGATGTAGAGCATACTGTTCAGTCGGATGAACTGTTTGTGATTAGGCAACACAAAAGAAACTGTCAGGCAGATCAAGGTGTGTGCGATATACGACATGCAGTTCACTCGGATGAACTATTAGTGTTGAGACAAGAGAACAGAAATGGTTAAATATAAGAAGTTGTGTGTGATACGCGGCCAACAGGTCTATAATAAAAAATGTGTGCTAAGACCGATAATAACACAGACGGTTGCTGCTAATAAGACGTGTGTGTTGTGCGATGGGATTGCATGCATACAAAATAACATAGTATATATACACACACTTATAAGGACATGGTTGCATAACCAAATTATACATCCATTTACATAGTTGGCTACTATACAACCATGGCATTTGGACACACCAAAGTAAACTATTACACGCATAATTACATAGGTGGCTACTACACACATGACATTCCACACACCAATAAAGTAAAATATATATTACATGCATGATCAACTAGCATAAATGATCATCTGATCATCATCTACTTCTTGGGATGCTTACTCTGCTTTTGGCTCGATCCGGGCTCGTCGATTTGGGTAACAAGGCACTTCCTCATGTCAACGATGCGCCTGTGCATCTCGTAGCATGTGTACACGCTCTTGGCCGTGATCCTGAGGTGTGGTACATCCAGTTGCCGCATTCAGGCCATGTGCCAGGATATGGGACTTGTCCTCTTAGCATCCTGCTTCATCTTTTTGTAGTAGGGGTCGATGATGGCCTAGGCGAGTTCAACCAGGGAGTCCTTCTTCGTGCTGCCCCAGACCCTGTAGTGCTCATGGATTTCGACAAGGTTCTGGCAGGCCAAGCCCGTAACCCTGAGCGCTTTTACATCATCAGTGGTTTCCATCGTGGTGAACTTGTAGTCGGTGTTGTTGACAAACCTGTTGAAACGGTTGCAAGGCTCTGTGGCCATGAAGTAGTGGTAGATGAGGACATGATGGCGCACGCACAACTGGACGACGGCAGCCTTCTTATCCATGTCGAGACAACCGGCAGTGTATTGGAGGTCGATGCTGACCACCTTGTACTTGTCTACAGCAAGCAACTGTTCAACGGTGTTGATGTAGTCGTCCACCCAGGTCAATGGTGTACACCACCGAGAGATCCGTCTCCCTCTTGTGGGTCTCTACTCTATGCTCGCGGAACTGCATTGGAGCGCCGCTGAACTTCCCCTCTCTATGTGTCGTCGTGGGTGTGCTTGTTGTGTTGTGGGGCGCGATAGAAAGGTTGAAGAGACTAAGGTTATAATGGTTGTGGGAATTAAATGGGAAGTTGGATGGCCTGGAATATCGGCAGGCCCTTGATGGTAGTTCTAATTTGCAGCGCGTAACTCCATCGTGCCACACGTAACTGCATTGCGTGGCAACGCGCGCGGCGCAACCGCATGCATACGGGGCCCGCGGCGTGATCGTGCGCATGCCCAACCGTTGGCAGAGCGCGCGTGGAGGGACGTGAGTCGAGCGCGCCAACGGACGCAAGTAGAGCACACCAATGGATGTGAGCAGAGTGTGCCACGGCACCTAACGACGAGCACAATGCGCTACGGCGCCTAACGGCGAGCAGGGCTTGCCGAGGGACGTGAGCAGAGGCCGACACCGTGATATGTGGCGTGAGCAATGTCGGAGACATCAAGCACAAATCAGATTAGAGTTGCGTGTGCGATACGTGGCTTACAGTTGATCCATCCAAGCTGTTTGTGATGGAATAAGCCATGTGTATTGCAGGCAGACGCGTGCTGGTATATAACCTTAAACTTAACCAAAAAAATGTTAATGCATGTTAGAAAAATTGTATAGCTGGAAACTATGTTCAAATACGACTCCAACGATATACTCTTTGGCGACATGCATTCATATTTTATTAGTTAAATCCTACTTCTAAACTAGGATGGGGGCATAGTAGGTAATTAAAATGCAAACGTTTTTATTAATTGTATGTGTACGTGTTCTTTCGTCCTCCTCTCACACGTCTTGTCACCCTGCTGCCGCAGACGGCTTACAGTGCAAGCTAGCGCAGCGAGCGGGGGCGTTCTTTTGGCTAAACGGTGGCGCCAATGAATCGTCGGTGAGCCTGTTCCCGCACAACCTCGTAGGTTCCCGCGCAAGCTTCCCGCCCGACTCGGTGAAATCCCCCAAAATCCCAATGCTTACCGGCCTGCTATAAAAACCCTCACGGCCGGCGAGTCTTGAGTCACATTTTCCCCTCCCTCCCTGTAGCTTATCTCGTCTTCTTCTCCCACAATCGCCAATGGCACCTGTCCATCGTCGTCACTCAGCAACTCCGCTATCATCAGAGGAAAGCTCCAGCAGGGAGGCTACACTGCGGCGGCGGCACAGTCCCCGGCGTAGTGTAGTGCGCGTGTCGTCCCTGTTGGGTGTGCGCGGAACACCCACCACACACTCCGCCGCCGCTCCCCGTCGGCAGCTTTTGCCGGCCGCCATTGCCGCCACACCACCGTCGAAACCCAGGGCCATCTCCTACTCAGCCGCCGCGGCCAGAAGGCGGGAGGTGGCCGTCGTGGCCGCCACCCCACTGCCGGCTACCATGGCCATCACCCGCTCCGCCACCGCGACCGAAAGGCGGGAGGTGGTGGTCGTGGTCGCCACCCCATCGTCGGCAGATGTGGCCGCCAGCCCACCTCGATAGCCGGGATCATCACCCACTCTGCCACTGCCTCCTGAAGGAGGGAGGCGGAGGTGGAGGGTCGCACGTGCGTCAGCGACCTTGCATGCTACATCGAGTTCCTGCGGGAGGAGGAGGAGCGCCTCGTCGAGCACGCAAAGAGCCTTACTGCAGCCGTGGCCACAGCACACGCCGACGCAGAGGCGAGGAATCAGGAGATCTACAAGCATTTCGGTTGCTTCGAGAGGGATCATCTGGGGCGGAAGTGGGCATTTGAGCTAGCGAGCACCGCTGAACGTGCAGCAGCGGCATGCACCATGTTACATTTCTCCAGCTCGTCGGTAGGCTCCTCCTCCTCCTCTGCCTCTTAGTGAGAGCGCTCGGCAGAGGAGAGGGTGCCGGAAGTAGCACAAAGCCCCTCCGTGGTAGTAGTATTTAGGGGCTATTTTGTTCAGTTCATCTGACTATAGATGTGTGGTCGAAGTGTACAACGTACTTAAAATTAGCTAGTATATATACTTGAACTAGCTATTTCAGTACGTGGTTGGCAACAATTGGGGAAAAGTTTAGTCGGTTCAGCTGTCGAGTTGAACTGATTGTATAAATTAAGAACGACTGCTTAATCTAGGAATGAAATCTATGCTTAATTACTGAATTTTAGTTGCAAAAATTTGATAGTGATAGTGATTTCTAGCTGCATATTTTGACAAACCGCAGTGTCATGATACGTCTCCAATGTATCTATAATTTTTGATTGTTCCATGCTATTATATATTCTGTTTTAGATGTTTAATGTGCTTTAGTATACACTTTTATATTATTTTTGGGACTAACCTACTAACCCAAGGCCCAGTGCAAATTGCTGTTTTTTGCCTATTTCAGGGTGTCATAGAAAAGGGCTATCAAACGGAGTCCAAACGGAACGAAACCTTCGCGAGAGTTATTTTTGGAACCGTATCTTCACAGAAGACTTGGAGTACACGCGAGGGAACGAAGGAGGTGGCTACGAGGGTCCAGGGCGCGCCCCCTCCCCCTAGGCGTGCCCCCACCCTCGTGGGCCCCCTCTGGCTCCCCCGATGCCCTCCCTCCTCCTATATATATCCATGTACCCTGAAAACATTGAGGCAACAGAGAAAACCCTAATTCCACCGCCGCAACCTTCTGTTCCGTGAGATCCCATCTTGGGGCCTGTTCCGGAGCTCCACCAGAGGGGGGATACATCACGGAGTGCTTCTACATCAACACCATAGCCTCACCAATGAGTTGTGAGTAGTTTACCATAGACCTTCGGGTCCATAGTTATTAGCTAGATGGCTTCTTCTCTCTTTTTGGATCTCAATACAAAGTTCTCCTCGATCTTCGATGAGATCTATTCGATGTAATCTTTTTGTGGTGTGTTTGTCGAGATCCGATGAATTGTGGGTTTATGATCAAGATTATCTTTGAACAATATTTGATTCTTTTCTGAAATCTTTTATGTATGATTATAATATCCTTGCAAGTCTCTTCAAATTATTGGTTTGGTTTGGCCTACTAGATCTATAGTTCTTGCAATGGGAGATGTGCTTGGCTTTGGGTTCAATCTTGCGGTGTCCTTTCTCAGTGACAGCAGGGGCAACAAGGCACATATTGTATTGTTGCCATCGAGGATAAAAAGATGGGGTTTATATCATATTGCTTGAGTTTATCCCTCTACATCATGTCATCTTGCTTAAAGCATTACTCTGTCCTACCTATCACAAACCCTTATCCTTCGCATTACATTATTTGCCTCTCGTTTTCCTCTCCCCCACTTCACGCTTGCCGTTTTATTCGCCCATCTTTTTCCGTGTGTTTACCGTTCGCTTGCTTCTTGTTTGCTTGTGTGTTGGATTGCTTGCTTGTCACTATGGCTCAGAACAATACCAAATTGTGTGACTTTTCCAATAACAACAATAATGATTTTATTAGCGCTCCGATTGCTCCTATTACCGATGCTGAATCTTGTGAGAACAATGTTGCTCTGTTGAACCTTGTCATGAAAGATCAATTTTCTGGCCTTCCTAGTGAAGATGCCGCTGCCCATCTAAACAACTTTGTTGATTTGTGTGATATGAAAAAGAAGAGGGATACGGATAATGATATTGTTAAATTGAAGCTATTTCCGTTTTCACTTAGAGATCGTGCTAAAACTTGGTTTTCCTCTTTGCGTAGAAATAGTATTGATTCATGGAATAAGTGCAAATATGCTTTTATCTCTAAGTATTTTTCTCCCGCTAAGATTATCTCTCTTAGAAATGATATTATGAATTTTAAGCAACTAGATCATGAGCATGTTGCACAAGCTTGGCAGAGAATGAAATTAATGATACGTAATTGCCCTACACATGGTTTGAACTTATGGATGATTATACAAAACTTTTATGCTGGCTTGAATTTTTCTTCTAGAAATCTTTTAGATTCGGCTGTGGGGGGCACTTTCATGTAAACTACCTTAGGAGAAGCTACCAAACTCCTAGATAATATTATGGTTAATTATTCTCAATGGCTCACCGAAAGATCTACTAGTAAAAAAGTGCATGCTATTGAAGAGATTAGTGCTTTGAGTGGAAAGATGGATGAACTTATGAAATTATTTGCTACTAAGAGTGCTTCTTCTGATCCTAATGATATGCCTTTATCCGTGTTGATTGAAAATAACAATGAATCTTTGGATGTGAATTTTGTTGGTAGGAATAATTTTGGTAACAATGCTTATAGAGGAAACTTTAATCCTAGGCCTTTTCCTAGTAATTCCTACAATAACTCTTGTGGAAATTTTGGTAAGATGCCCTCTGAATTTGAGACTAGTGTTAAAGAGTTTATGAATTCGCAAAAGAATTTCAATGCTTTGCTTGAAGAAAAATTGCTTAAGATTGACGAGTTGGCTAAAAATGTGGATAGAATTACTCTTGATGTTGATTCTTTGAAACTTAGATCTATTCCACCTAAGCATGATATCAATGAGTCTCTGAAAGCCATGAGAATTTCCATTGATGAATGCAAAGAAAGAACCGCTAGGATGTGTGCTAAAAAAGATTGCTTTATGAAAGCGTGATCTTCTAGTTATCATGAAAATAAAGATGAAGATCTGAAAGTTATTGATGTGTCTCCTATTAGATCCTTGTTTTCTAGTATGAATTTTGATAAAGATGGGACTGGAGATGAGTATACTTTAGCTAAAAGGTGTCCCAATGATTCGTAGTTTTTAGATATTGATGCTAAATTTGTTAAAAGTGGGATTGAAGAGATTAAAACTTTGCATAGTGACGAACCCACTATTTTGGATTTCAAGGGATTTAATTATGATAAATGCTCTTTAATAGATTGTATTTCCTTGTTGCAATCCATACTAAATTCTCCGCATGCTTATAGTCAAAATAAAGCTTTTACCAAACACATAGTTGATGTGTTGATGCAATCTTATGAAGAAAAACTTGAATTAGAGGTTTCTATCCCTAGAAATATTTATGATGAGTGGGAACCTACTATTAAAATTAAAATTAAAGATCATGAATGCTTTGCTTTGTGTGATTTGGGTGCAAGTGTTTCTACAATCCCAAAAACTTTGTGTGATTTGTTAGGTTTCCATGAGCTTGATGATTGTTCTTTAAATTTGCATCTTGCGGATTCTACCATTAGGAAACCTATGGTAAGGATTAATGATGTTCTTATTGTTGCCAATAGGAATTATGTGCCCGTAGATTTCATTGTTCTTGATATAGATTGCAATCCTTCATGTCCTATTATTCTTGGTAGACCTTTCCTTAGAACGATTGGTGCAATTATTGATATGAAGGAAGGAAATATTAGATTCCAATTTCCGTTAAGGAAAGGCATGGAACACTTTCCTAGAAAGAAAATCAAATTACCATATGAATCTATTATGAGAGCCACATATGGATTGCCTACCAAAGATGGCAATACCTATATCTATTCTTGTATCGTTTCTAGCTAGGGGCGTTAAATGATAGTGCTTGTTGGGAGGCAACCCAATTTTATTTTATTTGTTTTTGCTTATGTTTAGGAATGAATATTGCATCTATCTTCTGTTTAGATGTGGTTTTGTGTTTTAGTTAGTGTTTGCGCCAAGTAGAACCTTTAGGAAGACTTGTGTGAAGTTTATATGATCTTGCTGTAAAAAATAGAAAATTTAGCACCCACGAAATTAGGTACACTATTTTACTGTGGAGTGCTATTTACTTGATTATTTTTGCAGATGATTAATAGAAAAATTACTCACGTTTACCAATTTATTTCAATTTGTTTGGAGTTACATAAGTACCCGAAAGTTATAGATTACTACAAACTGTTCTGTTTTTGACAGATTATGTTTTTCGTGTGTTGTTTGCTTATTTTGATGAATGTATGATTAGTATTGGGAAGTATGAATCATATAGAAGTTGGAATATAGTAGGTTTAACACAAATATAGAAAAATAATGAATTCTTTACAGTACCTTTGAGTGGTGGTTTGTTTTCTTATATTAACGGAGCTCACGAGATTTTTGGCTAAGTTTTGTGTTGTGAAGCTTTCAAGTTTTGAGTATGGCTTTGATGGACTATGGAACAAAGAGTGGCAAGAGCCTAAGCTTGGGTATTCCCAGGGCACCCCAAGGTAAAATTAAAGGAAAACCAAAAGCCTAAGCTTGGGGATGCCCCGGGAAGGCATCCCCTCTTTGGTCTTCATCTATCGGTAACTATACTCAGGACTATATTTTTATTCACCACATGATATGTGTTTTCCTTGGAGCGTCATGTATGATTTGAGTCTTTGCTTTTTAGTTTGCTACAATCATCCGTGCTGGACACATCTTTTGAGAGAGATAAATATGGTTTATAATTTATTAGAATACTCTATGTGCTTCACTTATATATTTTGAGCTAGATAGTTTTGCTCTAGTGCTTCACTTATATCTTTTAGAGCACGGTGGTGGTTTTATTTTGTACAAATTGTTGATATCTCATGCTTCACTTATATCCTTTTGAGACTCTTTTAGAACAGCATGGTAATGTACTTTGGTTATAAAACTAGTCCTAATATGATAGGCATCCAAGATGAGTATAGTAAAAACTTTCATATAAAGTGCATTGAATATGATGAGAAGTTTGATACTTGATGATTGTTTTTAGATATGAGGATGGTGATATTAGTGTCATGCTAGCGGAGTAATTATGAATTTGAGAAATACTTGTGTTAAAGTTTGTGATTCCCGTAGCATGCACGTATGGTGAAACGCTATGTGACGAAGTTAGAGCATGAGATATTTATTGAGTGTCATCCTCTCTGTGGAGGTTGGGATCGCGTGATGGTTAACTCCTACCAACCCTTCCCCTAGGAGAATGCATTGAATACTTTGTTTTGATGACTCGTAGATTTTTGCAATAAGTATATGAGTTCTTTATGACTAATGTTGAGTCCATGGATTATACAAACTCTCACCCTTCCACCATTGATAGCCTCTCTTGTACCGCGCAACTTTCGCCGGTACCATACACCCACCATATACCTTCCTCAAAACAGCCACCATACCTACCTATCATGGCATTTCCATAGCCATTCCGATATATATTGCCATGCAACTTTCCACCGTTCCGTTCATATGACATGCTTCATCATTATTCACATAGAGTCATATTTTGTTCTAGCTTCGAGTTGTAATCTTTGAGTTGTAAGTCAATAAAAGTGTGATGATCTTCATTATTAGAGCATTGTCCCATGTGAGGAAAGGCCAAATAAAAAAAGAGATGGCACAAAAAAATAATATAGAGAGGGGCTAAAAAAAAGAGAAGGCCCCTCCAAAAAAAATGAGAGAAAAGAGAAAAGGGACAATGCTACTATCCTTTTCCACATTTGTGCTTCAAAGTAGCACCATGATCTTCATGATAGAGAGTCTCTTGTTTTGTCACTTTCATATACTAGTGGGAATTTTCATTATAGAACTTGGCTTGTATATTCCAACGATGGGCTTCCTCAAATGCCCTAGGTCTTCATGAGCAAGAAAGTTGGATGCACACCCACTTAGTTTCTTTTGATGAGCTTTCATACACTTATAGCTCTAGTGCATCCGTTGCATGGCAATCCCTACACACTCACATTGATATCTATTGATGGGCATCTCCATAACCCATTGATACGCCTAGTAGATGTGAGACTATCTTCCTCCTTTTTGCCTTCTCCACAACCACCATTCCATTCCACCTATAGTGCTATATCCATGGCGCACGCTCATGTATTGCGTGAAAGTTGAAAGGTTTGAAAAAAATTGAGTATGAAAACAATTGCTTGGCTGAAACAGGGGTTGTGCATGATATGAATACTTTGTGTGATGAAGAGGGAGCATAGCCAGACTATATGATTTTGTAGGGATAACTTTCTTTGGCCATGTTATTTTGAGAAGACATGATTGCTTTATTAGTATGCTTGAAGTATTATTATTTCTTATGTCAATATAGACTTTTGTCTTGAATCTTTCTGATATGAACATTCATGCCACAATAAAGAAATTACATTGAGAATTATGTTGGTTAGCATTCCACATCAAAAAAAATTGTTTTTATCATTTACCTACTCGAGGACGAGCAGGAATTAAGCTTGGGGATGCTTGATACGTCTCCAACGCATCTATAATTTTTGATTCTTCCATGCTATTATATATTCTGTTTTAGATGTTTAATGGGCTTTATTATACACTTTTATATTATTTTTTGGGACTAACCTACTAATCCAAGGCCCAGTGCAAATTGCTGTTTTTTTGCCCATTTCAGGGTTTTGCAGAAAAGGGATATCAAACAGAGTCCAAATGGAATGAAACCTTCGGGGGAGTTATTTTTGGAACCGTATCTTCACAGAAGACTTGGAATACACGCGAGGGAACGAAGGAGGTGGCCACGAGGGTCCAGAGCGCACCCCGTCCCCCTGGGCACGCCCCCACCCTCGTGGGCCCCCTTTGGCTCCCCCGATGCCCTAAGTCCCCCTATATATATCCATGTACCCTGAAAACATCGTGGCAACAGAGAAAACCCTAATTCCACAGCCACAACCTTCTGTTCCCGTGAGATCCCATCTTGGGGCCTGTTCCGGAGGTCCGCCGGAGGGGGGATCGATCACGGATTGCTTCTACATCAACATCATAGCCTCACCAATGAGTTGTGAGTAGTTTACCATAGATCTTCGGGTCCATAGTTATTAGCTAGATGGCTTCTTCTCTCCTTTTGGATCTCAATACAAAGTTCTCCTCGATCTTCGAGGAGATCTAATCAATGTAATCTTTTTGCAGTGTGTTTGTCGAGATCGGATGAATTGTGGGTTTATGATCAACATTATCTTTGAACAATATTTTATTCTTTTCTGAAATCTTTTATATATGATTATAATATCCTTGCAAGTCTCTTCGAATTATTGGTTTGGTTCGACCTACTAGATCTATAGTTCTTGCAATGGGGGAAGTGCTTGGCTTTGGGTTAAATCTTGCGGTGTCCTTTCCCAGTGACAGCAGGAGCAGCAAGGCACGTATTGTATTATTGCCATTGAGGATAGAAAGATGGGGTTTATATCATATTGCTTGAGTTTATCCCTCTACATCATGTCATCTTGTTTAAAGCATTACTCTGTTCTTATGAACTTAATACTCTAGATGTATGCTGGATAGCGGTCGACTATGGAGTAATAGTAGTAGATGCAGAATCATTTCGGTCTACTTGTCACGGATGTGATGCCTATATATAATGATCATGCCTAGATATTCCCATAACTATGTGCTTTTCTATCAATTGCTCGACAGTAATTTGTTCACCCACCGTAGAATTCTGCTATCATGAGAGAAGCCACTAGTGAAACCTATAGCCCCCGGGTCTATTCTCAACATATTAATCTTCCATCTACTTTACTTTGCTTTATTTACTTTCTGTTCTTATACCAAAAATACCAAAAATAGCATACTATCCTATCTATCAGATCTCACTTTCATAAGTGACCGTAAAGGGGTTGACAACCCCTTACCGCGCTGGCTGCGAAGTTGTTATTTGTTTGTGCAGGTGCGAGGGACTCGCGCGTGGTCTCCTACTGGATTGATACTTTGGTTCTCAAAAACTGAGGGAAATACTTACGCTACTATGCTGCATCACCCTTTCCTCTTCGAGGGAATACAACGCAAGCTCGAGAAGTAGCATGTCACAAGGATTGACAAATGGCAACGTTACTAGATCAACAACTGTAAATTTTTCCAGTTTGACAAATGGCAACATACCCAATATGACAGATGCAAATCTTACCAAATTGTTTGTACATGGTTGCACATGGGTCATCCAAAACAACCATTTGCGTTGAAGGGATGCACAAATCCTGCACTGCTCTCACATTGGATACAGGTGTTCTATCTAAAACGTTTGCGATCAAGAGCTGCACAAATCTTGCTCGGCACATTTTCCCTTGGCTTCCTGGGGGAAGCTGTCGGTTTGCATACGGCTGTTCTAACTAAAATGTTTGCGAGCAAGGCGGGCGGCCATGGAAGTCAAAGGGCTCGCTTCCAGGTGAGCCTGCGTGGTGTACAGCTCGCACACTTCCGGTTGAGCCTCCGCATTGGAGTACAGCTCGCACGCCTTCCGTTTAGTCAAGCACTCAAGCACCTGTCCTCACAACAGCTCCTAGCCATTAAAATAGTGAGGCGTGGCGTCACGTGAATGGTTAACAGAATGCACACAATTTAAATTATACAAAATGTTTGAGATGTTAAAGTGGCAGCTATTTATTTCAAAATGCCTTTGTTGGTTGTTATTCAAGTGCGCCTTCTCTCAAAATGGACACGAAAAATACCACAGCATGTCGGGTGCCATTCCATTATAGCATGCCAAGTTTCATGAATTTCAGACGAGTTTTGGATTTACTAGAATTTGAAAGCAATGTATCTCAATGTTTTGCCGGCAATCAACAGTGCCCTGGTGTTTGAAATTCATTCCCATTTCTTGCATGGGACCTAAGCATGCAACCAAGGACCACATATTTGATTTTTCAACCAGTTTATATGAACTGGACAATGTGCATGTATTTCAAATTTGAATTATGCGAATAAAATGCCTGGAAAACATAGTTAATGTATAAAAATGTCCAAACGAACCCCGAAAAATTCCAAAATCGAACACAACACTACTGTTGTTCTATGTTGACACTCGAAAGATTTTGAAAGCAATAAGAGGCAACGGATATCGTTTCATCCCCAAAGGTGGCACGTTCCCTACCGAAACCATCACGATTGTTGTGAGAAGCTAAGGTTTGTGAGAAGCTTATACCCAAACCTGCCCCAAATGGGAACAAATTTTACCACGACATGTTGATGCCCCTCCATGATAGCATGCCAAGTTTCACGAATTTCAGACGAGTTTTGGATTTACTAGAATTTAAAAAACCAGGTATCTCAATGTTTGCTGTCGAGTGACGGTGGCAGGGTATTTGAAATTCATTCCCATTTCTTGCATGGGACCTAAGTATTCAACCAAGGACACATATTTGTTTTTTCAACCAGTTTTTATGCACTGGAGAATGTGCATGTAGTTCAAATTTGAATTATGTGAATAAAATTCCTAGAAAACCCAGTTAATGTATACTAATGTCCAAACGAACCCCAAAAAATTCCAAAATTGAACACAACACTCCTGTTGTTCTATGTTGACACTCGAAAGATTTTGAAAGCAATAAGAGGCAACGAATATCGTTTCGTCCCCAAAGGTGGCACGTTTCCTACCGAAACCATCACGCTTCCTGTGAGAAGCTAAGGTTTGTGAGAAGCTTATACCCAAACCTTCCCCAAATGGGACAATTTTTTTACCACGGCATGTTGATGCCTCTCCATGATAGCATGCCAAGTTTCACGAATTTCAGACGAGTTTTGGATTTACTAGAATTTACAAAACCAGGTATCTCAATGTTTGCGGCCGAGTGACGGTGGCAGGGTGTTTGAAATTCATTCCCATTTCTTGCATGGGACCTAAGCATGCAACCAAGGACACATATTTGATTTTTAACTAGTTTATATGCACTGGAGAATGTGCATGTAGTTCAAATTTGAATTATGCGAATAAAATGCCTGGAAAACCCAGTTAATGTATAATAATGTCCAAACGAACCCCGAAAAATTCCAAAATTGAACACAACACTCCTGTTGTTCTATGTTGACACTCGAAAGATTTTGAAAGCAATAAGAGGCAATGGATATCGTTTCGTCCCCAAAGGTGGCACGTTCCCTACCGAAACCATCACGATTGTTGTGAGAAGCTTATACCCAAACCCGCCCCAAATGGGACAATTTTTTGACCACGACATGTTGATGCCGCTCCATGATAGCATGCCAAGTTTCACGTATTTTAGACGAGTTTTGGATTTACTAGAATTTAAAAACCGGATATCTCAATGTTTGCGGCCGAGTGACGGAGGCAGGGTGCTTGAAATTCATTCTCATTTCTTGCATGGGACCTAAGCATTCAACCAAGGACTCATATTTGATTTTTCAACCAGTTTATATGCACTGGAGAATGTGCATGTAGTTCAAATTTGAATTATGAGAATAAAATGCATGGAAAACCCAGTTAATGTAGCCGTGACCACATTATGTAACTAAAATCAAGACGGTAAATCAAGTAGATCGCACATAGTTTATTCTCACCAACCGTGTGAGATACATCACAAAATATCTTGGAGCACCATCGGTGTATAGTATGCCTATGGCTTACGCGAGAAGGTGCGTCGGCTACAGTCCACTGCTGGTGTGTCAAGCACACTAGCTCACTCCCCAAATATCATTTCACTATTCATTCATCGCCGGTGAAAGATGGGGACGTGGACCCACGTCGTGAGGGCAACTTCGGTAGCCCACTCCGGCAAGAGCGCGCCCATAGCTGTCGGATCTGGGGTTCCGGCAAAACCCTTAAGGTTCGAACTTTGGGGTGCGCACGAAGATCTCTCCTTCCGCTCTAGCTCGTCTACTCAATAGCCCTAGGCCTAGCTCGGTAGATCCGATGAACAAGAGACACAAGATTTATACTGGTTCGGGCCACCGTTGTGGTGTAATACCCTAATCCAGTGTGGTGTGTTGGATTGCCTTGTAGGCTGAGAAGGACTAATACATGAGGTGAACATCCTCCTGAGGAGAGGTGTTCCTACGCTCGAGTGAGCTTGTGGGTGTGTGGCCTTCTATCTGATCAATTCTCGCTCTCTCCCAGACTAGATGACCTCGATGGTGGTGGCCAGTCCTATTTATGGTGACCCGTGTCCTCTTCCCAAATATTGAGCGGGAAGGGATCCCACAACGGTCAAATTTGAAGGGGGACAGCTAGTACAAGCTATCAGACCAAAAGGTGGTCTTCGCCTGCCAAAGGCTCTCGTGGTGATGCCGCCGTGGGCTCTGCGATGACCTCCATCCTGCCGTCCTGCTGGTTTTGGTCTCGTTGCACCAATATGAAAACCTTTTCCTGATGCCTCCGGACTCCTCGCCTGCACCTGCTCCTTTAGCACCAAAGAGGAAACTGGCACTCTGCGCCCGCTGGCGCCCGACTGGCATTGGTTGTCACTGCTCACGTCATGAAGACCTCGCGAGGTGCCCCTTGCCTTGATATCTCCGATCCTCTCGAGCCGGCCTGGCGAGGCCGCCCCAGGGGATGCCTTGTGTCGTCTGCCTCGCGAGGCTTGGCCCCTCGCGAGGGTCTTGAGTGGTTGTTGAAGATGATGGGCCGTACCAGGCTGCCTTGTGAGCCACGCCCTGGGCTGTATGGAGGCAAGTCTGGGTACCCCCGTTCCCAGAACGCCGACAGTAGCCGCCGAGCCCAAGGTGCGCTCGGGCTTGGCTTCGCGGTGAAGCCAAGGGATAAGCGCGGAGCGCCGCGGGCCCCCAAAGCCTGCGACCTTGTTTTTTGCGTGGCGATCGATGGGACGTGTGCGTCTCCACTTCCCCACGCATCCTTGGCAGCTGTGTGACTTGACAAGTCCCTACATGCACAACAATTCATTATTACCTGTGATTTCAGAGGCCGGCGGTTGGCCTTCTCCTGGCTATAAATAAGGCGGCGAGTGGAGCCTCCGCCACCCATCTTCTTCCTTCGTTCCTCTCGCCTCTTCTTCCTTGCCCTGTGCTCGGTCGTGCTGCTCATGGCGCCGATCCAACGAGGCGGCGCCGCCGAGAAGGGGAAGACTCCTCGTGAGGAGCCAGTGGTACTCCCCCTGAAGAAGAGGCCACTCCATCCGTATGGCGCCGCCATGAAGTCGGAAGTGACGAGGCCTTGGCACGAGCATCCTCCCCCGACTATCCGTTGGCCCTTTACGCCAGGGCACCGGGCCATGGTGAGGGAGTTGGCGCTCAGCGCCACCCGCGCCCTGGCCGTACCGACCATGCCATTGTAGTGTGCGCTGCTGTCCCGAGAGCTCACGCTAGAGGATCCTCCCGTGGGTTTGTGGTGTGGGCAGTGATGCCTCCTAGATTTTGGATTCGCCTCCCGCCATTCTTCGCCGCGGAGGTGCCGTCGAGGGGGCCGCTCGGGCTGTGGTTGCGACACGCCGAGTGCCGGGCCCTGGCAACAAGGGCGGAGGTTGAGGTCGTCTCCTCAGGCAAGATCTTCATGACTCGTGGATGGGGCGAGGTTGCCCATGCTGGCGGCTCGGAAGGTGCCCTCGCCATCCACTTCGAGTTCGACGGCGTCTCCATGCTGCGCTTCAAGGTGTTCAACGAGGAAGGACGCCGCCTGGAATGTTGCCTTGGAAGGGGCCACCAGGGGGATGCTGCTGGTGACGCACCGGACGTTGATTCCGCCACTAGCTTATCCAGCGGCAGCGATGGCCTCTGGAGGTCTAGCAGCTCTTCTGAGTCTGCCGAGTCCCCGGAGATGACTGACGACAGCTACGCGCCCCTGAAACGCGTCGCGCTCGCGGGCACGTCGCTGATGGTGACCCACCTAGGGTCGGAGGTGGGCCCTCGCGGCTCGCTATTGATGATGGCATCGGAGATGACGACCGTAGTTAGGATCCCCTGAAGGCCTTTTGTGGCGTTCCCTGCGAGGATTCAAAGCGAACCCCACGGGGGTGTGTAAAGCACTTGTAATGCTTTTGCTTCTATCTTGCTGTTTCGCCAGCGCACTCTGTTCACGAGCCTTGTTTCAGCAATATCACCCCCTTTTTACCCTTTTGGTTGCATAGTGCTCTACGCCGGCAGGCCCCAGTCCCAAGGCAAGCTATAGACGTTGCTGCTATGCCAGGTCACGATGCCGTGGTCAAGGGCAGGACGTGAGCGGCCCGAGGTCCGGTAAGAGCTCCTGAGGCGCGATGCCCAAGAGGTCCCCCTTGGCGTGCAAGCGGCTTCCTGAGGCTAAGAAAGTGAGGCAGCATTGCTGAAGCGTTACTACCGAATCCCGCTGAGCGAGCGTGGATGGGGCATCAAGGGATTAATGAGTTATCTTGATGGTCGCAGGGTGATTCCCCCAAACAACGCGCCTGGCTCGTTCATGAGGCTGAGATTTCGCGATTCCCTCCTGCTGGCCCTGGAGTTCTACGTCGGCAGGGCCCGACCAACGCATACCTCAGCCGCCGCTGGCCTTGACCAGAAACCAGGACAAGACCAGGGAGTGAGGGGCTACGGGACCAGTTAGGCTCCTAAGTCGCGATGCTCAGGAGTCCCTCTTGACGTATGAACGGACCCGAAGGAAGGGAATGCTGGACTCAGGCCTTGATGTTCTGCGTCGACAGGGCCCGGCCCCGTGCATACCTCAGCTGCCACTGGCCTTGACCGGAAACCAGGACAAGACTAGGGAGTGAGGGGCTACGGGACTAGTTAGGCCCTTAGGTCGCGATGCCCAAGGGTCCCCCTTGACGTACAAACATGCCCAAGCACTCGAAACTGACTCCCCCTCCCCTCCTCCTTCCTGATGCTCTGCGTCCTCGGGTCCCGATCCTCGAGTGAAGCTCAGCCGCCGTTGGTATGCCAAGTCGCGATGCCGTGGTCAAGGACAAGGGGTGAGGGCTGGAGAATCAGTAAGAGCCCCTGAGATGCGATGCTCAGGGACCCCCCTTTAACGCGCAAGCGAACTACATGAGGAGGGGTGACTGGTGGGACTGCTTGTCGCCGTGCTCCTGAGACTCTGGTGGTTTAGCCTGCAGCAGAACGACTTAGGGCCGCGCGCACGCTGGGCTTCCGATAATTCCGCAGGGACACAAAGGAACCAAGGACCTGGTGAGGTGACGCGTGCGCAGCAGGCCGCGGGTCAGAGCTCGGTCCCTCGGGTTTGTCAGAGTTGCAAGGACGGACCCGAGCACAAGCGCCGTGCCAATGTATTTAGCCCCGTTGCGAGATGAACATAAGTCCGTTAGGTGGCGAAGGAGACCCGGAGGGGTGATGGTTAGTCGAGTGATCCGAATGCAGAATTACATGGATGGCCGCACTAGCTTCGGTAAAATGCAAGGGAGATACATGCCACCAGGGCGAACCTGCATAGCCTGGGGATAATGCAGCCCGAGGGGCGCCCCCAATAGGTGATCTGAGATGCAAATGGATGCACGTCGCAAGGACAGGCCCGTGCGACCTAGGAATAATGCTGCCCGAGGGGGGCTCCCAGTTGAACAAAAATCGAAAGATGTCACCTGGCATAGTTGCTGAAGTAGCGTTGGTGTAGCTGAAGGTGCTCGATGAAGACACCGCTCCATACGTGTCGCCTGGCTCCACCCCTCGCGAAGCTCCGGGGCTCACCAGATCTACCAGAGGGCCGAGTCCAACCCTGCCTGGATCTCCTTGTGACTGGCCTCACGAGCCGCCAGGACTTCCTGCATGTGGCGCTGGTGCAGGGCCGCCTGGTTCGGCAAGCCGAAGGGCATGCACACATAGCTGTGAGGGGGACCCTGGCACCGTCCCACTTTGGAAGGCCACTAGAGCTCCTGAGACGTGATCCTGTTGAGTGCCGGGACGTTGACGCAAACGCGCAGCCCGTCTCCTGAGCCTGGACCGATAGCTGCCCTTGGAGGAGGCGGGCGGAGCTCGCCCCGCATGGCTCTTGGTTCCTGTAGGTCTTCAATGGTTTGGCCGATGAACTCCTGAGCGCTTGGTGCCTCACGTCTTGAGGTCTCCAGAGGGAATTGTGCAGCGAAGCACTCTTCCACATGGTGCCCGAGTGCCTCCCTCGTGACATTGGCTAGGTCAGAGGCCCTCCAGAGGAGAGCCCCTGAGCCCAGCCTAAGGGGGGCACCGGACGCGCCTTCCTATGCGAGAGAGGGAGGATGCCCCTCCCTAGGTGCAGGTCAAGAAGTGCTGCCGCCCTGTGATGCGTCCTCATGAGGCTCCAGGTCCAGCAACTCCTTCTTCTTGGGAACGACCTCAGGTGGGTAGATGATGCTGTTGCTGTCCGGATCCTCGACCGCCGCCGCCTGGTAAGCGCGCTCGAGTGGGCACACTGCGTCCTTCTCCTCGCAGACGATGGTGATGATGCCGCCACTTCCAGGCATCTTGAGAACGGATGACCCACAAGTGTAGGGGATCTATCGTAGTCCTTTCGATAAGTAAGAGTGTTGAACCCAACGAGGATCGGAAGGAAATGATAGACAGTTTTCAGTAAGGTATTTTCTACAGGCAGTGAAATTATAGGTAACAGATAGTTTTGTGATAAGGTAATTGGCAACAAGTAACAAAAGGTAAAAGTAAATAAGGTGCAGCAAGATGACCCAATCCTTTTTGTAGCAAAGGACAAGCCTGGACAAACTCTTATATAAAGGAGAGCACTCCCGAGAACACATGGGAATTATCATCAAGCTAGTTTTCATCACGATCATCTGATTCGCGTTGGGTACTTTGATAATTTGGTATGTGGGTGGACCGGTGCTTGGGTGCTGTCCTTACTTGGACAAGCCTCCCACTTATGATTAACCTCTATTGCAAGCATCCGCAACTACAAAAGAAGTATTAAGGTAAACCTAACCATATCATGAAACAAGTGGATCCAACTCAGCCCCTTATGAAGCAACGCATAAACTAGGGTTTAAGCTTCTGTCACTCTAGCAACCCATCATCTACTTATTACTTCCCAATGCTTTCCTCTAGGCCCAAATAATGGTGAAGTGTCATGTAGTCGACGTTCACGTGACACCACTAGAGGAGAGACAACATACATCTCATCAAAATATCGAACGAATACCAAATTCACATGACTACTTATAGCAAGACTTCTCCCATGTCCTCAGGAGCAAAAGTAACTACTCACAAGACATAATATTGTTCATGATCAGAGGGGTATTAATATGCATAATGGATCTGAACATATGATCTTCCACCAAGTAAACCAGATAGCATCAACTACAAGGAGTAATCAACACTACTAGCAACCCACAGAGGTTTGGGTACAAAGATTGGATACAAGAGATGAACTAGGGTTTGAGAGGAGATGGTGCTGGTGAAGATGTTGATGAAGATAGCCCTCCCCAAGATGGGAGAGTTGTTGATGATGACAGCGGTGACGATTTCCCCCTCCTGGAGGGAACTATCCCCGGCAGAACACCTCTGTCGGAGCCCTAGATTGGTTTCCGCCAAGGTTCCGCCTCGAGACGGCGGCGTCTGGTCCCGAAAGCCTCCTTATGATTTTTTCTAGGTAAAAACACCTCATATAGGAGAAGATGGGCATCGGGGGGCCATCGGGGGGCCCACGAGGCAGGGGGCGCGCCCAGAGAGGGAGGCGCGCCCCCCACCCTCGTGGACAGGTGGTGGCCCCCCTGGTGATTTTCTTTCGCTAGATATTTTTTTATATTTTCTGAAACAGTGTCATGTGAAGTTTCGGGGCTTTTTGAGTTGTGCAGAATAGGTTTCCAGAGTTTGCTTCTTTTCCAGCCTAGAATTCCAGCTGCTGGCATTCTCCCTCTTCATGTAAACCTTGTAAAATAAGAGAGAAAATGCATAAGTATTGTGACATTACGTGTAATAACAGCCCAGCACCGTCAGCAACCACTCAAGTCCCAATCTCGATTCACGCCAACTCAACAGACACCTTAAGAGATACCTGTAGAGCATCTTTATGATCACCCAGTTACGTTGTGACATTTGATAGAACACAAGGTATTCCTTCGGTATCCGGGAGTTGCATAATCTCATGGTCAAAGGAAATTATAATTGACATTTAAGAAAGTAGTAGCAAAAACTGAATAATCATATGCTATGCTAACTGGTCACTCCATTGTTCCGGAGAACAGAGTTGTAGTCATCTTACCCATGAGGCATGGTTCGCAATTATCAAATGATTCATAATGAAGTGATTCCAAAAGTCCATCCACATGGAGTTTCTTCATGCGTTTTACACCAGTATGGCCTAAACGGCAGTGCCACAAGTATGTTGCACTATCATTATCAACTTTTGAGCGCTCACCGGTCGCACACCGGCACTCAAAAGTCCCTTGTGAGCCACGCCCTGGGCTGCAAGCAGGCTAGTCCGGGTACCCCCGTTCCCAGGACACCGACAGGCCCAGTTTCACATTAGGCCATTTAACGGCCCGTGCTGCAAGTGGGCCATTTCTTGTCCGAAGGGACTTTTGGCCTCTTAATGGCCCATAGTGTTTGTGGATAAATTTCATCCTAACGTGCCTATCGGGCTGTTAATGGCCCGCGACATTGTTTGGCCTAATTAAGGCCCGCTTTGAATTCGGCATGCTTACATCCCATAATTTTATTGGAGCAAACAATGCCTGAGATAAATTTTGGCCTGTTAATGGCTCATATGTTATTGGGGCAACCATGGGCCTATGAAAGTTTTGACCTGTGCTGGCCCATGAATTTTTTTGGCTCAACTCTAGCCTAATCTAGTTTCCAGCGTGTTAAAAGCCCATGGTATTCTCTAGTCCAGTAGGCCCAAATTTTCTCGTCATGTTAAAGGAGGTAAACTACTTTACGTTTAGTACTACTACACCAACACTTTCTAGGAAATTTATTACTAATTATTTTTTATTTCAGGACTGGGCATCCCTATTACTTGCCACACTCTCGTCCAATGAGAAGTGAATAAACACTCATTGTGAGAAAAACATACCTAGCATGGAAAATATTGTCCAACCCTTGCCGCTTCATGAGTGATAAAGGCACACAAAATGGATTTTTTTGAATGATTAGAGGTGACACATGCAAATTTACTTGGAACGACATGTAAATACTGCATATAGGTAGGTATGCTAGACTCATTTCGCACAACTTTAGGTTTAAGGAGTTGGATGCACAAGAAGTATTTGCGCTTAGTAAAAGTGGTGGCTAGCAAATAGATTGAGAAGCGACCAACTAAAAAACAAAAACGTTCATAAACATGCATTGAACATAACTATCACTGAATAATGCACGATAAGTAGGATGTAACTTTGTTGCATAACTATTGACTTTATGTGCATGCATAGGGAATCACAAACCTTAACACCAATTGTCGGTGTCAAAGCCGGCAGACCTCAGGGTAGGGGGTCCCGACCTGTCGATATTGGATCAATGGGAAACATGGGACCATGAACACGGTGCTGTGGTTCGGGCCTTCTCGAAGAGTTATACCCCACGTCCTACTTGACTATATTGGATGTGTATATGGTTACAGAGTGGATCTACCTCAAGATCAGCACGAGCTAAACCCTAAGGTGGTGAGGTGTTGGATGTAGCTCTAGCCCTTAATACTACAACCGTCAGTTTATATAGACACCGGTAGGGTTAGGGTTACACAAAATTAGTTACGAAAAGGAAGAAGATCCTGCCTATTCTTGGCTTGGAGGGCACACTACGACTCTGAAGTTTCCTTATCCGATCATGGACCTTCTGTCTTTATAAGGCTTCACGAGTCCGGCCCACATCCAATGGGTCGATGCCTCGAGGAACCCTTAGTCCATAACTCCATCAGTTGCCCCCGAACTAGCCGGCAATGCCGGGGATTGTGTCCAGCATCCGCACACCAGATAGTCTTCGACTTGCGAGGTGAGTTATTCAATGTATTCTGCACAAGTTCAGAGTCAAGTGATGTTCGGAACCTGAAACGTACATTTTACTTAGACCCGAAGGAAAAATAACCGTCCAAGTGTGTATAGTGTCCTTGACTGACAACTTTTCCCTTTTAACGAAGGCCACAACCGGTCATAACTCCGGGCTTGAGGCCGTTCTTTATGTGGGGCTTGAGGCCGACCCCTTATTGGCACGTCTCATCAAGGTGGAGATCGTGCTCCGGTTTTTGGGGGATATGATCAATGATCTGGATTCCCCACTCGCACATAACATTACGAGATTATTGGGAAGTGGAGAAGCCCACGGCATGAAAAGAGGAACACGTGGTCCTTCTGTGGCTTATAAAGATGGGATAGCTACAATCTACATCCCACGCCTTCTTCCACCTCCAGCTATTGCTTACGCATCCCTTCCGAGCTCCAGCGCCCCTTCTTTCTGCTCCACAATGCATCCCACCCGGTCTCCTCCAACCATGGCCGGATTTGGTGCCAACGAGAAGTGGGATGCCTCAACCGTCACTGATAGCGACATCCTAAAGCTGAAGCGGACTGGCTACTTGTCGGCCAACATTGCCCATCGCGCCCCTAAACAGGTCCATATCATCCCCACGCCCAGGCCGAGCGAAAGGGTTGTATTCCTCCCCCATTTCCTTAGGGGGCATGGGTTTCCCCTGCACCCCTTTGTGAGTGTGTTGATGTTCTTCTACAAGCTGGATTTTCATGATCTAGCCCCCAACTCCCTCCTCCACATCTCTACCTTCATCATCTTCTACGAGGCTATCCTCAGAGTCCAACCACACTTCAGCCTATGGCTGAAGGTGTTCAACGCAAGCCCAAGGTGGTTGGCGGCGACCACGTGGACTGCGAAGGGGGGCGCATGATTAGCAAGCTGACACAGGTTTACTGGCCAGAGGGAAAATTTATCAACACCGTCAAGGTGTGGAAAACGAATGGTTCTACATCACCGAGCCAAGGGAAGCTGCCTGGGCAGCGGCTCCCGCATTCAGATCTGGACGCCCTACCAGACTGGCCTCGTGGACCACTAAGAGTGCGGACTGGGGGTCCACTGTCGACTTGAAGGCATTGTAGAAGTGCATCGTCAACATAATGGGGACTGGCACCAAGCTGGTCGACGTGGTCTAGATCATGCTCAACCATCGACTCGTCCCTTTCCAGGAGAGGGCCAAGCCAATGTGGGAGTATGAGCCCGAGGACCAGGCCACCATGCAGCACCTCTTCGGCATAACCCACAACAAAGTGTGGGGTCTGCTATTCAAGCCTCTAGAGGAGTGGCCGGACGAGGAGAAGGTGAAAGCACATTTGCTCCCCGGGTGGTTTTGGTAATTAATGACAACATACTTTGTGGTTGGACTAATGCTTTTATCAAGTATGCTTCAGGAAATTCAATCACATTGGCATGGCAAAAGGACTAAAGAAGTGGACCCCTCAAAATGCTAAGGCAAGCATTGGCAAAAGCTCAAGACTCCATTTTTGGTTTAGTGATCCAAGATCACATTGAGTCCACAGGAAAAGCCAATACTATTAAAAGGGGATGAGGTTATGATGATGATCTGGTTGCTCAAGTGCTTAGTGATACATCTCCTAAACCATCAGCAACTTTCACTGCCATATACACTCATAAGTAATCTCGGTCCCACCGATTTTCCAAACTCAGTCACACCGAGATGAACCACCTCAGCCATAAGCCAAACCCTAGTAAACTCGGATTTTCTGATTCTGAACTCGGTCTCACCGAAACATGAGTTGCCAAGGTTCTGTAACCTTCTTTCATCAAATCGGTGTCACCGAGATGATGAAATCGGTCCCACCGAAACTGGCATGCTCTTGTAATTGCACGAATCGGACTAACCGAGATTGTATATTCGGTCCCACCGAAAATCCCAACGTTCACATTATTTGAACTATCGGTCTCACCGAGTTGTCCACTTCGGTCCCACCGAGATTGCTCAAATGTGTGTAACGGTTGGATTTTGTGTGGAGGCTATTTATGACCCCCTCCACCCCCTCTTCATTCGTGGAGAGAGCCATTAGAAAGAACTACCACTCCTACCTTACATTTCTGAGAAGAGAACTACCTACCCTTGTGTTGAGATCAAGTTGCTCCACTCCCACCATATGAAGCCTGATCTCTAGCCTTCCCAAGTTGCTTTCCACTCAATCCTTTCTTCCACCACAGCCAAATCAGTGAGGAGAGTTGAGTGTTGGGGAGATTATCATTTGAAGCACAAGAGCAAGGAGTTCATCATCATCTACAACATCTATTACCTTTTGGAGGGTGGTGCCTCCTAGATTGGTTAGGTGTCGCTTGGGAGCCTCCGTCATCGAGATGTGGAGTTGAACCAAGAAGTTTGTAAGGGCAAGGAGATCGCCTACTTCGTGAAGATCTACCCCGAGTTAGGCTAGCCCTCCGTGGGCGTAGGCCATGATGGAATAGACAAGGTTGCTTCTTCGTGGACCCTTCGTGGGTGGAGCCCTCCGTGGACTCTCGCAGCCGTTACCCTCCATGGGTTGAAGTCTCCATCAACGTGGATGTACGATAGCGCCACCTATCGGAACCACGGGAAAAATCATTGCGTCTCCAAATTGCGTTTGATCTTCTCCACTTCTCTTTACTACTTGTGCAATTTACTTTCCGCTGCCCATACTCTAGAATTGCATGTGTAGTGTGCTACTTGACTTGTGTGTTATGCAAAATCTGCCAAAATCTGTCCTTGATAAAAGACATAATTTTTATCTTGTCGAGTAGTCTAATCCCCCCCCTCTAGACACTCTCACCTTCTTCGATCCCTCAATTGGTATCAGAGCTTTGGTCTCCATTGCTTTGGTTTACACACCATTGGAGGAAGATGGACGTGTCTACGTTTGGGAGTGTTAGCCATAAAGTGCCTATTCTTAATGGAGTGTCCTATAACTCGTGGAGGATTGAAATGCTTATTATCTTTAAAACGTACAATTTGTGCAAATATGTTGAGACCCCCTATGTGCCTCCATTTAACCCCTTGCACCCTACCATGGATGAAGAGCTTGATTTGCTTCGTAACCTTAGGACTGTAAATCTTATCATTAGAGGGTTACCCGATAACTTGCTTGAGCTCGTTACAAACTTTGAGTGCGCCTATGCTATGTGGAAGTTCTTGGAAGAACTTTATCCGGACTACTCTTTGAGAGGTCTTGATGGAATTCTATACAAGACTATTGAATTTGATATGATGCGCCCCAATGATCCCAACTTTGATTAATGCTTCTTTGAGCTTCATGATCTTATGAAAAAGAAGGGTGATCCCGGTCTTATCAATGTTTTAATTAGAAATGCTCTTGTATTGCATTCCGAAGATTATTGTCACATTGACAAAACTAATGCAAGTAGTTATCAAATTGACCTAGGTGTTGATGATGAACAATCTATGGGTCAATATGATGATGAGCATGAGCATGATGATGATTACTCCGATTCGGACACCGAGCTAGACAAGATCATGAAGAGTCTCAATCTTATGGCAAATCTGAGAGACTACATGTCCGGCGGAAAAGAGTGGATTCTTGATAGTGGATGCACCGACCACATGACTGGAGACAAAGACATGTTTCGAGAGCTTGCAAAGAACGATGGTCCACGCAAGTATGTGACTTTTGGAGACAAATCCAAGGGTAAGGTACTTGGCCTTGGTAAGGTGGCCATATCTCATGATAGCTCTATTCAAAATGTCATGCTTGTAGAATCTCTCGGATACAATTTACTTTCCGTGTCTAGATTAGCTGACTTTGGATTCAATGTGCTATTCACCGAAGTAGATTGCCAAGTCTTTCGTCGTGACAATCATAACATGGCGTTTACTGGTATCCGTAGAGGTGATCTATATATTGTTGATTTCACTAAGAAAGCCCAACCTAGAGCTTGCTTCATTGCTAAATCCTCTAAAGGTTGGTTATGGCATAGAAGGCTTGGACATGTTGGTATGCGTAATCTAGACAAGCTGATCAAAGGTGATCATATTCTTGGCGTTAAAGATGTTTTCTTTGACAAAGATAGACTTTGTAGTGCTTGTCAAGCAGGAAAACAAGTAGGTGGAAGTCATCCCGTGAAGAACATCATGACCACAAGGAGACTGCTTGAGCTTCTTCATATGGATCTCTTCGGTCCCAATGCTTACAAAAGTCTTGGTGGTAACTCCTTTGGTCTAGTTATAGTTGATGATTATTCCAGATTTACGTGGGTATTTTTCCTTGATGACAAATCGCAGGTTCAGAGAATCTTCAAAACCTTTGCCAAAAAGGCCCAAAATCAATTTGAGGTGAAGATCAAGAAAGTTCGGAGTGACAATGGAACGGAGTTCAAGAACACCAATGTAGACTCTTTTCTTGATGAGGAAGGGATTCTACATGAGTTCTCGGCTACGTACACTCCTCAACAAAATGGAGTTGTTGAGAGGAAGAACCGAACGCTCATAGAGATGGCGAGAACAATGCTTGATGAATACAAGACACCGAAGCATTTTTGGGGGGAAGCGGTCGAGACAGCTTGTCATGCTATCAACAGGCTTTATCTTCATAAGCTCCTCGGCAAGACATCATACGAGCTCCTCACCGGTAACAAACCCCAAGTGGGATACTTTCGTGTCTTTGGTTCGAAATGCTATATCCTTGATAAGCATCGTCGGTCTAAATTTGCTCCTAAATCTCATGAAGGCTTTTTCCTTGGTTATGGATCAAACTCCCACACCTACCGTGTCTACAATAATTTCACCCGAAAGGTTGAAGAGACGGTAGACGTGAAGTTTGATGAATCTAATGGCTCGCAAGTAGAGAAAATGCCTATTGATGTAGGAGACAAGGACCCATCGGAAGCCATCCAAGATTTATCTATTGGAAAGATCCGTCCCATGGAAGTGAAGGAGAGTACCTCATCTACATATGTGGAGCCCCCTACCTCACGGCGAGATGAACCTCAAGGCAACATGGAGGCCTCCACAAGTGGAACTCACCAAGATGAGGAAGTGCAACAAGAAGATCCACCACAACCTCCTTCTCCACCGCCTCAAGACAACACCAACAACAATGAAGAAGAAGAAGAGGAAGATGAAGATGATGAGGAAGCTCAGCCACAACCTCAACAAAAGCTATCCCGAGTCCAAGCAAGAGTCAAGAAAAATCATCCCGTGGAACAAATGATGAACGACATCAACTCCGGGAGAATTACTCGCTCTAAAACTCGCTTAGCTAACTTTTGTGAGCATTACTCATTTATCTCTAGTATTGAACCTATGAAGGAAGAAGAAGCACTTGAAGACCCGGATTGGGTGAACGCTATGCACGAAGAACTACACAACTTCGAGAGGAACAAGGTATGGACTTTGGTAGAGAAGCCCAAGGATGATCAAAACGTCATTGGAACCAAATGGGTGTTTTGGAACAAGCAAGATGAAGATGGACAAGTCATCCGCAACAAGGCTCGTCTCGTAGCTCAAGGTTACACACAAGTCGAAGGTATGGACTATGGTGAGACCTATGCCCCCGTTGCTAGACTTGAGTCCATTCGCATTCTTCTTGCTTATGCCAATCACCATTATATTACTCTCTATCAAATGGATATCAAAAGTGCTTTCCTAAATGGTGAAATTGAGGAGGAAGTATTTGTGAAACAACCTCCCGGTTTTGTGAATCCCAAAAAGCCTAATCATGTTTACAAGTTGCACAAAGCTCTTTATGGTCTTAAACAAGCTCCTAGAGCTTGGTACAAATGCTTGACTAGCTTTCTTCTTGAAAAAGGCTTTGAGATTGGAAAGATAGACTCAACGCTGTTCACGAAAAGGGTTAATGGTGAACTATTTGTGTGCCAAATATATGTTGATGATATTATCTTTGGTTCAACTAACCCTCATTTTAGCAAGAAGTTTGGACAGCTCATGTCGGAGAAGTATGAGATGTCCATGATGTGTGAACTCAAATTCTTCCTTGGGTTGCAAATCAAGCAATCTAAGGAGGGTACCTTTGTCTCACAAACAAAGTACACCAAGGATCTCTTCAAGAAGTTCAACATGCAAGAAAGCAAAGGTATGAGAACCCCCATGCCTACAAGTGGACATAATGACTTGACAAAAGATGGAGAACCCGTTGATCAAAGGGTTTACCGATCTATGATTGGTTCTCTACTATATCTTTGTGCTTCTCGTCCTGACATAATGTTGAGTGTATGCATGTGTGCTCGATATCAAGCAGCCCCTAAAGAATGTCATCTTAAAGCCGTTAAAAGGATTGTGAGATATTTGATTCACACACCAAACTTTGGCATTTGGTACCCTAAGAGGGCCTCTTTCGACCTTGTTGGCTATTCCGACTCGGACTATGCCGGTGACAGGGTTGATAGAAAGTCAACTTCGGGTACGTGTCAATTCCTTGGTCGATCCCTTGTATCTTGGTCCTCCAAGAAACAAAATTCGGTATCATTATCCACTGCCGAAGCGGAATATATTGCTGCTGGTTCGTGTTGTGCTCAATTGCTATGGATGACACAAATGCTTAAGGATTATGGGATACATGTGAGACATGTTCCCTTGCTTTGTGACAATGAGAGTGCGATTAAAATTGGACACAATCCCGTGCAACACTCTCGAACGAAGCATATTGAAGTTCGTCACCATTTCATTCGTGATCATATTGCCAAGGGTGACATCAATCTTAAGCATGTTCGTACTGACAAACAACTCGCTGATATCTTTACAAAACCTCTTGATGAGAAGGTGTTTTGTCGCTTAAGGAGTGAGTTGAACATCATTGATGCTTCAAACTTGGAGTGAGAACTCCATTGATGCATGCAAGGCATGAGCCCTCTTGACTAATCCTTGATATTTCTCTTATGATGGTGATCATATGTCTTGGACACATTTGCCTCCTTGTATTGCACCTAACTCCTTGCAGGTACTTGGATGATCTACATTCCACAAGATTACCACACACTCAAATCATGAGTAATCTTGTCATTGACCAAGTATCTAGCCCTTTGGGATGTTGAGTTCAAGGAACAAAATTCCACATATCCTTTTTTTTGACATCTTATACATCTAGTATTTCACTCTTGTCATCTTGGATATCCTTGAGTATTTCCTTGCTTGCCTAACCCATGTAGGAAGATGAACTACACAAGTGGAAATGACGCTCCAACTTCACATTCAATGAGCACCTACATCAAGTTTACCTACATGAGCAAAGCAACAACAAGCCCAAGGTATGTTCTTCACATCTTTAAGGAGCTTTGCTCAAAGTCATGAGTACAAGCAGCTTCATAAGATGTGATCACATCAAATGCTTAATCGAAAAATGGCAACCCCATTTTGAGCTTAAATGATGAGTATGACCTATGATCATATGTCCTCATTCGACTCCTAAGTCAATATACTCAAACATAGGTGACCTTGTCGCCGACCTTTATCTAGATGAAGTACATATGTTTTGGAGTCTTTCTATTTTCTCTTATGTTCTCTCATTGAGTTTTCATTAAAAAAACTTCATCTAGGAATCTTTTTCATTTCCATTCTTCTGTCTTTGTGAATATCCTTCTGGCTCTGATCAATTCCTCGAAAATCTTTCACAAATTCATTGCAAATCCTTTGAAACATTTCTCGCAAAGTGAGCTGAATTATTTCTGTATTTCCTTGGAATTAAACTCGGCGTCACCAATTTAAATATTTCGGTCTAACCGAAAAGGATCTACCCTAAGTCCCAGACTTTCGGACCCACCGATCCATCTTAATTCGGTGTCACCGATTTATTTCTTCCAGGATATCATCTTCTGCAACTCCACTCAATGATTCTCTATGCATGTTCCTTTTTGCCCTGTTGTGATTCTTAAGGATCCCACTCCTTTCTTTCCATCTTCCCTGACCTTCCTAGTTTGCTGTCCTTTACGGCACTTGATGTCAAAGGGGGAGAAGACTTAGGGGGAGAAGAGAAGATTTAGGGGGAGAAGAAGAGCAATCTTACCTTAAGGGGGAGAGAATCACTTCAAAGCTTTGCCGTGTTTTTCCTTTTAAGAGAATTTCTTGCCGTGTTTCACATTGGACATTACAATTGGCGTCATTCTCATTTGGCATCATTCTTTTGATTTTGCTCTTTCCATCAAACCCCTTGATCTGAGAGAACTCAAAGGGAGAGGAATCTTCACAATTGATATCTTATGGAAAGCAAAATCTCTCAGAGTTCATTGAAAATCTTTTAGTTTCGGAGACATGTTTGCTGATTCAAGCTTGTGCTCAATATGAGACACTCTTTATACACGTCATCCCTGGCTTGGTACTCTTGATGTTCTTGCAGTTGGTTGAAGAAATACTCTTGTGTTATCTAACCTTGTTTTCCCAAGTTTATCTCTTCAGGTACAATGCCAAGGAACCTCAAGGTAAGTATATGCACTTTGCAGAATGTGCATGATGGTGACTTGCTTGTGAATACTTGTTTGCAAGAAATCACCATGCACATATGCATTATCACTCACTTCTTTTCATCTGCTCTGATGCATATAGCCAAGCTGCATGTAGCACATCTTGCTTATCTCTCTTGTGTGCTTGTGGTAGTCCAAAACCATAATTTATGAAAATCTTGCACACTTGTAGGGGGAACCTGTGTACTACATGTTTGTCAAAGCTTTCGTGATAATTCTGTCTTTCTTTCAATAAGCTTTGATGTCTTGTTTAGTGTGTTGCCATCAATTACCAAAAAGGGGGAGATTGAAAGCACATTTGCTCCTCGGGTGGTTTTGGTAATTAATGACAACATACTTTGTGGTTGGACTAATGCTTTTATCAAGTATGCTTCAGGAAATTCAATCACATTGGCATGGCAAAAGGACTAAAGAAGTGGACCCCTCAAAATGATAAGGCAAGCATTGGCAAAAGCTCAAGACTCCATTTTTGGTTTAGTGATCCAAGATCACATTGAGTCCATAGGAAAAGCCAATACTATTAAAAGGGGATGAGGTTATGATGATGATCTGGTTGCTCAAGTGCTTAGTGATACATCTCCTAAACTATCAGCAACTTTCACTGCCATATACACTCATAAGTAATCTCGGTCCCACCGATTTTCCAAACTCAGTCACACCGAGATGAACCACCTCAGCATAAGCCAAACCCTAGTAAACTCGGATTTTCCGATTCTGAACTCGGTCTCACCGAAACATGAGTTGCCAAGGTTCTGTAACCTTTTGTCATCAAATCGGTGTCACCGAGATGATGAAGTCGGTCCCACCGAAACTGGCATGCTCTTGTCATTGCACGAATCGGACTAACCGAGATTGTATATTCGGTCCCACCGAAAACCCCAACGTTCACATTATTTGAACTATCGGTCTCACCGAGTTGTCCACTTCGGTCCCACCGAGATTGCTCAAATGTGTGTGACAGTTGGATTTTGTGTGGAGGCTATTTATACCCCTCCACCCCCTCTTCATTCATGGAGAGAGCCATCAGAAAGAACTACCACTCCTACCTTACATTTCTGAGAAGAGAACTACCTACCCTTGTGTTGAGATCAAGTTGCTCCACTCCCACCATATGAAGCCTGATCTCTAGCCTTCCCAAGTTGCTTTCCACTCAATCCTTTCTTCCACCACAGCCAAATCAGTGAGGAGAGTTGAGTGTTGGGGAGATTATCATTTGAAGCACAAGAGCAAGGAGTTCATCATCATCTACAACATCTATTACCTTTTGGAGGGTGGTGCCTCCTAGATTGGTTAGGTGTCGCTTGGGAGCCTCCGTCATCGAGATGTGGAGTTGAACCAAGAAGTTTGTAAGGGCAAGGAGATCGCCTACTTCGTGAAGATCTACCCCGAGTTAGGCTAGCCCTCCGTGGGCGTAGGCCATGATGGAATAGACAAGGTTGCTTCTTCGTGGACCCTTCGTGGGTGGAGCCCTCCGTGGACTCTCACAGCCGTTACCCTCCGTGGGTTGAAGTCTCCATCAACGTGGATGTACGATAGCGCCACCTATCGGAACCACGGGAAAAATCATTGCGTCTCCAAATTGTGTTTGATCTTCTCCACTTCTCTTTACTACTTGTGTAATTTACTTTCCACTGCCCATACTCTAGAATTGCATGTGTAGTGTGCTACTTGACTTGTGTGTTATGCAAAATCTGCCAAAATCTGTCCTTGATAAAAGACAGAATTTTTATCTTGCCGAGTAGTCTAATCCCCCCCCCCTCTAGACACTCTCACCTTCTTCGATCCCTCAGAAGGACATTGGTCTTGACACTGCAAACCATCCAAAGGAGGTGAGCGGCATTCATCTTAACATGTGTCGGGATATTCACACCGCGTGCGATCAGATCTGAACCTCCTTATGTGGTTTTTGTAGGGCTGGATTACCAAGGCTAAGAAGATCAGCGGCCCCACGCCGCTGCCTGAAGATCCCCAATCAGAACAGCTAGAGAAGTTGTTGGTCATGCTGCCTTACAAGGCGCCCGACAAGAAGGGCAAGAAGAAGGAGGTACCAGAGGCGAGGTAGGGCCTTCGCCGTAGAGCTCGTCTGGACTACCGTTCTGGAGACGCTGCAGCCCCGTCCATGTAGGATGGGGACGAGGATGAGGACAATGAGGCAAGCGCCTCCTCGCATTCCAAGAAGAGGGCGGCGACTAAGGACGTCGAAGAGGTACAACTCCCTCGGGCCCTGAAGAGGCGGTGCCGGCCCAAGATGGTCCTGCCTCGCAACTCTAATGAGGAGTCTCCAGCGTTCGAAGAGGTTCCGAAGAAGGGACCCAGGCTCAAGCCCCCGGCTGGCGGGTATAGCGCTGGAATTTTTAGCTACCTTATTTTTTTAGTAATTCATTCTGGTCAGAGGCTAAGTCTTTATAATTGCATCCCTCCATGCGACCACTCCACCGAGCGGACCTCAGAGGGGACGTCTCCGCCCGCTGAAATAGAAGACAACGGGTCTGCGTCACAGTCCGCACCTCCCATGGCCCCTGAAAAGATCGAGGAGTGATGACCCACAATTGTAGGGGATCTATCGTAGTCCTTTCTATAAGTAAGAGTGTCGAACCCAACAAGGAGCAGAAGGAAATGATAGGCAGTTTTCAGTAAGGTATTTTCTGCAAGCACTGAAATTATAGGTAACAGATAGTTTCGTGATAAGGTAATTGGTAGCAAGTGACAAAAGGTAAAAGTAAATAAGGTGCAGCAAGGTGGCCCAATCCTTTTTGTAGCAAAGGACAAGCCTGGACAAACTTTTATATAAAGTAAAGTGCTCCCAAGGACACATGGGAATTATCATCAAGCTAGTTTTCATCACGATCATCTGATTCGTGTTCGACACTTTGATAATTTGGTACATGGGTGGACCGGTGCTTGGGTGCTGTCCTTACTTGGACAAGCCTCCCACTTATGATTAACCTCTAATGCAAGCATCCGCAACTACGAAATAAGTATTAAGGTAAACCTCACCATAGCCTGAAACATATGGATCCAAATCAGCCCCTTACGAAGCAACACATAAACTAGGGTTTAAGCTTCTGTCACTCTAGCAACCCATCATCTACTTATTACTTCCCAATGCCTTCCTCTAGGCCCAAATAATGGTGAAGTGTCATGTAGTCGACGTTCACATGACACCACTAGAGGAGAGACAACATACATCTCATCAAAATATCAAACAAAACCAAATTCACATGACTACTAATAGCAAGACTTCTCCCACGTCCTCAGGAACAAGAGTAACTACTCACAAGACATAATATTGTTCATGATCAGAGGGGTATTAATATGCATAATGGATCTGAACATATGATCTTCCACCAAATAAACCAACTAGCATCAACTACAAGGAGTAATCAACACTACCAGCAACCCACAGGTACCAATCTGAGGTTTGGGTACAAAGATTGGATACAAGAGATGAACTAGGGTTTGAGAGGAGATGGTGCTGGTGAAGATGTTGATGAAGATAGCCCTCCCCAAGATGGGAGAGTTGTTGGTGATGATGGCGGTGACGATTCCCCCTCCCGAAGGGAAGTATCCCCGACAGAACAGCTCTGCTGGAGCCCTAGATTGGTTTTCGCCCCGGTTCCGCCTCGAGATGGCGGCGTCTGGTCCCGAAAGCCTCCTCCTCATTTTTTCCAGGTCAAAACACCTCATATAGGAGAAGATGGGCATCGGGGGACCTTCGGTGGGCCAACGAGACAGGGGGCACGCCCTGGGCAGGGGGGCGCGTCCCCACCCTCGTGGACAGCCGGTGGCCCCTTCGTGAACTTCTTTCGCCAGATATTTTTTATATTATCTGAAACGGAGTTCTGTTGAGTTTCGGGGCTTTTGGAGTTGTGCACAATAGGTTTCCAGAGTTTGCACCTTTTCCAGCAGAGAATTCCAGCTCCCGGCATTCTCCCTCTTCATGTAAACCTTGTAAAATAAGAGAGAAAAGGCATAAGTATTGTGACATAACGTGTAATAACAGCCCATAATGCAATAAATATCAACATATAAGCATGATGCAAAATGGACGTATCAACTCCCCCAAGCTTAGACCTCGCTTGTCTTCAAGCGAAAGCCGATATCGAAAAATATGTCCATATGTTTAGAGATAGAGGTGTCGATAAAAACAAAATACGGACATGAGGGCATCATGATCATTCTCATAACGTCAACATATATACATATTGTCATATGATTTTTATGCTAAAGTAACAATTCATCCACAATATCAAGTATGAATCATAAACTTCATTGAAAACTAACAAACTTTGATCTCAGTCATTGAAGCAATTGCAATTTATCGTAACATTGGAAAGAGTCAATATACGAGCTTTTCAGCAAGCCTACATACTCAACTATCATATAGTCTTTCACAATTGCTTACACTCACACAATACTTATGGTTATGGAGTTTTAATCGGACAGAGAGAAATATAGGGGCTTATGGTGTTGCCTCCCAACCTTTTACCTCAAGGGTAATGTCAATAGTAATAGATCATGAAAACTTACATCCAAGTTGGTATATATGTCAAAATCTTTCCAACACAATGTGCTTGCCAAAGGATAAAATGTAAAAAGGAAAGGTGAATATCACCTTGAATCTTATAAGGCAAAAATAATAGATAGGCCCTTCGCAGAGGGAAGCAGAGGTTGTCATGTGTTTTTATGGTTGGATGCACAAAGTCTTAGCATAGAAGAACGTCACTTTATATTTCCACTTGTGATAAGGACCTTTATTATGCAGTCCGTCGCTTTTATTACTTCCATATCAGAAGATCGTATAAAGATAATTTCTCCCACACTAATAAATCATACATATTTTAGCGAGTTTGCAACATGACAACTTACTTGGAAGGATCTTTCTCAATCCATAGGTAGGTATGGTGGACTCTCATGGCAAAACTGGGTTTAAGGATATATGGAAGCACAAGTAGTATCTCTACTTAGTGCGAGGAGTTTTGGCTAGCATGAGGGGGAAAGGCAAGCTCAACATGTTGGATGATCCATGACAATACACTTTATTTCGGATATAAGAAGACATAACCCATTATGTTGTCTTCCTTGTCCAACATCAACTCTTTAGCATGTCATACTTTACTGAGTGCTCACAGTCATAAAAGATGTCCAAGATAGTATAGTTGTATGTGAAGCCTCTCTTCTTTTATTACTTCCTATTAATTACAGCGATGACCAAAGCCATGTTTGTCAACTCCCAACAACTTTTATTTATCATACTCTTATATGTGAATTTATTACTTCCCATAAGATCAATATGATCTCTTTGGTACTTTTCATATTTTCTTTCTTTTTATCATGACCGAAGTGAGGAAATCAAGCCCTTGACTCAACACCAATCTTTATTATATAGCTCACGGACTCGATTACAAAGGGTAAAGATCATAAGGCAAAAGCTCACAACTAGATGATGCTAAATTTATTAATAACTAGATCATGATATTACCAAAAGGATCGAACTAAGAAAACGGTAAAGATAGGAGTAATGGTGATACGATACCGGGGTCACTCCCCCAAGCTTGGCAGTTGCCAAGGGGAGTGCCCATACCCATATGACTATGTCTCCTTCTTCGGGGGTGGTGATGACGGAGTCGTTGATGACGTAGGCTTGTTGTCCACCTTCCGGTCCTCCTCGGCCCCTCAACATCACGGATGTGCAGCACCCCCTCATGCAACTCAAGGGTTTTAGGGTGATGCAGCACCTCCGCAAGGTAGGGGTTGATGACCTTCTCAAATAACTTGTCCTTGGGGGTGTTGGAGGACGCCATGACGATCTAGATCTGTCAACAACAGCAGCTCGAAACGAAAACAGAGGATTTTTTTGTGTGATACAGAGGTCAAAACCTTCGGGAGTATACACAATGAATTTTTACCGTCCGAAAGGAGTAACCTACAAGAAAACGGAGTCCGGGAGGCACACGGGGTGCCCACGAGGCAGGGGGCGTGCCCTGGGCAGGGGGCGCACCCTCCACCCTCGTGGACGCCTCGTGTCTCTTCCGAACAGCTACTTATTTTTCTATTTTTCTAAATATTCCAAAACAGAGAAAAATTGCCTTTAGAACTGTTTTGGAGTCAGTTTACTTACTGTATCACATACCTCTTCCTTTTCGGAGGCTAAATCGTTCTGGAAAGTGTCCCTTATGTATTCCTCCGGGGTTACGGTTTCAATAATATTGGTTTCAACATTTATAGGATTACCTGAGATATAATGTTTGATTCTTTGACCGTTCACCACCTTCGGATTTGTGCCTTCGAAGTTGTTGATTTTTCTGGCACCGGAATGATAAACCTCCTCAATAACGTAAGGTCCTTCCCACTTGGAGAGAAGTTTTCCTACAAAAAATCTTAAAAGAGAGTTATATAGCAAGACATAGTCACCTACGTTAAACTCACGCTTTTGTATCCTTTTGTCATGCCATCTTTTAACTTTTTCTTTAAACAGTTTGTCACTCTCATAAGCCTGGGTTCTCCATTCATCAAGGCAGCTAATGTCAAATAACCTCTTTTCACCGGCAAGTTTGAAATCATAATTGAGCTCTTTGATAGCCCAATATGCCTTATGTTCTAAATCAAGAGTTAAGTGACAAGCTTTTCCATATACCATCTTATACGGAGACATACCCATATGATTTTTGTATGCAGTTCTATAGGCCCATAATGCATCATCAAGTTTCTTGGACCAATTCTTCCTAGACCTATTAACTGTCTTCTGCAAAATTAATTTTAACTCTCTATTACTTCGTTCTACTTGACCACTAGTCTGTGGGTGATAAGGGGATGCAATTCTATGGTTGACATCATATTTTGCAAGCATCTTACGGAAAGCACCATGAATAAAGTGTGAACCACCATCAGTCATGAAGTATCTAGGGACTCCAAACCTCGGAAAAATAACTTCCTTAAGCATCTTAATAGAGGTGTTATGATCAGCACTACTACTTGGAATAGCTTCTACCCACTTAGTTACGTAATCAACAGCAACTAAAATATGTGTGTACCCATTAGAGGCAGGAAACGGTCCCATATAATCAAAGCCCCAAACATCAAATGGTTCAATAACAAGTGAAAAATTCATAGGTATTTCTTGACGTCTACTAATATTACCAATTCTTTGACATTCATCACAAGATAAGACAAACTTACGGGCATCCTTGAAGAGAGTAGGCCAATAAAAACCAGATCGCAATACCTTATGTGCAGTTATATCTCCCGCATGGTGTCCTCCATAAGCTTCGGAGTGGCACTTGCGTAGATTCTGTTCCTCTTCATGCTCAGGTACACAATGTCTAATAATACCATCTACTCCTTCTTTATAAAGATGTGGGTCATCCCAGAAGTAATGTCTCAAATCATAGAAGAACTATTTCTTTTGCTGGTATGTGAAGCTAGGAGGTATAATCTTAGCAACAATGTAATTAGGATAATCCGCATACCATCGAGCAGTACAAGAAGTTTTTATGACAGCTAGTTGTTCATCAGGAAAGCTATCATCAATAGGTTGTGGGTCATCAAGTATATTCTCTAACCTAGACAAGTTATCTGCAACGGGGTTCTCAGCTCCCTTTCTATCAATAATATGCAAATCAAATTCTTGCAGCAAGAGAACCCATCTAATAAGTCTAGGTTTAGCATCTTTATTTTCCATAAGGTATTTGATAGCAGCATGATCAGTGTGAATAGTTACTTTAGAGTCAATGATATAGGGTCTAAACTTATCACAAGCAAATACAACTGCTAAAAACTCTTTCTCGGTAGTAGCATAATTTCTCTGGGCACTATCTAGAGTTTTACTAGCATACTGGATAACATTCAATTTCTTATTAACTCTTTGCCCTAGAACAGCTCCTACAGCATAATCACTAGCATGACACATAATCTCAAAAGGTAAATTCCTGTTAGGAGGCTGGACAATAGGTGCAGAGATCAATGCTTTCTTAAGTATTTCAAATGCTTCTAGACAATCATCATCGAAGACAAAAGGAATATCATTTTGTAAAAGATTAGTCAGAGGTCAGGAGATTTTGGAGAACTCCTTTATGAACCTCCTATAAAACCTGGCATGACTAAGGAAACTTCGTATACCTTTGATGTCCTTGGGGAATGGCATCTTTTCAATAGCATCAACTTTAGCTTTGTCAACTTCAATACCTCTTTTAGAAATTTTATGTCCCAAGACAATGCCTTCATTAACCATAAAGTGGCACTTCTCCCAATTCAAGACAATATTAGTGTCTTCACATCTCTGCAAAACTCGATCAAGGTTGCTTAAGCAATCATCAAAAGAAGTTCCGTAAACGGAGAAATCATCCATGAAAACCTCAACAATCTTTTCACAAAAATAAGAGAATATAGCCATCATGCATCTTTGAAAGGTAGCAGGTGCATTACATAAACCAAAAGGCATACGTCTATAAGCAAAGGTACCGAAAGGAAAAGTAAAAGTGGTCTTTTCTTGATCCCCTTTTGACACTGGTATTTGAGAGAAACCAGAATAACCATCTAGAAAGCAGAAATCAGTATGTTTGGATAACCTTTCTAGCATTTGATCAATAAATGGCAAGGGGTAATGATCTTTCTTAGTAGCTTTATTTAACTTACGGAAATCAATTACCATCCCATATCCTGTAACTATTCTTTGCGGGATCAATTCATCTTTATCATTAGGAACGACAGTCATACCTCCTTTCTTAGGGACACAATGGACATGACTTACCCACTAGCTATTAGCAATTGGATAGATAATACCTGCCTCTAGAAGCTTTAGTATTTCCTTCCTTACCACTTCTTTCATCTTATGATTTAACCATCGCTGATGATCAATAACCGATTTAGCATTTTCTTCCAAATTTATCTTGTGTTGGCATATAGTGGGACTAATGCTCTTAAGATCATCTAGATTATATCCAATAGCAGCACGATGCTTCTTCAGAGTTTTCAATAATTATTCTTCTTCCTGCTCTGAAAGGTTTGCACTAATAATAACAGGATATATCTTCTTTTCATCAAGATAAACATACTTAAGATTATCAGGTAAAGGTTTAAGTTCAAACATGGGATCACCCTTGGGTGGAGGAGGATCCCCTAGGATTTCAACAGACAAGTTGTTTTTCAGTACGGGTCCCTGTTTAAAGGATATTTCATCTATTTCCCTTCTTTCATTCATATGCATATCATTTTCATGGTCTACCAAGTATTGTTCTAAAGGATCATTAGGAGGCACAGCAATAGAAGCAAGACCAATAATTTCATCCTTACTGGGTGGTTCCTTTTCAAGGGGTTGTCTACGGAATTTAGGAAAGTTAAAATCATGAGACATATCCCCTAATCCAACAGTAACAATATCTTTCGCGTAGTCTATCTTGGCATTAATAGTATTCAAGAAGGGTCTACCAAATATAATGGGACAAAATTCATCTCGTGGAGAACTAAGAATAAGAAAATCAGCAGGGTATTTAACCTTCCCACACAAGACTTCAACATCTCTAACAATCCCAACTGGTGATATCGTATCTCTATTAGCAAGCTTAATAGTAACATCAATCCCTTCTAACTCAATAGGTGCAATATCATGCATAATTTCTTGATATAAATCAAGAGGGATAATACTCGCACTAGCACCTACGTCACATAAGCCATGATAGCATTGATCTCCTATCTTAACAGAGATAACATGCAAGCCTACAACAAGTCTATCTTTATTCCTAGCATTGGGTTTGGCTATTCTAGTATACTCTTCTTGGAGGTAAATAACATGTCCATCTAAATCTTCTACCAAGAGATCTTTAACCATAGCGACACTAGGTTCAACTTTAATTTTCTCATAGGGTGTAGGTGTTCTAGTATTACTTTTACGAACTACAGTTGAAGCTTGAGCATGATCCTTTATCCTAACAGGGAAAGGTGGTTTCTCAATATAAGCAGTAGGAATAACATGATCAACATTATAAGTGATAGTCTTTTCTTCAACTTTAATAGGTTCAACTACTTTTACTTCAATAGGAGGATGGTATTTAAACCACTTCTCCTTGGGGAGATCAACATGAGTAGCAAAAGATTCAAAGAAAGAAGCTACTATCTCAGAGTCAAGTCCATATTTAGGGCTAAATTCACGGAAAACATCAGTATCCATGAAAGCCTTAACACAATCAAACATAGGGGCCATACGTGACTCCTTACCTTCGTCGAGATCCCAATCTTCAGAGTTGCGTTTAACTCTTTCCAATAAATCCCATTTGAATTCAATAGTCTTCATCATAAAAGAGCCACAACAAGAATTATCGAGCATGGTGAGATTATTGAGAGAAAGCCGAGCATAAAAATTTTGAATGATCATTTTTCTTGAGAGCTCATGATTGGGGCATGAATATAACATTGACTTAAGACTCCCCCAAGCTTGAGCGATGCTTTCTCCTTCACGAGGCCAGAAATTATAAATTTAATTATGATTACAATGAACCTGGTGCATAGGGTAGAACTTCTGATGAAATTCCAACTTCAGATGATTATAGTTCCATGATCCCATAACATCACATAGCGTAAACCGTGTCAATGCATCTCCCTTCAAAGATAAAGGAAAGACCTTCTTCTTGGTAACATCCTCGGGCATACCTGCAAGCTTAAACAATCCACAAACTTCATCCACATAGATTAGATGTAAATCGGAATGCAGTGTTCCGTCTCCTGTAAAGGGGTTTTCAAGCAGTTTCTCTATCATACCCGAAGGAATCTCAAAGCAAACATTTTCAGTAGGTGCAGTAGATTGAGGAGCAACTCTTTGCTCTTCTGTTCGGGGTGAAGATACCCCGAACAAGACCCTCAAAGGATTTTGAGCCATAGTAACAAGTGACAATAAATTTCAGCACACTATATAAATTTTTCCTTACCAAAGGCGCTTCACTCCTCGGCAATGGCGCCAGAAAAGAGTCTTGATGACCCACAAGTGTAGGGGATCTATCGTAGTCCTTTCGATAAGTAAGAGTGTCGAACCCAACGAGGAGCAGAAGGAAATGATAGGCTGTTTTCAGTAAGGTATTTTCTGCAAGCATTGAAATTATAGATAATATATAGTTTTGTGATAAGGTAATTGGTAGCAAGTGACAAAAGGTAAAAGTAAATAAGGTGCAGCAAGGTGGCCCAATCCTTTTTGTAGCAAAGGACAAGCCTGGACAAACTCTTATATAAAGGAAAGCACTCCCGAGGACACATGGGAATTATCACCAAGCTAGTTTTCATCACGATCATCACGACCATCTGATTCGTGTTTGGTACTTTGATAATTTGGTATGTGGGTGGACCGGTGCTTGGGTGCTGTCCTTACTTGGACAAGCCTTCCACTTATGATTAACCTCTAATGCAAGGATCGGCAACTACAAAAGAAGTATTATGGTAAACCTAACCATATCCTGAAACATATGGATCCAAATCAGCCCCTTACGAAGCAACACATAAACTAGGGTTTAAGCTTCTGTCACTCTAGCAACCAATCATCTACTAATTACTTCCCAATGCCTTCCTCTAGGCCCAAATAATGGTGAAGTGTCATGTAGTCTACGTTCACATGACACCACTAGAGGAGAGACAACATACATCTCATCAAAATATCGAACGAAGACCAAATTCACATGACTACTAATAGCAAGACTTCTCCCATGTCCTCAGGAACCAAAGTAACTACTCACAAGACATAATATTGTTCATGATCAGAGGGGTATTAATATGCATAATGGATCTGAACATATGATCTTCCACCAAATAAACAAACTAGCATCAACTACAAGGAGTAATCAACACTACTAGCAACCCACAGGTACCAATCTGAGGTTTGAGTACAAAGATTGGATATAAGAGATGAACTAGGGTTTGAGAGGAGATGGTGCTGGTGAAGATGTTGATGAAGATAGCCCTCCCCAAGATGTGAGAGTTGTTGGTGATGACGGCGGTGACGATTTCCCCCTCCCGGAGGGAAGTATCCCCGGCAGAACAGCTATGCGGAGCCCTATATTGGTTTTCGCCTCGGTTCCGCCTCGGGAAGGCGGCGTCTGGTCCCTATATTGGTTTCCGCCTCGGTTCCGCCTCGAGACGGCGACGTCTGGTCCCGAAAGCCTCCTCCTCATTCTTTCCAGGTTAAAACACCTCATATAAGAGAAGATGGGCATCGGGGGACCTTCGGTGGGCCCACGAGACAGGGGGGCGCGCCCCCACCCCCGTGGATAGCCGGTGGCCCCCCTCGTGAACTTATTTTGCCAGATATTTTTTATATTTTCTGAGACGGAGTTCTGTTGAGTTTCGGGGCTTTTGGAGTTGTGTAGAATAGGTTTCCAGAGTTTGCTCCTTTTCCAGCCCAGAATTCCAGCTGCCGGCATTCTCCCTCTTCATGTAAACCTTGTAAAATAAGAGAGAAAAGGCATAAGTACTGTGACATAACGTGTACTAACAACACATAATGGAATAGATATCAACATATAAGCATGATGCAAAATGGACGTATGAGGGAGGTTTTGTCACAAAGGACTCCACCTCCTCCGAACATGGAGAAGGAGGTCGACACCATTATGGCCGAGGCTGATGCCTCGGTTACTGAAGACCAGGAGGGCGCGTCCCTCCTGGCCGGTGCGGGAAGGGAGTCCAAACCATATGGACCCCTCAGCTGTCCACTCCCGAGCCTCTGAGGACATCGAGGACATCGATTCCTCCTTCTAGAGGGGGATTGGTCGGGGGGCCAACGTCCACGCCGAACACCTCTACACGGGCGGCGACAGGCTGACCTTACGTGATAGAGGAGTTGGTTAGCAACTCCGTCATCGTTGACGGGCACCACACTCTCATGGGTGCGGTTATACAATGTGTTCGGTCCGTCCAATCCGGACTGAACGACGCCGTACAAGGCCTATTGACAGGCTTTGACGTGAGTAAAGTAATACTCTTTTCTCATAAAGTGGATTTAGTCCTTACTCTAAGTATGCCGTATCCGTAGTAGCCCCCGAAACTCTGCAAGGACTTCAGAGAAGCTTGTAGAGGATCAAACTCTATAGGCCAAATATTAAAGTAATGTGAACGTTCTTTGCTTACGCAGGCATCTTCCTTGGATGCGGCTGCTAATGCCGCGATGCTAGAAGAGATGGACAGGAAGCTCAAGTGCTCTGACGAACAACTTGATCTTGTCAACAAGTGGCTTGACGAAGTGCAAGGTATGCTTTTCGTTAAAAAATAGTAATTGCTTGGTGCCGGATACTAATGCTCTAGACTCCATGCAAACCTTATCATATTATGATCCTGCAGCTACCACGTCCGAGGTCAAGGGCTTCAAAGAGGCCCTGGAGAAAGCCGAGGCCGAGGCGACCGCAAAGGAAACGACCGCTGACAAGGCGGTAGCCGAGCTCAAAAAGGCCAAGCTCACTGGTGAGCAGCACGAGGCTCGATTAGCCGAGGTGCAAGTGGAACTCAAGGATGCCGTCAAGAAGCTTGAGGCCCTTGAGAAAGATTAGGGGGAGTGATCCTCCAAGCTATCTAAGGCGGAGAAAGAGCTCCAGGAGGCGAGGACCAAAGTGGGAGGTGTCTGGGAGGAGCGCCGCGAAGTCAGGGGAATTCAAATGGTAAGAAATACGTACTAGAGAGTGTATTAAGAGGAGACATGTTCTCCTTACTGGCGCGGGTCTGCACTCCGCATGCGTCTTCGCCAAACTTCTGAAGAATGCGGCGGCCGCCATGGAGCATTAAGCCGCTCACGGGGAGGACTCCGAGGAGCGCCTCTTCTGGTCACAGTTTCCAGCCTCCGAGCATCCTCCCTTCCTCAACAACCAGATGAAGCAGCTGATGGAGCTGCATTGGATGTTTGAGCTAGTGCTTATTTTTATGTCTACCTTTGGCCCACCGAGCCAATTCTGGAAAGCTACTTTGGCCTGGTGCAAAGACTGCATTAAGCGCCGCTCCGCATTGACGCCATGAAGCGATGTACATGCCTTGAGGGAGCTAGGCTAGCCTTTGCGAAGACCATGGTGCATTGGCCAAAGATTAAGACGATGGACATGGCCACTGGTCCTCCTGCTACTGGAAAGGAGCATCGGCGTCCTTAGCTAAACTTTGCACATGTGATGAAGGGCGCGCGGGCAATAGAGGGCTAGCGCTCTAAGGATGTAATCATTGAGTGATTGTAATAGGTTTATCAACCGGACCTTATGCTTTATAATGCGTTCGCCTGACTTATTTTATTTTGTCATGATTTAATACTGACTCCTGTGCGACTAACAGTCGTCGGCTTCAGGCCCCAGGTGAATATCACGAGGGGTGTTTCGTCCCCGCACTGTTATCCTTAGCCAACGTCTTGGTGCGCGGAGGCGGTAGTGCATGACCGAAACTAGGCAATCAGACTATTCAGCTTTATTGCTTTCACTTAGCCTTAGGAGCTTCACCACAGGGCCTAAGGACTAGTCCCAGTGTTTTGTGAAGTACTTGGCAGCCAAGGCCTACCTCTCCCGATCACATGGTTTGTGTTAAGATGAACCCTTCGTGTGACATGGCGAAATCACCAATGATTTTTGGAATCAAAACCTCGTCATCAGATCGCTGACTGGTTCGCACCTACTATGACGGTCAGTTTTCGGCTTTCTCCTCCTGAGGTACTTGACCTGGCGAGCCAGAAGTACAATCGCATGGGTTCTCCGTTTGCCCTCTTAGCGGAGTGTGCGGAATATAAGGGGCAAGCACAGGACCCGAGCAATCAAACTATTGACCCGAGACATAGTTTGGAACCAGTGCATATAGTGCAATATCCGAGACGCCGAACACTCAATGGAAAGCAATGTCGGACTTGGTACAGGGAGCTGATGAGGAAATCGAGCTCTTGATTAGTTAACTGATCATATTTTTATGTTGGGCTGTTCGAAGAGTGGGAGGACAATCGGAAAGGAAAGAGACAGTCGCAAGATGCGGATATCCGAACACCATACACGATGTTTTTATTATTTCTCATAGGCTCAAGATGTCTAACCATACAATTTGAACTGCCAAGGCATTTATTTGTACGAAAGAAAAAAGTTTTACAGAGTAAAGGTTTACACAGGGCCTTGATGCGTGAGTCGAACCCTCAATTGTGCCCTATTGCATGTCTGCGCCTTTGCTTCTGAGAGGTGGGGATTGTGACCTTTCAGTGAAAACCTTGAGGGGGGAGGGTCCTGCCGATGATGCTTGATGTTGGCGGGGGG
>LR738714.1:152734116-152749593 GCA_902687465.1 Secale cereale | reverse complement strand
GGGGGGGACCAAAATTGACCCACGTACCATCCGAAGACAAGGTGATTCTGAAGTTTGGGCTAGCGGAACACATGGTGCAGATCTACCGATGTAGGCCTCACGGCTTCCCATGGTATTTTGAGCACGAAATAATGCTGAAAAGGTACGTGGAGCTCGAAGATTTTGGGCGTGTCGTGGCGAGCGCACCCCTATTCGCGACAAATGCATGCGGGTTCCCATGTCAGGGAACATGTTCGGACCCGTTTGCTGTTGTCGCGGGCCTTTACGGCGGGCGGGTATAAAGACCCATACAGGCCGGTTTTTTCTTTGGCCGCCAGGTCTGCAGTGTGCTCTTCGATCCGAAGTGAGAGTTCTGTGTTGCGGTTGATAGTTAATGCGTCAGAAGGGCCGGACATCTTTAGCTTGAGGTATGCATAGTGCGGAACGACATTGAATTTAGCGAACACCGTTCTGCTGAGGAGGGCATGATAGCCGCTGCGAAAAGGTGCAATATCAAAGATCAAGTCCTCGCTTCAGAAGTTGTCTGGAGAGCCCAACACTATTTCAAGCATCACCGAGCCTGTTAAGCGGGCCTCCACTCCCGGAATGACCCCCTTGAAGGTGGTGTTACTGGGTTTGATCTTTGACGGATTGATCCCCATCTTCCTCACTATGTCTTCGTATATCAGATTGAGGCTATTGCCTCCGTCCATGAGGACTAGTGAGGTGGATCCGTCGATGATGGGTTCGAGCACTACGGTTGCGGACCCTCTGCGGTGTATGCTGGTCAGGTGGTCCCTGCGATCGAAAGTGATCGGGCAGGCTAACCATGTATCAAACTTCGGCGCCACGGGATCGACGGCATATACGTTCCACAATGCTCGCTTCCTCTCTTTCTTCGGTATGTGGGTTGCATAGATCATGTTTACCATTTTGACCTTGGAAGGGAAGGGTTTCTGGCCTCCACTATTCGGCCGGCGGGGCCCATCATCGTCCTCGCTTCGTGGGATTTTGCCAGAGTCTTCGGCTGTGAGCTGCCCGGCCTGTTTTATCACCCAAAATTATGGTTGGAGTGATTGGCGGGCTTCTCTAGTGTGTTGTGGATCTGGCAGGGCCTGTCCAAAATTGCGTCTAATCTGGACGGTCCGTCGCCGTTGCCTTTAGGGGCCTTATTTCGGGATCCAAACTCCGGATTTTGAAATCCGGCATTTACTGCCGTATCCTCGCCATCGCCATCGTTGTGGCGATGTTTATTCTTGCTGCGTCACGACTTTCTGTTTCCGTCCCGAACCTCAGAGGTATTGGATGTATCGGGATTGGTGTTTTTATGAGCTAGCCAACTGTCTTTGCCTGCGCAAAAGCAACTGTTTTGGCTGCCATCATTCTTGGTTTGTCCTTGCAGAGCTGTTGCACGAGCGATTCGTCCTTGACACTATGCTTGAAACCGACCAAGGCTTCGGCATCCGGACTGCCGACAATCTGGTTCTTCCTGGCCAGGAATCGGTTCTAGAATTGTGGGGCAGATTCCCCGGACTGTTGTGTGATGCGATAAAGGTCATCGGCGTCCGGAAGCCGGACATAGGTGCCTTGAAAGTTTGCTTGAAAAGCATCCTCAAGCTCTTCCGAACAGCCTATAGAGTCTTCGGGAAGGCTGTTCAACTAGTGTCAAGCTGGTCCTTTAAGCTTTAGTGGCAAATACTTTATGGCATGGAGGTCATCTCCTCGTGCCATGTGAATGTGTAGGAGGAAATCCTCTATCCATATAGCCGGGTATGTGGTTCCATTGTATGGTTCGATGTTCATGGGCTTGAAGCTATCGACATTATGGGAACTGGGGTACCCAGACTTGCCTGCCTACGTCCCGCTACGTGGCTCCATCACTAGCTTGGTACGACCCATCTTCAGCATCAACACACAAGACCCTCGCAAGGTGCCAAGCCTCGCGAGGCGGATGACACCAAGGCCTTCGGAGGGAGCAGCCACCCTAAGCTGGCTCCTGAGGAGCGGAGATTTCTATGCAAGCCCCCACCTCGCGAGGTTCAGATAACGCAAGCCATGAGGATGAAGGCCAGGCAGGTGCCAGCGAGCGCGGTACAACAGGTTTCCTCCTTGGTGCTAAAGAGGCAAGCGCATGCGCGGAGTCCCGTGGAATCAGCCAAAGGTTTCCATTTCCATGCTACAAGACCAGGATCACCAGGACAATAGGACGAGGGTCATCACCGAGCCCAACATGGCGTCACGACCAGAAGATTTGTAGGCAAAGACCACCTTTCCTCGAGATAAGATGTACTAGCTGTCTCCCTTCGAATTTGGCCGTTGTGGGATCCGTTCCCGCCTTCAATTCAAGGGAAGAGGACCAACGCCACTATAAATATAGTCTAGCCACCACCATACACGGGACGGATCAATCAGACCAACCTTACCACCACACATGCAAGAACACACCTCCTGAGGTTATTCCTCCTCTTTACTAGTTCATCCTCAGCCCTCCTTGAGGTTAATCCACCAAAAAGTAGGAGTAGGGTATTACACCGCAAGGTGGCCCGAACTGTCCATTACATTCCCGTTCATTGAGCTAGGCCATGAGAACGACGAGTAGGCAGACAGGGGAAGTTGAGTTCTTCCCATGCACCCCGGAGTTCGAATCTATCTAGGGCCTGCAGATCCCTGAATACGACATTTGGCGCGCCAGGTAGGGGTGCATCGGAGCCTCTCTTCTTCTGTTTGATTCGCCATCGCTCCACCGCCCTCATGGTTGATGTTCCTCAGGCTATTGCTGAGCCCTGGGCCGCTCGGCCTACTGGGGCAGCGCCTTCCGCCCAGGAGGACCTCCAGTCCGCGCTCCTCGCGGCCCGCATGCCGCCCTGTGTCATTAGCCGCGGGTGGTGCTGGCCGCCATCCCTCGTTTCCGCGCTGCTTTGCAACCGCGCCACCACGAGATCTTCAAGGTACGCCCGGGCGACGGCGCTGCACACTCGCGAGGAGTAGGCGAACACGCGAGCCGCACTCATCGTGGCGCGAGAGCTGCTACGATGCAGGCTAGCGGAAGGCGGCCACAACACCCTGCTGGAGCGGGTTGCCGAGTTGCTTGATGCCGCATGCAGGGGTGCTGCACCTTGCCCACATCACAAGCGTTGCCGGGGACGCGTGCTGGCCTACGCAACACCCACACACCTTTCCTTTAGGGGCCCGGAGGACCTCGCGGCGACGGCCTGGCCCACAACACCGCTCTCCCTACCTAGGATGCGGTGCCTCCTTGCATGGCGAGCCCGGATGGCCTCTCTTGGGGCCGCGCCAAGACGCTGCCCTACGGTCGTCATGACCTGGCGCCGGGTCTGGCAAACGACGATGATGGATGGCTAGGCGATGAATCAAGGATGGCGGCTTCAGACACCCCCATGCCTCCGACGGCGGACCTGATGTACACACCAAGAAGTCCCCACACGTTTCCTCCGCCAGCCTGGGCATTGAGGCCACGTGAGCCCGAGGCCCTCCACGAGCCGCCTTGGGGATTCATCAACTGTGGGCGTCCTGGGAATGGGGGTACCCAGACTTGCCTACCCGCGGCCCAGGGCGTGGCTCGTCCAGCGGACTGGTGCAGCCCAATCTCATCAACAACCACTCAAGACCCTCGCGAGGGACCGAGCCTCACAAGGCGGACGACGCAAGGCCTCCCCTAGGGTGACCTCACTAGGCTAGCTCCCGAGGAGCAGAGATACCAAGGCAAAGAGAGCCTCACGAGGTTCCCTTGACATGAGCCATGACGACCAAGGCTAGGCGGGCGCCAGCGGGTGCAGGGTGCCAGTTTACTCTTTTGTGTTAAAGGAGCAAGCGGATGCGAGGAGTCCCGAGGCATCAGGCAATGGTTTCCATATTGGTGCAACGAGACCAAGACCAGGAGGATGACAGAGCGGAGGTCATCGCGGAGCCTACGGCGGCGTCACCACAGAGCCTTTGGCAGGCGAAGACCATCTTTTGTCAGGATAGCTTGTACTAGTTGCCCCCCTTCAAACTTGGCTGTTGTGGGATCCCTTCCCACTCAATATTTGGGAAGAGGACCCGGGCCTCTATAAATAGGACTAGCCACCACCATAGAAGGGGATCACCGAAACCACAGACACACCAACAAGCTCATCTGAGCGCTAGAGCACCTCTCCTCAGGATGATGTTCTTCCCATATACTAGTTCATCCTCAGCCTAGCAGGAAATCCACCACACCACACTAGATTAGGGTATTACACCACAACGGTGGCCCGAACCAGTATAAACCCTTGTGTCCCTTGTTTATCGAGTTTGACAAGCTAGGCCTAGGAATCGGTGCGAGGGCGAGCTAGAGCGGAAAGGAAAGATCTTCGTGCGTGCCTCAGTGTTTGAACCTCAGGGGTATTGCCAGAACCCCAGATCCGAAATTTCGCGCCCCAGGTAGGGGTGCGCCGGATCTTCTCTCCCGTCATTCGGTTCGTTACCGCTCCGCAGTCTCGATGGCCGACGATCAGGGCAACCACGCTGACCGCTAGGCAGCCTGGCCCGCGCGGGCAGCGCCATCCGCCCATGAAGGCCTCAACCCCGTGCTTCAGGCGGACCCCGCACCGCCAACGCAATCGGTGTAGACCTGCAACCTCCGCCTTGGTGTCATGGCACGCACGATCCGCAACGCGATCTTCGAACTTCGCCGCGGCAACAGCACCGCACACCCGACGGAAGCAAGCGAATATGAGGGCTGCGCTCATTGTGGTGCGAGAGCTGTTACGATGCAGGCTGGCCGAGGGCAGCCGCGATGTGCTGCTGGAGCATGTCGCCGAACTGCTGGACTACTCCTATAGGGGCGCGCCACCGTTCTGTTCCTCACCCACGCCCTAGGTCGCGGGTGAGGCGCACGTGAGGTCCTGTCATGCTTGCGCGCTCCCTGGGGTGATGGGGAACCTGACGACACCTATATGGACACCGACGCCATCCATCCGACTGCGGCAACTTCGTCACGGGCGGGAGTAAGCGCCAGCGACACCTTACAAGGGAGCGCCGGAGTACAACCAGTGGCCGCCAAGGCCAGGTGCCACAGCTGGAAGTTCAAGGCGCGGGCCACTCGAGCGGTGTCCACGGTGGGGCGGCCGACGAAGCCTACGTTCCTCGCATGGTGGACCAGGCGTATGCGTTCGGGGAAGGCCCCAATGCCTTCCTCAGGCCGAGATGGAACAACGGGACGCTCAAAGCAGGAGATTACCACGAGTCGCCTGGGGGCTCCGTCGACCCCTTCAGCGACGACGACAGGGCGCAGCAGGTATCGCAGCAGCAGGCGTGCACTAACAATGGGCTGTAGGGGAACTAGACCACAGCAACGGTCGGAGACTCGAGAGCGGCTGTTCCGCCCTCGACCGAGGCAGAATGCTGGGGGCTATGCATGGAGGGCCTGGAGCCGCGGCCTCCCCCGCGCCGCGTGGAGCAAAGTAGCATGCAGAGGTAGGTCCTCTGCTGGGGGGAGCATCGACAAGCCCTTCCCCCCGGCAGAGGGCCCGTGGTCGCCGAGGGCGCCACTGGCGTTCCCCTTGCCCCTTGGTCTCGTCCTGGTTTCCGGACGCCCCAACGGTGGTTGGGGGTGGCGCAAGGCGGGGCCCTCGTCTGGTGATATGAAGTAAGTCTCACGCTTGTGAAGGTCTTGTGACACTCTCACATAATAATGAGTGCGGCTGTACAAGCCCCGGAGTCTCCGGAGTGCCTCCCTCGGGCCTCGGGGGCTCCCTCCCACGTCCTAGTGGTAGCACTTAGCTCCTTCCTGGTGGAAGACCTAAAGACTAGATAGGTGCCGGACGGGGCTATTTGCTTTCGTCTCTCCTCCTTTGTGACTTGATTAACCGCCTAATCGGATCGAATTTGAAGTCTTGCTCGTTGGCAAAAATGGGGGGAATTTTCCGTTGATTTCTGCTGGATTTTGTCGCCTTTTGGAAGTTTTTAAAGCTCGTACCTTGAGCCCTCCGGCTCGGGGATGAGAAGGCCGATCTACCTGGCAAACCTGTGTAACCTCGGTAGGACCCCCTCGGGGGAAGAGCCTACGTGCCACAAAATTGCCGCGTAGGCATCCTGCCACGGCCAATAGGACACCCCTGGCCCCGCTGCCCGGAGCGGGGCCACATGTTGCTCAGGAAACTCGGGGCCGCGGATCCCTAGCAATCTACCCCAGAAGAGAGGCGTGCCAACGGCCTCGTAACTCGCACCAGGCCAGGTAAGATGTAGGTGAGTTACAATGACAATCCAGCTCAGAAAACTCAAGGACACACGTCCCAGGTTCGGATCTAAGCAGCAAAAAAGGAAAGTAGAATATCAATTTACGCACATAGGGGGCTCCCCCATCAAAATGCTCTCATGCCCTACGGGGTCGTGTCCAAGTCCTTGCGTGCAGGATCGAGGCGGATGAGTACAAGCTCAGTAGGTCATATCACTCGTCCCACTGTACGAGTCGCTCTCATGCACACCACCGGCGCTATCGCTGGCCTCGTCTTCACCGTCGTCAACCGTGCCACCTTCGTCTGCCACGACCATGGCCTCGTCATCCTCAGTAGCAAAGGCCCTGACTAGAGCATCCATGTTGTCGTCCACCTAGTGCACCAGGTTGTCTCGGATGGCCGCAGGCACTTGGGCGATGGCGGTGGCGATATCAAAGTGGGGGTCGATGTTTTGGAGGTGGCTGAAGACCCGGGAGAACGCGCGCCCAAGGAGGCTTCAGCTCTTTTCTTCAACAAGCCAGCGGGCCCTTGTGGCCCGGCTCTCGAGGCACGCCACAACCTTGGTGAAGAAGATGAGATGGCCAGCGTAATCCTCCACGTGGGGATGAGGGACGTTCTCCTCGCAGATGGCCCCCAGCGTCCGGTTAGCCTTCCCCCGGAGAGTCTGGAGCATGGGGTGTGCTCGTGCTGCAGCAACAGTCGACTGCAAGCCTCGTCCTTGCTCCGCTGCATGAGAGCCATGGCATCATCAACCTGTCACTAGAGCAAGGCCAGGTCGGGCTGCGTGGAGTCCAGCTTGGCCTGAGCAGAAGACTGGGCTGCCGTGGCGACCCTCTCACGCTGCTCTACTTCCTCCAGCTTCATTCCAAGGGCAGCAGTTCTCACATTAGCTTCCGCTTGTTGGAGCTCCAACTTCAGGCCATAATCCTTGGTAGGGTCTGCACTGGCCTTCACCACCCTCTGGTCGATTTCCTCCTGAACTCTGGCCTCGCGAGCGGAGACATCATCCTCGGCCAGGGTCATGTGGCGCTCCCTCGGCTCCAGCCGCTCGAGCTCAAGGCTGCGCTCCGTGGCCTCCAACATCAACGCTTCCTCACGCAGCAAGATCTCCGCCTCTTCAGAAGGCATCCCTTTCATTGATGGCAAGGCGGTCCTGCGTGCCTTAGCTTGTTGTTCCAGGTGGGCGTTCAGGGCCTGAAGCTCCTGCCCACGCTTCTCTGCAACCTCGCAGCGGTGATCAGCCTCCCTGGCTTCCTCCAGGACTCGGGCGCTGGCCCCACGCGAGGCTGTGATACATCTCCAATGTATCTATAATTTTTGATTGTTCCATACTATTATTTATGATGTTTTGGATATTTAATGGGCTTTGTCATACACTTTTATATTAATTTTTGGGACTAACCTACTAACCCAAAGGCCCAGTCCAGATTGTTGTTTTTGCATGTTTTAGGGTTTTACAGAAAAGGGATATCAAACGGAGTTTAAACGGAATGAAACCTTTGGGAGAAATATTTTTGGAGAAAATCATGCACGGGAGGCTTGAGAACCATAGAGTAGGGCTTACGTGGTGCCCATGAGGGTGGGGGCGCGCCCCCCTGCCTCATGGGTCCCACGTACGGCCCCTGTTTCCCTCCTTCCTCCTATATATGCCTATGTACTCGGAAACCATTAGAACAACAGAGAAAACCCTAGTTCCACCGCCGCAGCCTTCTGTTCCCGTGAGATCCCATCTTGGGGCCTGTTTCGGAGCACCGCCGGAGGGGGGATCTTCCACGGAGTGCTTGTACATCATCATCTTCATCGCCTCACCATGAGTTGTGAGTAGTTTACCAAAGACCTTCGGGTCCATAGCTAGTATCTAGATGGTTTCTTCTCTCTCTTTGGATCTCAATACAAAGTTCTCCTCGGTCTTCGAGGAGATCTATTCTATGTAATCTATTTTTGCGGTGTGTTTGTCGAGATCCGATGAATTGTGGGTTTATGATAAAGATTATCTATGAGAAATATTTGGTTCTTCTCTGAACTCTTTATGTATGATTATAATATCCTTGCAAGTCTTTTTGAATTATTGGTTTGGTTTGGCCTACAAGATCTATAGTTCTTGCAATGGGAGAAGTGCTTGGCTTTGGGTTTAATCTTCCGGTTTCCTTTCCCAGTAACAGTAGGGGCAGCAAGGCACGTATTGCATTGTTGCCATCAAGGATAGAAAGATGGGGTTTATATCATATTGCTTGAGTTTATCCCTCTACATCATGTCATCTTGCATAAGGCGTTACTCTGTTCTTATGAACTCAATACACTAGATGCATGCTGGATAGCAGTCGATGTGTGGAGTAATAGTAGTAGATGCAGAATCGTTTCGGTCTACTTGTCTCGGACGTGATGCCTATATATAATGATCATGCATAGATAGTCTCATAATTATTCGCTTTTCTATCAATTGCTCGACAGTAAGTTGTTTACCAGCCGTAGAATATCGCTATCATTAGAGAAGCCACTAGAGAAGACTATGGCCCCCGGGTCTATTCTCAACATATCAATCTACACCTACTTTACTTTTTCCACTTTTACTTTCTGTTCTTATAACAAAAAATACCAAAAATATCAAACTATCATCTCTATTAGATCTCACTTTCGTAAGTCACCGTAAAGGGATTGACAACCCCTTATCACGTTGGAAGTTCTTATTTGTTTGTGCAGGAGTGAGGGACTCACGCGTGGTTTCCTACTAGATTGTTACCTTGGTTCTCAAAAACTGAGAGAAATACGTATGCTACTGTGCTGCATCTCCCTTTCCTCTTCGAGGGAATACAATGCAAGCTCGAGAAGTAGCAAGAATAATTTCTGGCGCCGTTGCCGGGGAGGCTTACGCAAAAGTCATATACCAAGTACCTATCACAAACCCTTATCCTTCGCATTACATTTTTGCCTCTCGTTTTCCTCTCCCCCACTTCACCCTTGCCGTTTTATTTGCCCATCTTCTGCCATGTGTTTATCGTTTTCTTGACTCTTGAATGCTTGTGTGTTGCTTGCTTGCTTGCCCTCATGTCTGAGATGGGGGACGATTTTATCGAGAATGGTAGTAATGTTGAGGGCAATGTCTATTTTGACCCCCCGGATGAAACTACCACTTTACATATTAAGAAGTTCCGGGTTGCTAGTGGTAATATCATTGGAAAAGGAGTTATTCAAGACTTCTTTACTTGTGGCGGTGCTTTGCCCACTTTGGCTGGCTCTATTCTTCACAGAACTAGTAGCCTTGCGGATGCTGTATCTACGCTCATAGTTGAAATTGAAAGACAATTTATAGATATGCATCCCTGTATACAGAGAATCTTTTTGGAGTTTTCCAATATTGAGCATTCTTCTGTTAAGCGGGGAGCTACTATCTTTTTGGCTCATGAATTTAAATTTATCATGAGAGAGGCCAAAGAAATCTTTGCTCATTACGGGGTAGATGCCGGTCGACCTCCCATAGAGGCTATCTTATTCAATCAAGAAGACATAATGCGGTTGCGATCTCCTGATCATGTTGCTTTTAATGAAAACCTTAGAAAAAGGTTCCTACCGATGTCTTGATTGATAGAATTTCTGAGATGAATGATGATTTCGCTATGCAAAACAATGGGTTAGGCTTCTCCCTTGAGCGAAGGCTTATGACCTTCTGCCAAAAGAACGCCTATAATGATGAATTGATTGTTCACTACAAGGGGCCAAAAGAGGAACCTATTCCTCATGAGATTGATGTGGGGGACTTTGGTCCCATTAAATTTAGCCCTTTTGATTACTTTTTCTTGCCACAAAGGAAACTTGCTGCTGAACGTAGAGAATATGAGATGAGTTTTCACGATATATCGTATCATTATGGCATTCCCTAGATCTATCCATGTATCGTGCCTAGCTAGGGGTGTAAAACGATAACGCTTGTTGGGAGGCAACCCAATTTTATATTTTTTGTTTTTGATTCTTTTTAGGAATAAATATTTCATCTAGCTTCTGTTTAGAGGTGGTTTTGTGTTTTGTTTAGTGTTTGTGCCAAGTAGAACCTTTGGGAAGACTTGTGTGAAGTTTATGTGATCTTGCTGTGAAAAACAAAATCGTTAGCGCTCGCTAGAATGGTCATCAGATTTTACTGGAGCGTGATATTTAGTTGATTCTTTTTGCAGATGATTAGTAGACAAATTACTGACGTTCAACAATTTAGTTTTAATTTTTTGGAGTTACAGAAGTATGCGAAACCTGCAGATTACTACAGACTGTTCTGTTTTTGACAGATTCTGTTTTTTTTGTGTTGTTTGCTTATTTCAATGCATCTATGAGTAATATTGGGAAGTATGAACCATAGAGAAGCTGGATTACAGTAGGTTTAACACAAATATAAACAAAGAATGAATTCATTGCAGTACCTTTGAGTAGTGGTTTGCTTTCTTATACTAACGGAGCTCATGAGATTTTCGTCTAAGTTTTGTGTTGTGAAGTTTTCATGTTTTGAGTATTGCTTTGATGGACTATGGAACAAAGAGTAGCAAGGGCCTAAGCTTTCCGATGCCCAAGGAACTCCAAGTAAAATTCAAGTACAACCAAAAGCCTAAGCTTGGGGATGCCCCAGGAAGGCATCCCCTCTTTCGTCTTCATCTATCGGTAACTATACTCGGAGCTATATTTTTATTCGCCACATGATATGTGTTTTACTTGGAGCATCTTGTATAATTTGAGTCTTTGCTTTTTAGTTTGCCACAATTATCCTTGCTGGACACACCTATTTGAGAGAGTTAAATATGGCCTAGGAATTGATAGAACACTCTATGTGCTTCACTTATATCTTTTGAGTTGAATAGTTTTTGCTCTACTGCTTCACTTATATCTTTTAGAGAACGGTGGTTATAATATATTGTAGAGTTGAAATCTCATGCTTCACTTATATCCTTTTGAGAGTCTATTAAAACAGCATGGTAATGTGCTTAGGCTATAAAACTAGTCTTCACATGATAGACATCCAATATCAATGTAGTAAAAACTTTCACACTAAGTGCATTGAATATGATGAGAAGTTGGATGCTTGATAATTGTTTTGAGATATGAGGATAGTGATATTAGAGTCATGCTAGTGGAGTTATTACGAAATTGAGAAATGCTTGTGTTAAGGTTAGTGATTCCCGTAGCATGCACACATGGTGAACCGCTATGTGACGAAGTTAGAGCATGAGGTATTTGTAAAGTGTCAACTTTTATGTGGAGGTCGGGGGCGCGCGATGGTTGACCCCTACCAAACTCCCCCCTAGGAGCATGTGTTGATTGCTTTGTTTTGATGACTCGTAAATTTTCGCAACAAGTATATGAGTTCTTATGACTAATGTTGAGTCCATGGATTATACACACTCTCACCCTTCCACCATTGCTAGCCTCTCTTGTATCGCGCAACTTTCGCCGGTACCATACACCCACTATATATCCTTCCTCAAAATAGCCACCATATATATTCCTCAAAACAGCCACCATACCTACCTATCTTGGCATTTCCATAGCCATTCCGAGATATATTGCCATGCAACTTTCCACCGTTCCTTTCATATGACACGCATCATATTGTCATATTGCCATGCATGATCATGTAGTTGACATCGTATTTGTGGAAAAGCCACCATGCATAATTTTTCATACATGTCACTCTTGATTCATATACAGTCATACTTTGTTCTAGTATCGAGTTGTAATATCGAGTTGTAAATCAATATAAGTGTGATGATCATCATTATTAGAGCATTGTCCCATGTGAGGAAAGGCTAAATCAATAAATCCCCTCCGAAAAAGGCCAAAGAAAAAAAAGAAGGCCCAAAAAAAGAAAAAAAAAGAAAAAGAAAAGAAAAAGGGTCAATTGCTACTATCTTTTTCCACACTTGTGCTTCAAAGTAGCACCATGTTCTTCATGATAGAGAGTCTCATGTTTAGTCACTTTCATATACTAGTTGGAACTTTCGTTATAGAACTTGGCTTGTATATTCCAACGATGGGCTTCCTCAAATGCCCTAGGTCTTAGTGAGCAAGCAAGTTGGATGCACACCCACTAGTTTCTTTTGTTGAGCTTTCATACATTTTTAGCTCTAGTGCATCTGTTGCATGACAATCCCTACTCACTCACATTGATATCTATTGATGTGCATTTCCATAGCCCATTGATATGCCTAGTCGATGTGAGACTATCTTCCTCCTTTTTGTCTTCTCCACAACCACCTCTCTATTCCACATAGTGCTATGTCCATGGCTCACGCTCATGTATTGCATGAAAGTTGAAAGGGTTGAAAGAATAGAGTATGAAAACAAGTGCTTGGCTGAAATCGGGGTTGTGCATGATATGAATATTTTGTGTGATGAAGAGGGAGCATAGCCAGACTATATGATTTTGTAGGGATAACTGTCTTTAGCCTTAGTATTTTGAGAAGACATGATTGCTTTGTTAGTATGCTTGAAGTATTACTGTTTATTATGTCAATATAGACTTTTTTCTTGAATCTTTCAGATCTGAACATTCATGCCGCAATTAAAAGAATTACATTGAAAAACTATGTTGTTAGCATTCCACATCAAAAAATATGTTTTTATCATTTACCTACTCGAGGACGAGTAGGAATTAAGCTTGGGGATGCTTGATACATCTCCAACGTATCTATAATTTTTTATTGTTCCATGCTATTGTGTATCATGTTTTGGATGTTTAATGGGCGTTTACATACACTTTTATATTATTTTTGGGACTAACCTACTAACCCAAAGGCCCAGTCCAGATTGCTGTTTTTTGCCTGTTTCAGGGTTTTACAGAAAATGGATATCAAAAGGAGTCCAAACGGAATGAAACCTTCGAGAGAGATATTTTTGGAGAAAATCACACATGGGAGACTTGAGAACCACGGAGTAGGGCTTACGTGGTGCCCATGAGGGTGGGGGCCCCCCTAGGGCGCGCCCCCTGCCTCGTGGGTCCCATTTACGGCCCCCGGTGCCCTCCTTCCTCCTATATATGCCTACGTACCCCGAAACCATCAGAACAACCGAGAAAACCCTAGTTCCACCGCCGCAACCTTGTGATCCCATGAGATCTCATCTTGGGGCCTGTTCCGGAGCTCCGCCGGAGGGGGGATCTGCCACGGAGTGCTTCTACATCATCATCATCGCCTCACCATGAGTTGTGAGTAGTTTACCATAGACCTTCGGGTCCGTAGCCAGTATCTAGATGGCTTCTTCTCTCTCTTTGGATCTCAATACAAAGTTCTCCTCGGTCTTCGAGGAGATCTATTTGATGTAATCTCTTTTTGCGGCGTGTTTGTCGAGATCCGATGAATTGTGGGTTTATGATCAAGATTATCTATGAGAAATATTTGGTTCTTCTCTGAACTATTTATGTATGATTATAATATCCTTGCAAGTCTCTTCGAATTATTGGTTCGGTTTGGCCTACTTGATCTATAGTTCTTGCAATGGGAGAAGTTCTTGGCTTTGGGTTCAATCTTGCGGTGTCCTTTCCGAGTGACAGTAGGGGTAGCAAGGCACGTATTGTATTGTTGCCATCGAGGATAAAAAGATGGGGTTTATATCATATTGCTTGAGTTTATCCCTCTACATCATGTCATCTTGCTTATGACGTTACTCTGTTCTTATGAACTCAATACACTAGATGCATGCTGGATTGCGGTTGATGTGTGGAGTAATAGTAGTAGATGCAGAATCGTTTCGGTCTACTTGTCTCGGACGTGATGCCTATATATAGTGATCATGCCTAGATAGTCTCATAATTATTCGCTTTTCTATCAATTGCTCGACAGTAATTTGTTTACCCGTCGTAGAATGTCGCTATCATGAGAGAAGCCACTAGAGAACACTATGGCCCCCGGGTCTATTCTCAACATATCAATCTACACCTACTTTACTTTTTCCGCTTTTACTTTCTGTTCTTATAACCAAAAATACCAAAAATATCAAACTATCATCTCTATCAGATCTCACTGTCGCAAGTGACCGTAAAGGGATTGACAACCCCTTATCCTGTTGGCTGCGAAGTTCTTATTTGTTTGTGCAGGTGCGAGGGACTCGCGCGTGGTCTCCTACTGGATTGATACCTTGGTTCTCAAAAACTGAGGGAAATACTAACGCTACTGTGCTGCATCTCCCTGTCCTCTTTGAGGGAATACAACGCAAGCTCGAGATGTAGCAGGCTGCAAGGGACGCCTCGGCCTCCGCGTTGGCACACTCGCGCTGGAGACGCCCAAGGTTGATCGCCACCTTGAGTCGATGCCATTCGCCCATCAGCCGGAGACCCTTAGTCTTGAGACGGGCATCAACATCCACAAGCTATTCCCTGAGTCGATTCAGTGCACTCATCGCCTCCTGAAGAAGCCCAGGACGGGTGGCGCCCCGCTTGTGCGGAAACTCGAACGCGTGACCAGGACCCTCCTCGGTACTGTAGGCCATTGAAGAAGCTCGAGGAGGCTCGTCCCCTCCCGGTGGGGGGACCTTGGTCTCCTCCGTCCCAGTTGTCTTTCGGGCCTTGGCTGGGACCCGAAGGGGCCGGGGCTCGCTGCTCGAAGAAGACACCAGAGCCAAAGTGACCCAACTGCAGTCGACGACCATGGGGGGAGCCCTCGGCACGCCTCCCGCACCCCAAGCGGGAACACGAAGGAGGAACGACAATAACGTAGGGTCAAGGTGCCAGGCCGACGTATCCGTCCTCTTGGATGTCCTCGCGCCAGAGGCGGCACATCGGCTGAGGGCGCCTAGGATCGGTGGAGAAATCAAGGCAGTAGGGGGCTGCTTCTCACGAGATTTCTTCGCCTTGGCAGAAGGGGCCCCGAGGAATCACAGTAAGGAGATAAGGCAACACTCAAGGAATTACAAAGATAAGGTACTCACTCGTCTATGGCAATGTACTTACTCTGCTTCAATGGTCGGAAGGTATCATTACTGTAGCTTGGAGATCCCTTCCTCTTATGGAGCGCTTCGAAGTTCAGCTGGAGCCGGCTGAAGCCTTGGATGCGGTCAGCAGCGCTGAGCGCGACCGGGGCGGCTTCAGGGGTGGCTCCCCCAGAAACGCTAGGCAGTGTGGGCCCCTTGGCCCCCGCCTCAGAACAACTCGAGGGGGCCTCGGGGGCTTTGTCCTCAGGAGCACCAGGCAGCGCCTGCCCCTCAGCCGTACCCTCTGGGCGGCTCTCCCAAGCCCAAGTGGACGGTGCTTCAGGATCCCTAGGAGATGCCAACGCCAAAGCAACCGCGCCACTAGCACTCAACGGCGATC
>LR738714.1:152719302-152734011 GCA_902687465.1 Secale cereale | reverse complement strand
CCCCCCCCCCCCGCACCCTCTTCTGGCTGGAGGGACGAAGCCCCCATTCGTCGAAGGAGGGCATCCGCTTCATGAACTCCACCTTGTTTGAGCAGCAATACAGAAGACAACCTTCCTCTGGCAAGCGGGCAGGCACTGGGTCGCCCGTCAGGAGCTCAAGCACCATGTGCCATACCATGCGAGGAAGGGCAGGCGCTTGAAACCTCATGCGGTCCATGTAGCCAGAGAAGGTCCACATCGGTCGACAGTGGCGCCGGAGTGGAGCGATGCAGCACTAGATGTACTCCTACACCACCATGGGCGCCTTCACCCCAAGCTTCTGCAGCTTGGCTAGCCGGCGCCAAACGGGAGCTAGTTTCTGGTCGATGAGGTTCTCATGCTTCCCGCCGGAGCTCGGGGCAGCCGGAATCCGCGTAAGAAGCAGCAGGGGACTGCGCACACTGACATGCATAAACACCCACTGAGGGAGTCTTGGATAGAGGGGTCCTCGGGAGGCCACATAACTCTTGCTGGGCCAGATTGGTGGGCCGTGAAGATCATAGTCGAAGATCATCTCTCGTATCCGGATAGGACTCCTGAATTCATGTAATGGCAAGTTTTAGGTTCGGATGTAATCTTTCCTTCCTCTGCAACATGGTATGTACAAACCCTAGGCCCCTCCGGTGTGTATATAAATCGGAGGGTTTGGTCCATATAGGCGAACGGAGAATCTCAAATACTAATAGGCTAGACTTTAGGGTTTAGCCAATTCAATCTCGAGGTAGATCAACTCTTGTATTCATATTCATCCATATTAATATAGCAGGAAGTAGGGTATTACCTCGATCGAGAGGACCTGAACCTGGGTAAACATCGTGTCCCTAGCCTCCTGTTACCATCGATCCTCAGATGCATAGTTCAGGACCCCCTACCAGAGATCTGCCGGTTTTGACACTGACATTGGTGCTTTCATTGAGAGTACCAATATGTCATCGACGGAAGGACCGATGGATCGCATCATCAACAACGGCGATAGCACCGAGGGAATCTTCCCTCCTGGACAACATTTCGTGTTTGGCGGCTTCGCGCTATGCGCCAACACTGAAGGCCATCTTGAGCAGATTGACAACTACGCACTTGGCCATCAAGTCTAATTCAGAAGTTTAAACTACATTGCTGATATCTGTAGAGACTTGATCTTCGCCGGATTCGAGGACACAGTTCTGGCCCTAGATCTGAAACAGTTCTAGCCCTAGATCCGGAACAGACCGCGCTGCCCGAGGACGGGGAGCTCAACCCCACCACGAAATCCACAGACTCAACGGCGTTGTATCCGCACATAGACCCAACTCTAGGCGAGGTTTGTGTCATCGGAACCCCGGACCTAACTCCAGCCTCGGATTCTGAATCACACGCGTCTACGCCTTTCAATCTAGATCGGGTGTCTATCACCGAATTCAGTGCTGCGGATATCTCCTAGCACTCACCCTTTGGCGACATACTAAGGTTGTTAAAATCTCTCTCCCTAGATGGGAACACGCAGCCGCATTGTATCCGGTTCGAACTGGAGGCTGATGGAGAATTAGGTCCCCACCCACCACCCACTTGGTAGCCACGGTTGAAGATCTAACCGATCTACTTGACTATGCTTCTGAATACTTCGAAGGGATGGACCTCGAAGCTGAAGCGGATCCAGATCAAAACAAGCCCATAACCGGGCGGTGGATAGCTACGTCTTCGTACGAGTGTACATGGTGGATACACCTAAAGGTATGGAGGGCGACAGCGAAAACAATCCCATAGAGGACAAGCCCGTCGAAGAACCTCCCAAAGGTCGGCGTCCAAAACGCCGAACTAAATCTCGTAAAGGAAGAAATAACAACACTGTCACTAATGACGATGACACTCTGGAACAAGCCGAAGACCCTGCAGACCCAGCGATGGAGTAGGAAGAGCGAGAGAACGGCGAACAGAGTCCGAAGCCGCTATCCGACGAGTGCAATGCCGAAGACGGTAACTATGAACCGGTCTCTGAAGAAGAGGCTAGCCTGGATGACGATGAATATACCGTTCCAGAGGAACCCTCTGAACAAAAGTGCTTCCATCGGAGGCTTATTGCCACCGCACGGAGCCTAAAAAAGCAGCAGAGACAGCTTCGAGCCGCACAGGACACGCTCAACGATAGATGGAACGAGGTGCTAGACGCCGAACAAAACCATGGCTATAATGGCCAAACCAGATGCTTTCCCAAGCGTAAACTGCTGCCTGAATTTGACGACGAGGCCGCCGCGCCCGTCCTGCCGAAGAATAACACCGTCTACAAGCCTGACCGACCACCTCGCGGACGGGACAGAGTCGCTAGCAATGGCGTCCACAAGCCCGCACCACCACCCCGTTAAGGTAAAGAGGGTGCGGCTCAAGTACGAAAACACGATTTGCGTGAGGACCTAAACAAAAAAGCTAGCAAGACCCGGTCTATCTACGGACCTAGGGACCGGGCTCCCGCACGGGACGGTGGCTATCAAGCCAATCGCGTCGGTGACATACCAGTTCGGGGTCAATACCGAACATCACAACGATCGGACATACACCACGATATAGCAAGATACAGAGGAGCTGAACACCCTTTGTGCTTCACCGATGAGGTACTGGGTCATGATTTTCTAGAAGGGTTTAAACCCGTGAACATCTGTCGGCCTTCTGGGAATGGGGGTACCCAAACTTGCCTGCCTGCGGCCCATGGCGTGGCTCACCAGGTGGCCTAGTACGGCCCGATATCTTCAGCGACCACTCAAGACCCTCGCGAGGCGGATGACATATGGCATCCCCTGGGGCGGCCTCACTAGGCCGACTCGTGTGGATCGGAGATATCGAGGCGAGGGACACCTTGCGAGGTTCTCATGACGTGAGCAGTGATGACCAAGGCCAGGTGGGCGCCAGCGGGCGCAGAGTGTCAGTTTCCTCTTTGGTGCTAAAGGACTAGGTGTAGGCAAAGAGTCCCGATGCATCAGGCAAAGGTTTCCATACCGGTGCAACAAGACCAAGGCCAGCAGGACGGTAGAGCGGAGGTCATCACGGAGCCCAGGGCGGCGTCACCACCAGAGCCTTTGGCAGGCGAAGACCACCTCTTGTCAGGATAGCTTGTACTAGCTGCCCCCCTTCAAATTTGACCATTGTGGGATCCCTTCCCACTCAATATTTGGGAATAGGAGTCGGGCCACTATGAATAGGACTAGCCACCACCATTGGGCTCATTTCATCTAGAGCTGATCAGATAAAAGGCCACACACCACAAGCTCACCCGAGCACAAGAACCCCTCTCCTCAGGAGGCAGTTCATCCATGTACTAGTTTTACATCAGCCTACAAGGCAATCCACCACACCACACTGGATTAGGGTATTACACCACAACGTTGGCCCGAACTAGTTTAAACTTTGTGTCCCTTATACCACGGATCTGATGAGCTAGGCCTAGGGTTATTGAGTAGACAATCTAGGGTGGAAGGAGAGATCTTCGTCCGCATCCCAGAGTTTGAAACTTAAGGGTTTTGCCAGGTAGGGGTGTGGCAAAACTTCCATTCCGCAGATCAGTGCTCCGTCGTCCCAGCAGTTCCATGGCCGACGCTCGCAGAGCCCATGCTGAGTGGCGGGCTTCCCTTGCTGCCTGCGTCGCTCAGACTGCTCCTGCCAGCGGACCACCCCGCCATTCTCCATCGCCTTCCGCCAACGCCACCATCGGCCCGGTGCGGCATGAACAGCAGGCATCGTCCCTGCACCCCTCCGTGCGGCGTGATGGATGCACCGCTACTCCGTCACTGAATCCAGCGGTTTCTTCATCCCATGCTCGCCGCGGACCCGCGAACACGCAGGCTGCGTTGCTCATGGCACGCAAGCTCCCGTGCTACCGCCCCATCGACGACTTCTACAAAGAATGGCTTCACCGCATCGCCGAGCTCGTCAGTGCCGCTGGGTGCTCTCCAGCGCTGTCCCTCTCCCTGTCTCGCCCGCCTTCCCATGCGGACGACGAGGCCCATGAAGCTCCACTGCTACCCCCGCGTCAAGGCGTCGTCCAAGACCCAAGGCACGTGGCCCCACGGCGTGACCGACCACGCGCAGCACCAGTGCAAGAAGTAGGAAGCTGCCAAGAGATCTAGTGGCCCCATGGGGGAGCGCCCGCACTCCCTCAACCGCTGCACCGAGACCGCGCGCCCCCTGCCGCGGTAGCGGGTGAGGACCGAGATCAAGTTCCACCTCCTCGACAAGCACCGGTGTCGACAACAGGCTGCAAGGCCTTCGCCCCCGAGCCGCAAAACGTAAACTCGCCTGGGAAGTTCATGCCTGACCTGCCTCCATGTTACGACGGCACCCCCGACCCTATGGAGTTCCTGCAGCTCTACGAGGTGAGCATCGAACCGTCTGGTGGCAACAAGAAGATCATGGCGAACTGGTTCCCCATGGCCCTCAAAGACAGTGCGCGCTCGTGGCTCTTGAACCTACTTGCGTTATCAATCTCCACCTGGAGCGAGATGCGCGAACGGTTCATCATCAACTTCCAGGGCACCCGAGACCGTCCCTCGGCCGTAGGTGACCTGCGGTGTATCAAGCAACAACTAGGAGAAACCCTACAGAAGTTCATCCAACGCTTCAACAGTGTCAGTGTCAAGATCCCCAAGGTCACGGACGAGGCCATCATTTCGGCATTCTCAGACGGCATTCGCGACGTCAAGATGAAGGAGGAGCTCGCCATCCACGAAGATTTGTGCATGTCCCTGGAGCTGTTCAACCTTGCGACCAAGTGCTCCAGAGCTGAGGAGGGGCGCCTCTTCCTCGTTGAGCTCCCCGCTGCTGAACCCAAAGAGAAGAAGGCCAAGAGCAAGGATGTAAAGCGCAAGGGAGAAACAGTGCTTGCAGCCGAACCAGAAATGAAGCGTGGCCGCGGCTACGTAGAGCCACCCAAAAATGGCCGAGCGTTTTGCGCTTTCCATAACATGCACAACCACAACACCCCACGACTGTGAAGAGCTCAGGGCCCTCTGCGAAGGACGCGTCATCGAGCGCCCCGAGCGCGGCAACCGTGGCTACGGCCGTGGGGGAAGTCGGACTGGGGGCGCTGGGATGACCGGGCCCCCGCTAGGAGTGGCGCGATCAGCCTCGAGAGGATCGTTGGCGTGGTCAGCCCCGCGTGGACGCCTGGAGGGACCAGCCTTGGGAGGACCTTCCTCAGGGCAAGGTCGGCCTTCCAGCTCTGCCTCCACCAAGGAGAAACGACGACCAGGACGAGGGGGATGGGGGCTTCCAGGAGCCATGTGCCATCGCCTGCATCTTGGGCGGAGCACAGGCCCCAGCTTCTCAGCGCCTCTTCAAGCAGTTTGCCCGTGAAGTAAACGCGACTCTCCCCAAGCTCGAGGCTACTCACCCACTCAGGTGGTCCAGATGCCCCATCACCTTCAGTTCAGCAGACCAGCTCAAGTGTGCGGCTATGGCTGGCACCCTCCCATGCTTTGTTCACCCGTCACCAGCAACTTCCAAGTTACCAAGACCCTCATCGATGGAGGAGCAGGGCTCAACGTCATGTCCATCGAGACATTCGACAACCTCAATGTACCCTACGATCAACTTTTGCCTACCAAGCCCTTCTCCGGAGTGACTGACGGCTCCACGACCCCCGTAGGGCAGGTTCGCCTACCTGTCACCTTTGCCAAGTGTGGCAACTACCATACCGAGCTCATCGACTTCGAGTCGCCCACATCCATCTCCCTTACAACGCCATCCTCGGGTACCCAGCCCTGGCCAAGTTATGGCGGTGACTCACCACGGCTACAACGTCCTCAAGATGCCGGGAAGCGGCGGCGTCATTACCATCGCCTATGAGGAGAAGGACGCAGTGTGCTCACTCGAGCACGCTTACCAGGCGGCAGCAGTCGAGGATCCAGACAGCGACAACGTCATCTACCCACCTGAGGTCGTCCCCAAGAAGAAGAAGCAGCTGCTCGCCCTGGAGCCCCATGGGGATGCAGCACAGGGCGGCAGCACCTCGGGACCTACACCAAGCGAGGGGCCGCCTCCCTCTCTCGCATAGGAAGGCGCACCCGGTGCCCCGCTCAGGATGGGCTCGAGGGCTCTCCTCTGGAGGGCCTCTAACTTAGCCAATGTCATGAGGGAGGCGCTCGTGCAGCATGTGGAGGAGTGCTTTGCTGCACACTTCCCTCCGGAGGCCTCAAGGCGTGAGGCACCAAGCGCTCAGGAGTTCATCAGCCAAATCATCGAAGACCTACAGGTGCCAAGAGCGATGCGGGGTGAGCGTCGCCCAGCTCCTCTGCATGTAGCTGTCGGCCCAGGCTCAAGCGACAGCCTACGTGTCTGCGTCCATGTCCCCGCACTCAATAGGATCGCATATCAGGAGATTCACTGGCCTTCCCAGGTGGGCTGGTGCCAGGGTCCCACTCACAGCTACGTGCGCATGCCCTTCGGCCTGCCAAACCAAGCGACCATGCACTAGCGCCACATGCGGGAAGTCCTGGCTACTCGCGAGGCCAGGCACAAGGAGATCCAGACGGAGTTGGACTCACCCTCCACGATATCTGGGGAACCCTGGAGCCTCACGAGGCGCCGGTGCCAGGCGGCGCGTAAGGAGCAGCATCTACGTCGAGTATCTTCAGCTACACCAACACTACTTCACCAACTGTGCGAGGTGACATTTTTCGGTTTTTGTTCAACTGGGAGCACCCCTCGGGCAGCATCATCCCCAGGTCGCACGGGCCTGTCCCTGAGACATCTATCCTTTGCATCTGAACTCGCCTTGCGGGGGGTGCCCCTCGGGGTGCATTATCCCCAGGCCGCACATTTTCGTCCCTGTGGCATGTATCTCCATTGCAGTTTACCTGAGCTAGTGTTACTACCTCTGTCAGCTGCATTTGGATCACTCATATATTTGACTGTCATATCTTCGGGCCTACTTCACTGCCTAATGGACTTTCGCTCATTTCGCAACAGGGGTTGCATACGTTGGCACGACGCTTGTGCTCAGATCCGTCCCTGCAACGCTGACAACCCCGAGGGACCGAGCTCTGACCCGCGGCCCACTCCGCAAGCATCACCTCAACAGGCCCTCGGTGCCTTCATCTTCCTATTGAATTATTGGAAGCCCAGCGCGGGCGCGGCCCTAAGTTGTTCTGTTGCAGGATAGCCCATTGGAGTCTCAGGAGCACGGCGGCAGGCAGTACCGCCGATCTCCCCTCCTCACGTAATTCGCTTGCGCGTTAAAGGGGGGGGGGGTTCCTGAGCATCGCGTCTCAGGGGCTCTGACCGACTCTCCAGCCCTCACCCCTTGGCCTTGACCACGACATCGCAACCTGGCATACCAATGGCGGTTGAGCATCGCTCAAGGGTCGGGACCTGAGGATGCAGAGCATCAAGATGGATGGGAGAAGGGGAGGCCGGCCTCGAGAGCTCAGGTATGTTCGTACGTCAAGGGGGGACCCTTGGGCATCGCGACCCAAGGGCCTTGTCCTGGTTTCCGGTCAAGGCCAGCGGCAGCTAAGGTACGCGTGGGGCCGGGCCCTGCCGACGCACAACATCAAGGCCTGAGTCCAGCATTCCCTTCCTTCAGGTCCGTTCGCACGTCAAGGGGGACCCTTGAGCATCGCGACCCAAGGGCCTAACTGGTTCTGTAGCCCCTCACTCCCTGGTCTTGTCATGGTTTCTGGTCAAGGCTAGCGGCAGTTGAGGTATGCGCAGGGCCGGGCCCTACCGACGCAGAACTCTGAGACCAGCGGGGAGGAAATCGTGAAATCTCAGCCTCGCGGCATCAGGAAACAAACTAGGCGCGCCGTTTGGAGAATCACCTCATGCTCATCAAGATAAGTCGTTAGCTCCTTGATGCCCCATCCTCACTCGCAGAACGAGGCTTGGCAGTCGCGCGTCAGCAATGCCACCTCGCTTTTCTAACCTCCGGGAGCCGCTTGCACGCCATGGGGCACATCTTGAGCATCGCGCATCAGGAGCTCTTATCGGACCTCGGGCCGCTCACTTCCAGGCCTTCACCACGGCATCGCGACCTGGCATACCAGCGACGGCTGCAGCTTGCCTTGGGACTGGGGTCTGTCGGCGTAGAGCACTACAAAACCGAAAGGGTAAAAAAGGGGGGTGATATTGCCGAAACTGGACTCACGAGTAGGGTGTACTAAAAAGACAACAAGACAAGAGCAAAAGCGTTACGAGTTCTTTACATATCCCCGTGGGGTCGGCTTTGAATCCTCGCAGGGAACGCCTCAAAAGGACTTCAAGGGATCCTAACTACGACCGCCAACATCGATGCCATCATCAACGGTGGGCCTCGGTGGCCCACCTCCGACCCTGGGCGGGTCACCACCAGCGACGTGCTCATGAGCCCGCCGCGTTTCGGACGCGCCGCGAGCTCGGGGGCGCGTAGCTGTCGGCGCTCGTCTCCGGAGACTCGTCGGACTCAGGAGAGCTGCTGGATCTCCGGAGGCCATCGCTGCTACTAGACGGGCTAGGAACAGGATCAATGGCTGGTGAGGAGCCGGCCGCAGCGTCACCCCGGCGGCCCCCTCCAGGGCAACATTCCAGGCGGCGTCCCTCCTCGTCGAACACCTTGAAGCACAACGTGGAGGCGCCGTCGTACTCGAAGTGGATGGCGAGGGCGCCTTCCGAGCCGGAGGCACGGGCGACCTCGCCCCATCCGCGAGTCATTAAGACCTTGCCTGAAGAGACGACCTCAACCTCCGCCCACGTGGCCGTGGCCCGGCACTTGGAGTGTCACAACCGCAGCCCGATCGGCCCCCTTGGCGGCACCTTCGCGACGAAGAATGATGGGTACCGAATCCAAGATCTAGGAGGCATCGCCGCCCACACCATGAACTCGCGCGAGGAGCCTCTGGCGTGCGCTCGCGGGATAGCAGCGTGCGCCACCATGGCACGGTCGGTGCAGCCATGGCGCGGGCGGCGCTGGGCGCCAACTCCCCCACCATGGCCAGACGGCCTGGCGTAAAGGGGCAATGGATAGCCAGGGGAAGCCGCTCGTATCGAGGCCTCATCACATCCATGGCGGCGCCATGAGGACGGAATGGTGTTTTCTTTGGAGGGACTACCCCTGGCTCCTCGCGAGCACTACAAAAAAATACACTTCCGTGATGATACGTGTTTGTCACAGTAGGTCATGGTTTCTGTAATGCATGTGCATCCATGACAAATTTATGACAGAATGAAGATAGTCATACTTGTGATGTCGTAGAAGTGTTCCTTGACATTACCAAAAGGATCATCACGGAAGTGTCCACTTCCATGATGATAAATCGCGCGTCACAGAAGTGCTTTCGTCAAGGGTGACCGACCCGTGGCATCCACTGTAACGGAACACCGTTAAGCTATCAGGTCCGATTTTGGATCCGATAACCCGTTAACAGCCCCGACCAATGGGGATTTTCCACGTGTAAAATCATCATTGGCTGGAGGAAACACGTGTCAGCTCACCGTTGGGACAGATGTCATCCACTCATTGGACCAAAAGCGCCTATGATACGTCGACCCGTGGCACGGCCCAACAGAGGCCCATTCTTGTGAAAAGGGCGGCACGTTTGACTTGGTCAAAAGGTGGAGGGCCGGCCCACGGTAAGCCTGTTAACGGCATGTTCGCATATAGCCCATTTACAGCCCGCTAACCCAGGGCCCGTTTACGGCCTATCCGAATTAGGCCCAGTAGCATCATCTAGGCCGTCCAATATAATTCCAGCCCATTTTAACTTCCGGCCCATTTATGGCCCATGACGTCTGTCGGCCCATATGAGGTCCTTAGTAACCCTCGGCCCATTAACGGCCCGAGGTAAAACTGGCCCATATTGAACCGTCTTTCACTTTATACCCATTAACGGCCCATTATTCCGTTGGGCCATTTCCAGCCCATGTTATCTTTCGGCCTTCTTAGGGCCCATGTATTCTTGGGCTCATTTCCAGCATTCATTTACTTTCGACCCGTTACTGTCATTTTCTGCTTGTGGGCCAAATTCAGCCTGTGGTTACAGTCGGCACGTTTGTGGCCCGTTGATATGTTGGCCCGTTTTCATAGCATCATCAAATACGGCCGATTAACGACGGCCTGTTATGGTCGGCCCATGAACGGATGATTTCAACTCTAGCCCATTTACGGCCATAATGTGGTCGGTTATTGGCCCATGTTTGGTCAACCGATCATATGGCCCGTAGAAGGCCCATTGTGTCTACGGCCCATATAAGGCCCATTGTTTCTACGCCCTGTAGAAGGCCCGTTGTTTCTATGGCCCTTAGAAGGCCCATTGTTTCTACGGCCCGTAAGAGGCCCATGTTAACTATAGTAAATATGTAGCCCATGGTTAATGTGGCCTAGTTTTAAAAAATAGGCTATTGCAGCCACTAGAAAACCATGGAAAAAGAACTGCACTAACTACAAGAAAACAAATAAAAAAGACAATAAGGAAATAAATAGGCAAGCAACTTACGCTAGTCTATCACGGCTATTACACATATTACATCCACTGGGCATCAAAGTTCGCCACCAGTGCAAATATAGGGAACAAAGCAACATATAAACGCCGCAGCAAAACAAGTCCAGAACTGAAACCACTTCAGAAGATCTCAAGAAAAAATATCCTGGGTACCCATAATGCTAGCAAGATGCTTAGCATGCTTATTAACTTTCTCTTGTTTGGCGCTTAAATCCTCCAGCACTTGCTGTTGCACCAGAAAGTATGCATCTGGATTATGTAGGGACTTCCTCAGTCCTTCGGCTTCCTATCGCATAACATTTGATCGATGTCTTTCAACTTGAAGTTGAGACTCAAGAAGCTGAACTGATTCAGGCAGTGAGTTTGAAGAGCTGGTGCCAGCAGTAGTAGCCAGTAACTCGAACACTACATCAAGACAGGACATTGGGGTTGTCTCAGTGTCTTCAATATAGTTTTTATCAGCTTTCTTGGAGAACAACAGGGATGTCTCACTATCTTGAACCTGATCTACATTAGTTCCTTTACCATTGCATAACGGGGTACTCTTCTCTAATATTTTATTCGTGTTTTAAAGGAGAAACAAACAAACACATCACAGATTGACAATGTAGTATATGAAACTTATTTTGGTAAACCAGTTCAGTAGTAAGGTGGACAGGATAACAACATGAAACAAACATATATGTATGTAGTATGGTCACTGTATGCTCTATATCATTCTAGTTTAGGTTGCCAAATCAAGATAGATACAGTTCGAATCATATCTATTTAAGACAAAGCAGCATAGACAGAATATAAGTGTGGGAAACTACACAACAATAACAACACTTGTAATGTGCATGGCATGAGAACTTAACTATTTATTCAATTGAAACTGAAATCAACATAGAGGAAGTTACAACAGCAAACATGTTAAAGAAACAGGTTTAAAACATACATGTTGCGCCATTGGAGTTTCAATTGCATCCTTCAAATTTGAAATTAGTTGGTATGAGTAAATACAGTGATGTAAGAGCAAAGTAGTATGAACCATAGCTACGAAACCTGACCTAAGAACAATTCTGCTTCTGCTTTAAGCGTTGACTTGGGGTTCAGATTGGTGGTCCTCGTGCTTTGGGCACTGCGGTTGCCTTATTAACTGCTCGTGTTTGGGTGCTCTGTGGTGGAGACGGTGATGTGGCAACGGGAACTGGGTTACTATCTGCAGGGGTTGGGGTTAGAAGGGGTGTAGCTGGTTCTCTGTCCAACTGGGTAGGGGTACAGTCTACGTGAGTCTAGGTTATGCGTGGTGGGGCTGGTTCTTGGGCAAGTACAACCGTGGTTTTATCTCCATCGACAGGTAGCACGATCTTTTCTGAAGACCGTGTTTTTACTCCCACAGATACTGTCGTCACCCCCTACAATTGAAATGGCTGATAAACAAGAAAAGTAATTGAATGTACAGACATTGTAAGATAGAGAGGTGCAATGAATAGTAGGGAAGAAAACAGGGCATGGTAATATTTCACATTTATGTTGCCTAACCAAACAAAATAGCATAACATGATTTCAAATATATGATGGCTAATTAAACAGGATAGCATGACACAATTTCACATGTATGATGGCTAACTAAACAGGATAGAATGACATACTTTAAAATATGATGACTATGTAAACATGATGCCATGATATAACTATACGATGTATCTATTAAAGTGGTTGACATGCCATAAATCACAAACATGCCGTAGATGGAAACACAATGGCATGATAATTCACGGATAGAATGATATAATTCAAAATATGATGACTATGTGAACAGGATGAGATGATAGAACTATATTATGTCTTTAGAAAATGGGTTGGCATGCCATAATTCAGATACATGTTGTCTATGTAAACATCATGGCATGATATAATTCGAATATATGATTTATATACTAAGCAAATGAGTAGAGGGCAATCGCATATATTATGTGTCAATTAAGGAGATGGCATTCAATATCATGTATATGATGTAAAAACTAAGCATTGAAATACAACAAATGCACGATATGAGTAATATAACCCTGCCAAGTTTGAGCATACACCTCAGGGGGATAATAGGACTGGTCATCTGCCTCTGAATCCTCCTCTGAAGAGCTATATGTAACAAGCAACATATTTGCTTCACCACGTAGCATTGTCTGCTCTAAGGACCTTGTTTTCACTCTAGATTTCTCCATCACCAATTCAAATGGTTGATGCACAGGAAGAGCCGTTGAATATACAAACATTGTCGACAAAAGCAATGAGAAATACAAAAAAAGGATGGCATGATATAATTCACAAATATGACGCTTGGCAAAATAGCATGGAATTGCATAATTCAAATATATAATGCCTTGCAACAAGATAGCATTGCATAATTCACATATATAATGTCTTGCAAAAAGATGGCATTGCATAATTCACATCTATGGTAATTAGACACTAAACAGGTGGCATTCACACAAATCATGTCTAAACTAAGAAAATGACATAGCAATGCAAGATACCATACGCATGATATGAGCAACCTAACCCTGCCAAGTTAGAGCATGAACCTCGGGGGTTGGGGGTGAGGGGGAATAGGACTGGTCATCTATCTCTGAATCCTCGTCTGAGGAGTTAACTTCCTCTTGATTATGATCCGAAATGGGTGGTGGGGGGGCTGCCTTTGCGCCCACCATGGAGCAACGTTTGCATGAAATTTTATTGCCACGCAAGGCTCGTCTCTCTTACTCTACATGTTCAGTTACATTCTGTATAATAACTGGCATGCATAGGAATAAAACATAGTGAGATTATTGAAGGAGTGCATGCGCAAATCCAGAGTGAAGGTACCAAACTGTGGATAGACCCAAAACCAATGATAGCAGGCAGATAATAGCTTTAGTGAAAAAATACAGATAAGTGCTCCTTTCATGTTTGTTTGCACCCAACATGAAACTCATAGTAGACACCCGAGATTAACCAGATAGTAGACAGATAGTACTGATTGCTGGCCCAATATGTACTCCACAACCATTTAAAAACACAAGTTTCAGCATAAGTTTGGACCCGAGTCGGATTCTAATAGGTGAACACGACGATAAAGTAGCTTGTCATCATATTAAGCGATGCATAATGTAAGCAGACACGGAAGAGTGCGACCTCCCTTGTGGACCCGTGTAGTCCTCAAGGTCATCTGCTCAGTTGATGATGGTAATGCAATTGTCGTGGCGACCGGCGGTGGGGAAGAAGATCTGAGGCGGCGATAGACAGTCTGGAGAGCGGATCCCTGCTGTGGTGAACCCTTTTGTCATTGGAGAAGCTAAGCTGGGGTGGAACACAACACCGTAGGAGCAGGATAAACCACACAAGGTTTTGTTTGACACATATCTGTAACACAAGTAATTGTGTAAGGGCTTGTTTGAATCTGAGGATTCTAACAATGCAGGGATAGGAAATAGACAGGAATAGGATAGGAATGCACATGCAAAACAGAGAATTTAAAAACACAGGATTTCTGCCAATCTGGGTGTTTGGTTCACAAGAATTGGAAGATCACAGGATGCAAAGAAGCATGGTGAGATTAAGTCAGACCACAAGAAGTGTACAACCTCTTTGGCGAAGCCATGTCGATCTCAACGTGATTGGGTTGGCCGGTGAGGATGCTCCGGCTGACTTGGTTGTCGGAGGAGGGGAAAAAGATCTTAGGCGTCTCGAGATGGAGCCCGAGGTACTGCTCCACTATGATGGAGGGTTTCATCGTTGGAGCAGCTCCGGTGACTTGTACGACGCCGAGGCTAAAGCAGGACAAGAGAGACTAACCTGAGTGGAATTCCAATAGCATCTCCAATAGATGACGTAAAATACATAACCACAAAGTGCTAGATGTATACATCAGCCGCTCATCTCTGAACTTAACTGTCGAAACTGAAATTAGCTGTCAAAACTGAACTTAACTGTCGAAACTGAATTTTGCCGTCGAAACTGAATTTAACTCTCGAAACTGAACTTAACTGTCGAAACTAAATTTTGCTGTCGAAACTGAACGCACTAGAGGTGAGGCTACACGTCAGTCGACTGACTTTTTCATCTCTGGTCAGTCGATTTTGCAGCCGTTGGATACGAAATCAAGGGCCTCCAGTTAATCTTCAACCTCCACCCCCCTGAGCCACCAGCCACCACCGGCCAAACAGCCTCCACCCGCCGCCCGCCCCGAAAACACTCCCCATCGCCGGTC
>LR738714.1:152707242-152719224 GCA_902687465.1 Secale cereale | reverse complement strand
GGCGATTCCCACGCCACCGCCCCACCACCGCCCCCACCCTGAAACATAAGAGAGATAGTGGGGTACCTCTCCAGCTAGCCCCCCTCCCCACTGCGTCTGGTTCTTCCTTAACTCCGGCGAGCCCCCCACCCCCTGAAAATCGACTGACCCAAAAGTCGATTTAGTCGACTGAAGTGTAGCTAAATCGGAGCAGCATCGCAAGCAAGAGCAAGAGCGAGAGCAGAAGTGCAAGCAATATCAAGAGCAATAGCAGACCAGGTAGGGGACCAAGAGCAAGAGCAGAGCAGGAGCGCACGTGAGAGCTAAAGCAGCAGCAACTCCTACTGATGTGGACATCGCCGCAGAGGGAGCGACGTCGTGGAGGAAGTGGTCGGCGATGCCGCCGTGGATAGAGCAGCGCCGTGTCGACTCGGTACCCTGCACCGGCAGCACTGTGAGATCAAATCAAGAAGAAAATGCGGCGATTAATGTATAACCTCTTTGGTGGCGCGGATTAGACCACAGCTTCATCCGAGGAAACGGTGATGATGATGCTCTTCCTATGGTGCAGGTGAAGACTACGATGTGGGAATGGAGGTGGCGCGAAAGACGAGGGGAACGTCGGGGCAACTCCTTGGAGGTGGAGGACGGGGTGGCTAAACCGGCGGGATGACCAGATCGACGATGGATCCTCATTTGGTACGGTGGATGAGGGATGCCAAGGTGTTGTTGTGGACGACGTCGTCGGGGAAGAGGCTCCGGTTGGGTGGCGGACAGAGGAGGGTGTGGGGCTTCGGGGGTTTTGCCGGCCTCGGTATACGAATGGGTGGGCGGATGGGATGGGAGTGGGGAACCATGGCTTCGGGACGCGCTTGTCCGAAATGTGGGGTAAGTTACTAAAGTACCCCCACCAATTTGAGGCGGTTCTTTCGGTTCAGGGGTATCACATGCATTTCACGTGTCGGGATTTCGCAGGAGGTGGGAGTTTTCGCGCGCGTTGAAATTTTGGAATAGCAAGGCGCGGGTTGAGATGGAGGGAGTTGTGGGAGCACAATGAGACAAAGATATATCTTAAATATTTTGGGCTAACAAGGCACGGGTTGAAAAAGTGGGAGTTTCGCAGCACGATAGATAGAGACGCTAGCTTGAAATTTCAGCATAACAAGGCGCGGCTTGAAATTTCGGGAGAACAAGCTTAACGTGTACCAAAAAAACAATTTAGACTAGTATGATATACTACGTACAATGTGTTTAACACACACAACACACACACAAACACCATTTAGACTAGTAAGGTACACGTGCATTGCACACATGAGATTTGGCAACCAAATTATGAATAAATACCACATTATAGCATGTAAGCTTTGAGTCATATATGCATGATGTAGATGTTCGTTTAATTCTTATAGTTCATTTCATTCAAAATCATCTAGTTTTTATAAGAAAGCTAATTTATTTTAAGATTCATGGAATTGTGCGTTGTAAGGCATAAAGTAAAAACAAATCATGTAGAAAAACATTTTGGCAATTCTGATACGGAAGATTCTAGAATAAAGAAGAAGTGCTTGTGTTTTGAGGTTTGTGCATTATGCTTAAGTTCAACCATAGAGTCTTCTACATTGTACATGTGGCAAAATCTGGTGGAATCTAGATGATATCCAACGGCCGGTAGTGCTCAAATTTGCCAGCTCTGCACCATCGGATTGGCCTCATCCAATGACCATCTTTCAAAGTTAAAGTTATCCGCGCACTATATAAAAATATAAAATTTAATATATACATACATATATATATATATATATATATATATATATATATATAGGGATATATATATAGGGGTATAGATATAGATATGTGATGCGAAAGCCACCCATCATCTCCAATTAGAATAGTGTGTCCATGCACGGATGCAATGTGGCCAAACAATGTCTGCCACCGGTATATCAGATTCAAACCAATCTGACCTTGTTCAATGTGTATACATTGCAACATGCTCGTTTCCAAACCACACCGCGCAGATCTTCGTTATATTCATGCATGCATGGGTTTCAAACATCATGATCTCTTATTCAAATATTTGAATTCAACTTTACATTGATTATGACCTCACCTAGTCTTTTACACCCACACATTGGTCTTCTCTTTATAATTGTACCACTAACATTCTCTCGTGCATGCATGCACACCGGCATTATCCATCGCACACATGCAATCTTTTTCTTCAGATCGGTCTCCCATGAAGGCACACACACACACACACACACATCCCCCTCTCCATCATATTGGGCATTCTTTATCTCTCACGTGCATGCGCGACGATCGATGTTCCTCTATGTGTGTGTGTATATAGCTAGGTCTTTCGTAGTTTTCCACATAAACTGATCAATCTATATATCTAGTGAGGTCTCACCCTCTTTCCCACGACCACATCGATCTATCTATACCTCTCTATATAGGATTACATATATAGCTAATACATCCACATTAATTATATATCCAACGCCCCCTATCATCATCCTTGCCTTTTGCTTCATCTCTTAGACGGGCGCACAATGGCGAAGACAAGGGGCAGCAAGGGCCCTTCCCCACCCTAACATCACTATATATCGAGGCTAATATGAATGTGATCATTAGACAATTGCTGGTAAAAATGGTTTAAGTTGATGAATTGGCCCTCCTCGTAAAGTATTAGAAATGCTTGCCCCCCTAGCTCATGGGACATTTTTCATGGCTCCACCACTGCGCGCAACAGCGCACGTTCTCGCTCCCTCTCTCTAAATATCGATCTCGCAGTTGTGCACTCCTTCATAGTCTCCCTCCACTCGGCCCCTCACACCATCTTCCATCCCCCACCGGATTTTTGCACATCTACAATCTAGCAGACTCCATGGTTGAACTTAAGCATAATGCACAAATCTCAAAACAATAGTGGTTCTGCTTTGTTCTAGAATCTTCCGTATCATAACTGCCCAAACATTTTTTCTAGTTGAACTGCATTATTTGTTTTTACTTTATGCTTTACAACACACAATTCCATGAATCATAAAATAGATTAAGGGCTTCTTTGATTCAAAGGATTCTCGAACGAATTTTGGAGGATTCTCATCCTTAGGAATTTTTCCTATCTTGGTTGTTTGATTCATAGGATTGTAAACCATAGGAATTTTTCCATATGATTCATTTGCACTAGATTTCATAGGAAACATCCCATCCACTCAAACCTCTTTGAAAGAATTCTGTGTTTTTTCTATGCACAATCAATCACTCATACCATCCTGTAGGATTCAACACGACATTCCACTCTAATCCCATGCTCTTCCTATTCCCGTGTTTTGGAAATCCTATGAATCAAAGAGGCCCTAGGTTTTTTTATAAAAACTAATTGTTTTTAATGATATGAACTATAAGAATTAAATGAAGGTCTACATCAGGCATATATGACTCATAGCTTACAAGCTACTTTGTGGTATTTATTCGTAATTTGGTTGCAAAAACTGACGCGTGCAATGCACGTGTACCTTACTAGTACCCCGAGTATGTGCAAAACACAATTGCACGCTACACAGCTCCTCTCTTATAGTTCATGAAGCCACGTGGCACATGTGGAGGCGTTGTCGTGACATCCTTGTGTGAATTGATCACAGTGATGTGTTGCTGGTTCCAGAAGAATGTACTCGTCCTCCCTGAGCTGCACTAGCGGTACATGCACGAAGCGAAGATGTGCACGCACGCCACACACGCACGCACTCATTCCCTCGCACACACATGCGGCTACACGGGTGGACGCAATTTTGTACCAAGATCCACCCCATGTGATAATTTGATGCATGTAAAGTCCTTCACTTCATTGATGGTCAATTAATACAGCGCATGCAAATTGAGTGGACGTAAGGGCGGAAGAAAGACATTACTACTCCACTTCGTGCATGCGAGTAGTTAAATCATGGGTTGCTAATAGTACTTCCATTGGTCTCCTTCGTATTTTGTGCTAATTTTTGACAATAACATAATATTTACGCATCTACGCAGTGTAGTCTACTTGAAATTTATGTTCCACTAAACTCATCGGGAGCCGTTTCGGGCCTCGAAACCAAAAACCATCAATTAATCTTTACCTTGTTCCCATCACATTTGAAAGTACTAGTGCTACAATTAAGTACAAGCCTGCTCACATCTACTAGTACATACCAAACCTAAATGTGTTCCATGCAGGTTTTAGTACTAGTGCTAGTACTTAGGTTATAAAAAGAGGAACTACCTGACCGAAAATTACTCTACCTTCCTCATAAGTTCTCCTTCTTCGTCCGTCCTTGCCATGGCCGGTGTGCAGCGCTCTAGGTCGAGAACTACTCATAACAAGGGAGCGGCAACCATGGATGTGGAAAAAAAAGAGGGCTCGCCGCCATGCAGAGACCTCGAAAGATCTCTCACGGGCAGGCGATGGCTCCCAGGAGCGCCCTAGACGCGGAGGCAAACATGCCGAGCTGGCGGCGCTGGAGTCGTTATCCCTCGACGGCATGCCCGATCAGTAAGCACCTCAATAAGGAGAAGGAGTTCATCCATGGCTTGGGGAGCTACTGAAGGAGAGCCTCGACGACATGCCCGCTGAGCTCAATGAGCAAGGGGGTTAACCGCCGGCTTGGTGACGCTGTTGAAGAAGAGCATTGCCTCAGAGAAGAAGGTGACTGATGAAATCCTGCAACTTCAGGAGGACAAGGCGAAGCTCTGCCACGAGCTCGACCTGCTGAAGGAGGAGAACGCCAGCTGGAAGAAGATGCATGAGAATAGTAGTTCATCGATGAAGATATTGCAGGCCCTCGTCATGGAACAGAAGAAGGAGTTGGCGAAGCTCCGCATCGAGAACCCGGCTGCTGTCAAGGTACGTAATGTGGCCATGGAACATATGATGAAGGCTCGTGTCGAGAAATCCCGCGTCATGGACACAATGATGAAGATGGCAGAGGAGACGCGCAAGGAGATGGAGGTCGTGAAGGCAACGAAGAAGCAGTTACGACTCTGCGGCCAGCAACCCTTCATGTAGTGAGAGCAGCGCCCCAGACTTGTGTGTGTGTCTTCCTTCCTTTTTGGGGTGATAATCCTCCTTCTTCTTTTGCTCATGTGTTTCTTATTTTGCTTCGGGTGTTTCGCAGCACGTGTCACCTTCTTTGCGAGGCATGAGTAGAACAATGCTAAAATGAGATGACTAGCAAATTAGATCATTCTTTATCGCCAATAGAACAATGCCTCTTGCTAGTAATATATAATAAGAGTAGAGATTAGAGGATATGGCACTGGGCTGCCATGTTTCGTGCTGCTCCGTCGTACTCCAGTGGAAAACTTGAGTATACCGCACGGTTCTTTGCTCCTCCTCAGGTCGTCGGCAAATTTATACGAGCAGTCAAATCACAAGGCCCCGCCATCCAGCATTAATGAGCCGTCAGATCACAAAGGCCCTCACCTCTCGTGAAAAGGACCAAGCTAGACTGCCCCGCCCTCTAGCCTTTTAATAAATTTTGCACGTCTCATCACATTCCAAATTACTAGTACTACCACGCTATATTTAATTGCAAACCTGTTCACACCGATCACAACCTTAACGGTTTCCCATTTAGGAGCATATTAGTAGTACTCGGTTATAAGATGACTGCACATTCCTCCTCAACTCCTCATCCACAAAAACAATCAAGTCAATCAAGCCATAACCAGCGTGAATTCTGGGTCGAGAGATTTCCATCAGGGGAGGTAAGCATGGAAGAGGAAGCACGAGAGATGTCCCGCCTTGCCGCAATAGCAACCGACATGTCCAGCCGCGTAGCAGTAGCAGCACAGAGGTCCCACCACGTCGCCAAAGTAGCAAGGAGGTCCCGCCGCGCCGTTGATGTAGCAGACTAGTCCGGCCACGACGTGGAAGCAACAAGGATGTCCCGCCGCGCTGCCAAAGCAGCAGGGACGTCCCGCCGCGCCGCGACGACCTGGGAAAATTTCTCGCGGGCAGGCGAGGACTCTTACAGGCGCATGCATGCGATAGTCCATAGCCAGATGGATCAGATCTCCGGCTGGGAAAGGATGTAGAACGAGGCTACCGGCGTCATCCGGCAACTGGGGGAGGGCAATGCAAAGCTCCAGGGCGAGCGCGACCTGCTGAGGGCGAAGATCGCCGGAAGGGCGAAGCAAGAGGAGGAGACCGCTACCGTGTTGCAGAGGACGGGCATCATCATCAAGAAACTTATGGACGAGAATGCCATGCTCTGCATCAAGCGCAACAGGCTGGTGGAGGAATCCATGGATGCTACCTAGCAGCGTATTAAGGACATGAAACTGATGAAAGAGATCATCGCCCGTTGCGAGAACTAGTCTCTACGACCTGCAACGCATAAAGAAAGTAGAGATCAGCGAGCCAGATCGTTGTATGTGTCTTCCTTCTTGTTTTGCCCTTGTGTATTTTGGGCGTAGCCCCATGTGGATTTTCTAATATCTTCCTAATTATGTAAGACAATTATTATCCACTCTCGTTGTCCTTATATATATTCATCAGTCTTGCTATAAGTCGCAGTAAATGCTATATAGGTCCGTCGGATCTTACATCAAGATCCGTGCAAAATTTTCTTTTCAGATTTTCTTTTTTTCTCTCTTAAATATCAGTCGAGTGAGACATTGCCACGCCATTAAACAGAGGATCGGGCGCCATTAATGGAGACCTTGGGAGAGAGGTGGATGGCAGATGGAGGTCAAAGGGCTCTCCTCCCGATAAGCACGCGCAGGGGTCTGATCGCACACCTCCCGTCCTCAAATAGCTAGCCTGCACGACGCCTCCTAGCTAACAAAAAAGGGGACGCGTGGCAGCACGTAAATGGTAAATAAAACGCCCACGGTTTCAATAAAACTGGTGTTTTCGATTGTAATGTGACATCACTTGTTCCATAATGACTTTGTTGATTGTTAATGTGTGTGCCTTCGCAAATCGGACAGCAAAATTACCACAGGATGTTGGTGCCATGTCATGGCACCAAGCCAAGTTTCATGATTTTCATGCGTGTTTCGGATTTACAGGAATTAAAAAACCAAGTTTCTCAATGTTTCCAGCCGAGCCATGACGCCCAGATGTTTGAATTTCATTCCCATTTCTGGCATGGGGCCTAGAAATTTACCCGAGGACACACATGTGATTTTTCAACCAACTTTGGTGCACTGGAGCATGTGCTTGTATTTAAAATTTGAATTATGCACAAAAATGTGACATGTTCCCTCTCAGAACCACGAGCCTTCTTGAGAGAAGCTCCGGTTTGCAAGAAACTTATACCAAAACTTGTTCCTACTCTGCAATTTTTTTACCACAGCATGGTAGTACCATGGCATGTCACCATGCCAAGTTTCATGATTTTCAGGCGTGTTTTGGATTTACAAGAATTTTAAAACCAAGCTTCTCAATGTTCTCGGCCGAACCACGATGCCCATATGTTTGAATTTCATTCCCATTTCTTGTATGGGACCTAGAAATTCACCCGAGGACACACATGTGATTTTTCAGTCAGCTTTGGTGCATGGGAGCATGTGCTTGTAGTTCAAATTTGAATTATGCACATTAAATCACCAGAAACTCAATTAATGTATAAAAAAGGCCAAACGAACCCGGAATAATTCCAAAATTTAAACAGGTCACTCATATAGTTCTATGTTGCCTCTGTAAAGACAATCTGGCGGGAGGCAGCGTATATTGTTTCGCACACAAAGGTATAAAGAAATATAGAAATAAAGAAATTAACCCTACTTTATTCTTGGGTTCTTATTATTTATGCCACTAGTTGTGTATCACTACTCAGTTTTGCCATTAAAAATTACAACTACTCAAAAATGCCATCGATCTGTGAGAAGCCTGCTCAAAAATGCAATTAGATATCTAAAAAATGCCATCGTTAAGTTAGATGTTTGCTCAGAAATGCCATTAGACATTGTTATTTTCACGTGAAACTCGTTGATCATGTTACATGACAAAAATAAGCCGATTCTCACAATGATAAGTTAATGGTGTCCAGCACAACACACCCCTCAAATAAAACTAAGCACCCTGGAATTCTTTGACAAAACTAAGCACCCTGAAATTCATTGACAACTAAACTGCTGGCTATATGATGTTGACCATATATATATATTGTACGTATATAATGTCAAGAAACGAGTGGTAGTACTATACCAACTAAAAGATGAAATGTACAAAATATAACGAGAACATACATAACATAGTTCTGCTGGGGGCTCGGCAGAACACACCCCTCAAATAAAACTAAACACACCAGAAATTAAACTAAGCAACTAATTCGGTAGACACTGCACTAGAATCACCATGAGCAACGACACTGCCACCTTACTCGGAGTCCTCGTCCACATCCTCAACTTCTTCCTTGTCCCTCTTCCTCTCGGGCGATACTTCTTTGCTTGAACAGCACACTTGGCTCTTTCTCTTCATCCAACCCTTGTAGATATTGAAACAAAGGTACCCATCCATTGCAGCATAGTGGATGTGGTCTATATCTAGTACAGTCCACTTCCATGCACGATGAAACGTGTGCGGAGGTTTCTTCAGTTCACCGTACATAGGATGAACCATGGCTCCTGCCAGGGTCAGCATTGAAGGCTGAGTGGAGGACACCAGGCTCTCCTTCTGGAGATCGAAGGGCTGGCCTACAACGAGGCCTATCCGACCCAGGATTTCCTTGTCGTTCCTAAAGTCTACAGTAACGAATTTGACTCGGTCGCCCTTGAGGAAGTTCTTAAATTCCTCGCACTCAACGTCGGCATGGCATATGTGGTAGACCAAGCATAAGTCATGCACGCAAACCTGGATCACAGCGGGCTTCTTCTTCTCTACCTCCTTTAGTTTCTTTTCGCTTCCCAGGACTGTGGTGTACTCAACATCTATCCCAGCAACCCACTCATCATTTGAGTTTTCGAACATGCATTTGAAGCGAGCAAGGCATTATTTCGCCGTTGCGGAAGAACGGGTGTAGATGACGTCGAACACATCGCCGGTGATAGTTCTAACCTTTACTCACCGCCGATCATGGAGATTTGGGACGCCAAGGATTTGGGAGGAGGGTTAGGATTTAGTGGAACTGCCGTAATGTGAAAGGACGGGACGACTAGGAGCGGTTTATCGATTGTAAAAATGTCGAGTGGGGGGGGGGGTGTGTGCGAATGGAAGGGTAGTTACTTGCCTAGTGGATAAATGGATTCATGCACAATACTATGGGGGCCCAATTAGATGTCATGTCTACTCGACGCCCAATTAAATGGCTTTCGATGTCATGTCAAGCGTCAGGAAAATTATAGTTGATACGAAGCTTTCCATTCTCCCATGATACGGGCTTCCGAGAGCCCTTGTATCTGAGATCGAACGGTTGCATGGCGTGATTCTAGACCTATGGGTGAATATCCTATCCTGGAGGGTTATTCTGCAAATTTTCAACAACTTAGCATGCGACTGTTCGATCTCAGATCCAAGTGCTGCCAGCAGCCCGTATCATGGCTGCTCCTACCACGACCATCGCCTCGCTCGCGCGGTCGCTCCCTTGGAGATTTAACACGGTGCGTTAGGCTATCTAATGTTGGCATGTCATACATAGTCATCACTTAGGCTGGTCGTAGTGGGGAGTATCATATACTCGTATCATGCATATGATACTAGTGTTTGATACTACATCCGTAGTGCACAATATCATATTTGGTATCGTAGAATGGTTCATTTATTGCCATGCATGACACATAGTAGCACATCATTTCATATGATACGGTATCATGATATGATACTCAACCCTCTCTTACTTCATTAAATACTATGCCACCTCATCAAAACTACCTAGTTGGCGTGCATGATACTACGTATGATACTACCATTACGGGTAGCCTTAGTCACTCATAAATGAAGGCTAGCTATAAGGTTGGCTATAAGAGTATTTTTTTGTTTACATCTCTCTATCTTTTTCTTCGTAGTATTTATTGCATCTGCCAAGGAGTGACCTCTTCAAATGAAATGGTGCTTAGATGAGGTGCTATGGGCATTAAATGGCTTAGCAACTCAAGTCCCCAATGCATAGGTGCTTAGTTTTTGGTTTCTAAGTTTGCTTCATCTAGGTACACGTGCTTACCACCGTTTCTTCCTGGGGTCACCAAACTAGTCTCTCTCTTCTTAATTAACTTGGCACATCAGACTTTATGCCTATGTGGCAGGCTTAGCACCTGTAGGATCAAGTACAATAGTGGGCTATAAGGCCACTTTACATGGCATTTTTGTGTATGTGGGGGAAAGAGGCAAGGAAAAAGTGGAGGAGTGGGCTCTCAAGCAAGAGCCAGCCTCTACATGGTGGAGCTTCGGGAGAGGCACCTGTATGGAGGTGGTCAGGAATCCGGCTTGGCAGTTAAAATGATAATGGCAAGTGAAATCACCGGGCCCCACCTGTCCAACAGTAACTCACTGTCAAATCACACATCCCTACGTTTGCAGCAGCCTACTCCCTCATCTTCTCGCGTCTCTGTCAAAACCGACTAGGCGGAACAACCTCGCCTACCACGCGGGAAAATCCCCTCCCTCGACTTTTAAATATTACAGTATAATAATTTTGTATCCATGGATTGCGCCATGGAGCAAAGCCTCAAGAAAACGGCGGTACACATGTACGGAGTATACATCATGCCCGTCGCGTTCGCGTCGCACACCAGACGGTCGGCCGGCTGGCACGCCGCTCTCCGAATGGAACGCGCGTCATATTGCATTTGCACACACATGTGGGACCGCAATTGAGAACCAACCATAGGCACACTCCCCGGCCCCGCAAGTCGAGTGAATTAATAGAAGTACATACGTTGGTACCTGGACGATCCCTGCAAGACACGGCAGATCAGTTCGTCTATGCATGTGACCAGACTCCAGCAGACATGCCTGGATTGGCTATCATCTACATATCGTGCAGGCTGTGTTGTATAGGGTTGTAGTGCTGGTGAGAAATCTAAAAAAAAGGTTTCTTGTCATCTCGCAAAATTAGGTGTCATGTGCTTTGGATCAGTGCGAGGGTTAAACAACGACAATTGAGTTGGGCTAGTCATTGGGGGCACATGCACGAAGACTACTCAGCTGCCATCTAGGTCAAGCCGGCTATGTTAATTAGGACATTTATCGACGGACCCCTTTTCTACGAGTTTATCTTTAATTTGAGCTTTGATCCTCGTCTAGTTTTTCCATCGGGATTCATCTTGTCTCCTTTGGGAAGTGAGGTTATGATTTCTTGTCATGTGGCATTTTTTCATGTTATATGTTATAATCCAGTGCTTTAGATCAAAATGACGACAACTGCGCCTCCAGGGCACGTGCATGAAGACTTCTCGACAGTCATTGCCGAGGTCAAGCCGGCTCTGGCCGGTTGACAAAAGAAAACTAGTACTCCACTATATAGGCAGGATCCTCCGCGCTTGCTTGCTAGTGTTACTCTCTTCACACTTTCTCGTCCTCTCCAGATCTAAACACGACAGCGGTGGCCACACTCTCTCTCTCTAATCACCGCTGGTCATAGATCCACTCGGATCCTCTCCGCTGGGGAAGGTGAGAAGGTGCAATGTTCACGCGGTCGTCCTCGGCGACGGCTCTTACCCACTGCCGGCGCATCCCGATCAGCGTGCCTTGTCGTTCTCTCCCAAGCATCACTGGCCAGGGAGGGCCTCCTAACCCTTCTTCCTTGCTGCCGTAGTGTGGGCAGATACAGCCTCCCGCTGCCCACCTAGCGACATCCCGGCGACCCTCAGGTATAACTTGCTTCGAAACCGGCCTTGCTCTACTTCCCGAGCTCCTGACGTCACTGCATTTGTATCTTTTACTATTTCTCAGGGCCTCTCGTGTAGATAGGATTGATCGGCTATTCGAAAACCACCTAATTTTTTACTGTTAAGAGGTAAAACTAGTTCATGCACTCGAATCTAGTTGTACTTGGTTCAAACAAGGAAGAAAAGGGGGTG
>LR738714.1:152563135-152699746 GCA_902687465.1 Secale cereale | reverse complement strand
GGGGGGGAGAGGTCGCCTCACCCGTCCCTTCGGTCCTGCGCGTTCGCCACGTGCCTCCCATGCGTTCGAGGTGGCGAGCGGTGGAGGCGGGAAACTGAGCCGTCGTTGGTTGGGGCGGGGGTCGGTGCCAGCCCCTCTCGCCTTCTGCGTCTTGATTGGTTGAGCGGGGCGGTCGAGCTCCAGCCCCGCCCCTTTATAAAGGGTGGAGGAAGGGGATGGCGCTCCGCACTCCTCCATCTTCTTTCTCCTTCAGCTTCTGCTCCTTTCTTCTATCCGCCATGAAGAAGGAAAACCCCGGCTCCTCAATGGTGGTGGCGAGGGTCGCTGCTCGACAGCGCGTCCCTCCTTCTCCTGCACTCGCAGTGGCCGAACCAGCCACGAGGGGAAGAGGGAGGGGGCGGGGCCGTGGGCGAGGCCGGGGTGCTCGGGGAAGAGGAAGATGGGGCGGCTCGCCGGCCTCGCCCCCGCCAGCAGCTCCTCCTCCAGTAGAAGGTCATGTTGGAGATGACCCCTGCGAATTCTTCATTAGAATGCGGGGGTCGCCGCGCCGTCGCCTTCGTCTCCCGACCCCGTTTGCACGGGAGATGGAGGCGAACCCGCCGGAGTCGCTGCGGCTGCACATGAGGGGTTGTGGGATCAGTGGCACGCGAGCCCGCGTCGACTTTCCCGCCCCTCACGTGATGTATATTCGCCAAGGATGGAAGAGGTTCGCTCGTATCCATAGCCTGATGGACGGGCTCACCCTCAACTTCAAGCTGATGGGGGATGGCCACCTCTCTGTCAAGGTCTTCTGGCACCTCGGAACTCGCGGGAGGTGCTGCATGGAGAGCTCCTCTGATGACGAAGACTCCTCCTCGAACGAGGGTGACGAGGAGGACAGCGACAGCGACGACGAGGGCGGGGGACGGCGGGATGACGGGTCCGACTAGGTGTCGGACGCCGCTCCTGGTGGCACCGGCGACCCCATCATCCGCGTCGCCGGCTCCTTGAACCTGAATGGAATGTTTTTAATGAAAAAGGAATGTCTGCCGGGTCCTTTGTTCGTAGGTAAAAACCCACAACGGGGAATAAATCCCTGATATCCTTAAGATAAACATTTTCTCGCCCGGCGACAGGCCCTGCCGTTTCCCTACTTCGCTTGACCTTTCTCACGCCCTTGGCGGAGGCAGGGATGAAGCGGGCCTAGGCTCCTCATTTTATCCTTTCGCTGCCGTGACTACAACCAAACATGGTCCCAGGGGCGAGCCTTAGGACCTAGAGTTATGGGAGCACGGTAGCTTAAGGAAAAGAACGAGGTTTCACATACCTCAGTCCATAACAGAATGCATGACAATGGAAAAAGGACTTATCTGAAATTGCAGCCCCCGACAACCCTGGTCTGCCGCGGGCGAATTCTCGCTCTTGTAGCCCCCGGCAACACTGGCTTGCCGGGGCTTAAGTACTGATTTGTTCTTCTCTCCTCCCTCCAAGTGGCCTCGGCAAGGATGCCTGTGCATCCTGTAAACCAAGGAAGACAGAGGAAAGACAAAGGCTTGACCTCTAAGCTAGGGGTTAGCCGCTGCTAAGCACTATCAACCCTAACAAGGGACGAGACTCGACTCAGCATGCATGCTAAAACTCAGGGCACCAGCGCTTCATTTATTTATGCTCAGGGTCTGCGCCTGGCTTTGTACAAAGGGTTACATGCGTTGCCGGCAAAGCTTGTACAAAAGGGTGGCTTGCCGGGAGGCCCGGCAAGCCGCGCCTTATGGGTAAAACTTGCGAAGATGCTCGATGTTCCAGGAGTTACTCACCGGAACGGCATCCTCGGTCTCCAGGCGGACTGCGCCAGGCCTGGTGACTCGTATTACCCGATAAGGGCCCTCCCACTTCGGTGTCAACTTGTTCGTATTCCTGGCCGATTGAACGCGCTGGAGAACAAGGTCACCTTCCTCAAAGCTTCGGGCATGAACCTTGCGGCTATGGTAGCGGCACAAGGCTTGCTGGTAGCGCGCTGCTCTCACAGCCGCCCGAAGACGATCTTCCTCAAGGAGCATCGCGTCATCTTGCCGCAATTGCTCTTGCTCAAGCTCATCATAAGCGAGCACTCGAGGTGACCCGTATATGAGATCCATGGGGAGAACTGCTTCTGCCCCGTATATCAGGGCAAAGGGCGTCTGGCCGGTGGCTCGATTTGGCGACGTCTTGATCGACCAAAGAACCGCCGGTAATTCATCAATCCAGCGCCTCCCGCTCTTGTGCAGCCTGTCAAAGGTCTTTGTCCTTAATCCTCGCAGCCTTCAGCATTTTCCCTCTCAGCTCGACCATTGCTTCGGGGGTGAGCAACGGAAGCGAAACAGACCTTGCTGCCGAGGTCTTGGGTATATTGCATGAAGGTGCGGCTTGTGAACTGCATGCCGTTCTCTGTGATAATCCTGTTGGGTACACCAAAACGACACATTAGCCCCTTGAAGAACTTGACGGATGACTGAGCTGTGACCTTCCTCACCGCCTCCACTTCTGGCCACTTTGTGAACTTGTCGATTGCAACGTACAAGTACTCAAAGCCCCCGACGGCGCGGGGGAAAGCGCCCAGTATGTCGAGCCCCCAGACCAAGAAGGGCCAGGAGAGAGGAATGGTTTGAAGGGCTTGAGTTGGTTGATGAAGTTTCTTTGAATGGAATTGGCACGCTTCACACCTGGTGACCAGCGCCGCCGCATCTTGGAGGGCAGTGGGCCAGAAGAAGCCTTGCCGGAATGCCTTGCTGGCAAGGGCTCTTGACCCTATGTAGGATCCACATAGACCTCCATGTATTTCCGCCAACAGCTCCAGTCCTTCCTCTCGAGGGATGCACTTCAATTTCACACCGTTCGGTCTTCTCCTGTTCAGGACGGCATCGACGAACTGATACATGGCGGACCGACGGGCTACTTTCTCCGCTTCTTCCTGCTCCTCAGGAAGTTCCCCAGTCTGAAAGAATCGGACGGCATGCTGCGCCCACGCTGGAGCCTGGGGCTCGACGGCGAGGACTAAAGGCATTTCCTCCGCCAAGGGAGTGGCCATCTCGACGGCAAAAGCTTGACGCTCCGCCGGAGTTAGCCCTCCGATGGCGGGCTCAGTGTCCCCGGCAACATCCTTGCCGGCGGCTTCGGGGAGCTCGGCGGGAAAGTACTTGCCGGGCCCTGACTTCCTCCTCTTGTTCTGCTCTGTTGATGGATCTACGGATGGCTGAGAAAGCTGAAGCATAAAGGTACCTGGTTCCATAGGTAACTTTAGAGCAGCGCACTTTGACAGGCAATCGGCGATGTCGTTCTCCGCTCGGGGAACGTGATCCGCCTGTATACCGTTAAAGTGCTCTTCCAACTTCCTCACTTCATCGACGTAGGCCTTCATCACGGGCTCTGGTAATCCTTGTTGACTTGTTTGACGACAAGCTGTGAGTCGCCTCTGTCAATGAGCTTCTTGATTTCGAGGTCCGCCGCGATCCTAAGACCGGCAAGCAGCCCCTCGTACTCGGCAGTGTTGTTCGTTGATACCTCCCTAGGGAAGTGCATCTGGACCACGTACTTGAGGTGCTCTCCGGTGGGCGCGACCAGCAGTACGCCAGCCCCGGCGCCCTGCAAAGAGAAAGCGCCATCAAAGTACATGACCTAGTTGCAACTTGCCTCTTTGCTCGGGAGAGCAGTTTCTTGGACTTCTTCATCAGGCGTTGCAGTCCATTCTGCGACGAACTCTTCCAGGACTCGGCTCTGAATTGTTGAGGTGCTTTCAAACTTGAGGCCAAAGCTGGACAGCTCCAGTGCCCACTCTACAATCCTTCCCGTTGCATCTGGATTGTGCAATATCCGTTGCAGAGGGAGGCGAGTGACGACAGTGATCTCGTGCGCCTGGAAGTAGTGACGCAGCTTCCTCGAGGCCATAAGAAGGCCGAAGAGCAGTTTCTGCACACCGGAGTACCTTGACCTAGCCCCCTGCAAGAGGGAGCTAACGAAGTAGACCGGGTGCTGCATCATCTTCTTCTTCGGCCGCACTCCAATAGGTTGTGTCGTCTCTACGCCAGTGGCACCAGTCTCCGTTGCTGCTATCACCTCATCATCAATTTCTCTCTGCGCCACCAGTGCAGCATTGACCACCTGGTTCGTTGCCGCTAGGTATAGCAGCAACGGTTCCTGTGATCGAGGCGCAACCTGTATTGGCGTGGAGGAAAGATACTTCTTCAGATCCTGTAACGCTGCTTCGGCTTCCGGCGTCCACTCAATTGGGCCCGCCCTTTTCAAAATCTTGAAAAAGGGGAGGGCGCGCTCAGCAAACTTGGAAATGAATCTGCTCATGGCGGCAACGCAACCAGCAAGACGACGCACATCCTTGACCCGTTTGGGTGCTTCAATCTGCTCTATAGCTTTGATCTTGTCCGGATTGGCTTCTATCCCACGCTGTGACACAAAGAACCCGAGAAGCTTGCCAGACGGAACACCGAAGACGCACTTCTCAGGGTTTAGCTTGAGGTTGATCTTGCGCAGGTTCACAAATGTTTCTTGTAAATCCGGTACAAGGGTTGCCCTATCCTTTGTTTTGACCACTATATCATCCATATAAGCCTCCATATTTCTATGGAGCTGGGGTTCAAAACCAATCTGGACTGCCCTCGCAAATGTCGAGCCAGCACTCTTCAACCCGAAAGGCATTCGTACGAAACAGTACATACCACATGGGGTGATGAATGCTGTCTTCTCTTCGTCTTCTCTCGCCATGAAGATCTGGTAGCCGGAGTAGGCATCGAGGAATGATAGCAGGTCACACCCTGCCGTGGAGTTGACAATCTGATCTATCCGCGGCAACGAGAAGGGTTTCTTGGGACAAGCTTTATTGATATCTGTGTAATCAATACACAGCCTCCACTTCCCATTTGCCTTGCGCACTACCACTGGATTGGCCAACCAAATTGGGTGGAGCACTCCTCTCACCAAACCCGCAGCTTCCAGTTTCCGGATCTCCTCGGCAATGAACTCCTGTCGTTCCAAAGCTTGCTTCCTGACCTTCTGCTTGACGGGGCGCGCATGAGGGCAGACAGCAAGGTGGTGCTCAATCACCTCCCTGGGAACGCCGGGGATGTCGGATGCTTGCCAGGCAAACACGTCGACATTCGCCCGCAGGAAGGTGACGAGCGCGTCTTCCTATTTGTTGTCAAGGGCGGAGCTTATGATAAAAGCCCCTCCCGTGCCGTCCTCCTTGACAGAAACCTTCTTGGTTCCTGGCGGCGTAGCCCTTGATCTCTTGTTTCTGCCGGCGGAGCTCTCTGGCACGTCCTCGACGGGAGCGGGACACTACGAAGAGGTGTGCTTGCCGGAGTGGGTGTCTGAGGTCTCGCTGATCTTCTCCTTTCTGGTGAAGCTCTCAGGCACGTCCTCAACGGGAGCACAGCACTCCGAAGAGGTGCGCTTGCCGGAGTGGGCGCCCGAGGTCTCGCCGGTCTTCTTCTTCTTCCCTCCCGGGGCCCCAGTGGCAGGAGCAAATGCCCCCGTAGCGGCAGTTGCTGCAACTGCTTACTGGTATAATTGGTCGGCGCAAATCAGCGCGTCTTTCTTGTCGGAGGGGATGGTGATGATCGTCACGGGCCCTGGCATCTTCAGGGTGTTGTAGGCATAGTGCGACGCCGCCATGAACTTGGCCAGCGCTGGGCGGCCAAGGATCCCGTTGTAAGGCAGGGGGATCCTGGCGACATCTAACACAATCATCTCCGTCCTGTAGTTCAGATCACTTCCAAAAGTCACGGGCAGTGTGACTTTCCCCTTTTGTTGGCTCCTTCCTGGGCTGACCCCTTTAAACGTGCCCGTCTCCTCGAGGTCTCCATCAGGAACTTGTAGCTTCTCGATCACGGTGGGCGAGAGTAGGTTTAGGCCGGCCCCGCCATCGACTAGCATCTTCGTCACCTTGAGGTTGCGTATTGTTAGTGAAACCAACAATGGCAAGCACCCGACCGCAGTAATGCGATCAGGGTGATCCTCGGCGTCAAAGATGATAGGTGTGCTGGACCATTTCAGCGGCTTTTGGGCACCGGGCGACGACTCTGCCTCAATAATCTCTCGCGCCCACTGTTTAAGCTGGCGGTGAGAAGCATGCAGCGAGGCGCCACCATCGACGCACATGGCGTCCGTGGCCTTCTGAAACTCTTGGCCGCCGGACTCGTCGTTCTCTTCGTGATCGTCGTCTTCAGGTCTTCTATCGCGGCCCCGGGCGGGCCTTTCTTGCTGTTTCTCCTTGCCGCGACGGCCTGATTGGCCGTCACACTTCTTGCTGGATCCCTCAGCGCCGTCTTGGCCCTTCTCCTTATCCCGCCTCTCGTATTCAGCACTTTTCTTCTCAGCAAGGAGCTCAACCTGGTGGTAGTCCTGGAGATCATGACCCTTGGTGCAATGGATCTTGCAGGATCGTTTGCCGGAGTTTCCTGGCTTCTCGGCGGCCGCCAAGGCGCTGCAGGCGACACATCCGGCAATTTCCTTGCCAGGGTCACCCTCCTTGGTTTTCTTGGCGGAGCCGGCGTCATCATATCCCTCGACGGCAAGCACGGCCTACCCCTTGCGCTTCCTGTTACGGTTCCGGCCCTTCTTTGCTGGAACAGTGGTATCTTCGTCCGAGGAGTCGGTTTCCGCACCGGCGCTTTTGCCGGGGTACTTCCATCCCTCTTCGGCCCGGGCACATCTGTCGGCAAGAACGTAAAGTTCTGCCACGTCCTTCACCTTGGTCATCGCCAGTTCTTCGCGCATCTTGTGGTTGAGCATGTTCTGGTGGAACGCGCTGATGATGGCGGCAGGGTGAACATCGGGGATATTGTACTGTACCCGGCTGAATCTCTGTATGTACTTGCGCAGAGTCTCGCCTTCCTTCCGGGGTATGACATGCAGGTCACTCGCTTGGCCATGGGCTTGATGGCCTCCGGTAAAGGCGCCAACAAACTCATGGCACAAGTCGGACCAGGAGGAAATATAGTCTACTGGCAAGTGCATCAACCACGACATGGCGTTAGGTTGAAGAGCTAACGGAAAGTAATTCGCAAGCACCTTATCATCGCGGGCCCCAGCAGCTTGCATCGCGATGGTGTAGATGCTGAGGAACTCCGACGGGTGGGTCTTGCCATTGTACTTCTCGGCAACGTCAGGTTTGAAGGTGCGGTGAGAGGGCCACTTGAACTGCCGCAGCTCACGGGTGAAAGCCGGACAGCCCACCTCGTAGGGTAGACCTCCAGGGCTTTCCGGTGCTGGGCGGTCCGCAGCAGGCCCTGCTCGCCTATCTGACTGGTGGCGCGTTTCGCGCTGGCGCTCGATGGTGGTTCGAGCGTCTTCATGGGCTCGCACCTGAAAAACTTGACACTGGTCGCCGCGGGTCCGCGGGTCGGACGACGCTATGGAGATGGCGTCGCCCGCGACGTCTCGACGGGTCGACGCACGCGGCACTGGGCGAGGGGGAGGCGAATGCACCGTAGCCACGGCGCTGCCAGCTCTCCCGCCCACGGTGCGTGGGACCCCATTGGAAGGTCGTCCCGGGAGCTCCGCTGGATTTAGGTCGTCTCTGTTGGCGACTGCGACAAGGCTTCGGATGGTGGCTCTCCATTCGTCGAGTTTCCCCGTAACGGGAAGAAAGTCGAGGAGCAACTGCGCGCGCGCCAAAGCTTCGGCTGGTGTCGGCGGTAGCGAAACCTGCATGGATCGTGACGCGCTTCGACTCCTGACCGCATTAGGGGGAGCTCCATCACGATCCCGCGGTCGCCTATCGTCTCCACCAGCGCTTCGGCGAGCGGTCAAGCCTTCTACGTCCCGGGAGCTGCGCTCGGGGCTCTTCCCGGCGACGTCCGAGGTCTTCGGGACGATGACGACGTTCGTCGCGCGCTGGTTGAGAAGAGAGCGCTGTTGGCACCGGCATGGGAGTTCTGGAGGGCCTCGCGTCGCCCTCGGGTGGTGTGGCCGCGGCCTTGGAGGGCCCCGCGCCACCCGAGGAGGGCCGGGTTCCATCTCTGGAACTAGCGATGTGCGGCCTGTTACCAGGCGCACAGTGTAATGCCCCGGATGTAACACTTTCCCTATATGGCAATATATAAACTTTGGCTTCATCTTTTCCTTCCGGGTTCTTCTTTCTTTTAGGGTTTCTCGTTTTGTCGTGTGCGTGTGTGCATTTCATCCATGTCATGTTGTCATGTGCATTGCATTGCATTTGTGTTGTCTTTTGCATCCGGCCCCACTCGTCTTTTCCCGTTGTCCGTTTCAAGTTCCGATGTTCTCACACGTGCCCGTGGCATCCCGGAGTCCTTCTTTCATGTTTGGCCGTGTAACGTTTCCGAAATGGCGTGAGACTTGTCGTGCGATGTTGTTTTGGTACGTGTAGGCCGCCTGTCAAGTTTCGTCGTGTTTGGAGTTCGTTTGGAACTCCAACAGTTAACCTCGTGGGCTAAAATTACCTCCTCTTTGAGGCCCAAGAGCCCCTCCACAACAGCCCACCAACCCAGCACAACCCTTCCCATCATCTCGGTCGTTGAATTGTGATCGCGTGGCCAAAAACCGCTACCCATTTGGATTCTCCTAGCTCCTTGTGCCTATAAAAACGTCCAACCCTCCACTCTTTTCTCGTCCAAACCCTAGTCTTCTTCATAGCTCCAGCCGCCGCTTCATTTTCCGTGCCGGGCGGACGTGTCCGTCCGTGCAGGACACAACCGCCACCTCCGCCTCCACGCGGGCCCGCAGGCCCAGCGCCGGCCCGCCGCCGCCTCCTTTCGGGCCAGTTCCCGCGCCGCCGCGCGCCTTCGTCCCCGCCGCCTCCGGTGGCCGGGCAGCCGGCCGGGCGCGCCGCCGCCGCCGGCCCGAGCCACCCTCGCCGCCGGGCGCCCATGGCCGCGCCGGCCTCCTCCGCCAACCCTCGCCTCCGGCCGCCGCCGGGCCGAACGCCGACCACCGCAGGCCATCCCGCCTGCCGGGATCGAGCAAGCCCCCGCCGCCGGCCTCCCATCGAAGACAGTCGCCGCCGCCGATCCAGCGCTGAGGCTGGATCCAGATCGAGTCGAGGGCAGGAACCCTAACGGGCGCGCCCGCAGACCCACAACCCGGCGCCTGTTGACCCGTTGACCTGCAACCGCTTCGCCCGCGGAGCCGTTTGATCGATCCAGTGAGGTTGACCCTTGTCTCTTTTTGGCCAAGTCATTTTAGTTTTTCATTGTCTGATGCATTTTTGTGATGATGATAACTTCTAATGTGCTTTTCCGATTTGTGCATATAATATGTCAAAATGAACGTGGTGACATGTACTATGTTTTGTTCCATTGTGCCATCCATGTTCGAGTCCATCTAGATGTCTTAATCTTCATGACAAGGGTGCTACATGTTATAAACTGCTGCTATTAGTTGTTTTCATGCCATGCTTGAGATGTGATAACTTGGCGCATGTTTATCCAAAAGAAGCAAATGATATGTCCAAATGTTCATCATGAGATGCTCTACATGTTGGTTGCTATAGCATGCATGTTAGAGTTCATATTGCCATGTTTATCCCTGTTGCAAAAGTGCATGTGGCTGTTAGGTTTTGTAACTTGTTACGAGATGCCTAGTTGAGGAGCTCGTTGCTATTGTTGTGTTTGTCCCCATGTCACATGCTCATATGTTTTAGATTCCCCATCATGTGATCTTTGCTGTGGTGCAAACCTTTTGCCATGATATGCTTTGAGGTGACTTAAACATGCTCACAAACATGCCATGATAATATTGCTGTTTTAACACTTAGTGAAATTTCACTAAGTCTGGAATCTGTAATATCCTGATGCTATGTTTGCTTGTTGTCCTAGGCAAATCCATGATAGTTTTGGGGTGGCCATTGATCATTCCTTGTTGTATATGTTGTTGGCTATTCATCCATGCCCTCACATGCTCTTTTGGGTTGCTGTAGCATATTTAATTCTTGCTCCCAAGTTGCTATAAAATACTGCTGTCAGGTTTTTATTGTCATGATCAAAATGTGGTAGCTTGTTGCTATTGATCCATGCCTCCTATGGAGATGCTCCAATGGAGTTGTTTGCTGTAGGATATGTCTACTTCATGCCAATTCTTCTTATCACCATGTTTGAGTGCTGTAGAGTATATATTTATTGCTCCAAAGTTGCTATGTGGCTGATAATTTCAGCTTTGCATTGTTTCTTGTTTCGGGTGTATCTTTTAGCCCGTTGCTCCGTTTTGAGCGTGCCCTACATGAAACTTGTGTGATTTTGCATGTAGATTCATAATATCATCTTGTTAACATGTTTGGAGTATGTTTGCTTGATGTTTGTGTGCATCTTGCACCGTTGCCATGCTTATCTTGTTTTGATCATATCTTCTAGACCATAGCTCCGTTTTAAACAAACTTTATATGAAACTTGACTAGAATTTTGTGTAGATAGTGGTGGTGCATGTTAACTTGCTGTTTATCAACTTTAAATTAAGGTTTGTTCAGATCTGGACTAATTTCAAACTATGCTTATGAGGACTTACCGGATTTGTCTTAAGTAGTTTCCGGCCTCATTTAAACCTGATGTTTCTTGTGTTGTTTCTCTGTGCTTCCTACCTTGCCATGTTTTGCATCCTAAATAGACTTGTCTTGCATCATACTTGCTTCAGCATATTGTCATGTTTCTTGTGCTGTTTATCTGTGCTTCCTATGTTGTCATGATGTGCATCCTAAGTGAGTCTGCAGTGCTTCCTTAGTGCATCAGCCATGCATCCTGTAGTCTGCGCATTGCATCTTGTTTGATTTTCGTGCCTCATGTGTTCTTGTGTTGAGTATAGCCGGAAGCCGAGACCGAGTACGAGAACGAGGTTACTACCAAGGTTGAGAACGATGACCCTCTTACGATCCCATCAACGACTCGACAGGCAAGATGACCTGACCCAGATATCATTACTATCTTTGCCTATTGCTAGAAGTCTCGCTCTTTAGCTTATTGCCTCGATGCCCACGTTTGGTTGTCAGCCTACTATTGTAACCATGAATCTGTCTAACCACCCAACCTATGCAAACCTTTGATTGGCTACGTAGGCTTCGCTCAGCCCCTCTTATAGCATTGCTAGTTGCAGGAGAAGATTTGAAGATTCTTGCTTCATGTTGAAGCTTGTTGGGATATCACACTATATAAACTCTTAACTAAATCATCTATATATTGGTAATGGGTGGAAGGCTGAGCCTCTTGCTCGGTGTTTTGTTCCACTCATGCCGCCCTATGAACCGTATAAACCGGTGTTATGTTCCTTGATTTTGCGTTCCTCACACGGTTGGGGTTATGGGACCCCCTCGGTAAACCGCTTAGCACTAAGTCTTTTCCAGCAAGTCCCAACATTGGTACTATTTGCCTAAACAACTAAAAACTTGCATAGGGAGTAATTAACCCTCTTCTTAATCAACAACCCGGGCCAGTGCTCCACATGAGTGTTGGTCCAAACTAGGCAACCTACGGGGCCACCTTGGGGAAACCCGAGGGCTGGTAAAAACCCGTAGCTTGTCCCATCCGGTCGTGGCCTGAGACGAGATACGCGCGACTACTATCAGGGTGTCGGCACGCCGGGAGGATTTGCTGGATTAGCCTTACCTTAGTCGGAGTATCTTGAGCACGGGATTCCGAGGATACTCGGGCCTTCCCACCTTGGAGTTGCGACTCCGCGGATCGTGGGCTTGTAATGGGCCAAGTTGGAACACCCCTACAGGGTTTTGAACTTTTGAAAGCCGTGCCCGCGGTTATGTGGCAGATGGGAATTTGTTAATATCCGGTTGTAGAAAACTTGACACCATGTTCAGAACACACTACCAGCATGAGTACCGTGACGGTCATTTTCCGAAAAGGGGTTCGGGAAGTGAACACGGTGGGGTTATGTTTGACGTGCTTAGTTAGGATCACTTCGTGATCACTTTATCGTCCGTGGCACTTCTCTTCTCGCTCTTATTACGTAAGCTAGTGCTAGTGCTGCTGCAGCCTTTTATTCTTTCTTCAGCCTTGTTCCACACCCAAGGCTTAGATAGTTCTGCTACCCGGGAACGGGATTGCTAAGTCCTCCGTGGCTCACACATTCTACCCCACACCAGATACAGGTACCATGGTGAACTACTCAGGAGACAACACAGAGCTGTACTGGGAGTACGATGAGGAACGTAGCCGTTACTATGTGCACTATCCCGATGATCAGTAGTGGTTTCTACTAGGGGCGATCCGAACCTGTGGCTTTATGTATGTTTGGTATCTTTCATTTGGATCTTCACCCGTAGTCGGGTTGTGATTTATTTGGATGATGATTGTTATGTAATGTATTGTGTGACGTGGCGAGTGTAAGCCAACTATCTCTTTTCCTTTTCACCCCTATTTTTACATGAGATGTGCAAAGATACCGAACTTGAGATCATTCCAGAATGGGCTTATACCTTTAAGTCGTGCCTCGACACGTAGGAGGTATAGTCCCATCCTGGGCATTACAAGTTGGTATTCAGAGCCTTCTCCGACCTAGAAGCCCCACTGATTGATCGAATCGTTGACGGTTGAGTCTAGGCACACACTTAAAATGTTTTAAGTCCTACATATATATCGGAGAGTAGGATTTATTTTGCTCCTCATCTCTTTTCACTCTGGTGAGGACTCCTGACGATTACTCTTGTCTCTTCTACTCTCAAAAATTCACCAAATTGTTTTAGGAATCTCGCGAGTATTGTTTGGATTGTTCCGATGTCTTTGTGACGAGAACATTGTTCTCGATGCCTCCTGTCATTTAGGGGTTGTGGCAGTGTCCCGGGGAGTTGAGCTCCGACGTGTTGTCGTCACAAATATATCGCATCAGTTCTGGAATACTTAAGACGGCCGTCATCGAAAACTCTCCTATGCGGTTAGTGGCAAGATAACCCCGACATCACCCAGTACTGCGTAGGTAGTTCGGGAGTATTGCCATAGCTTGTATAGTAGATGCGTTTCGAAGGTCCGAGGTAGACGGTTTCCGGAAATAACTGGTTATGTGTTGAAGGATGGATACAGTTGGATGTAGGATTGGAGTTGAGTGCGCGATGTTTCCCCTGTATCACCAACACCTGATTGCATAACTGGAAACTTTCAGAAATTAATAGGTGGGTTCATCTAGTAGCTCATAGGCATTGTTCCAACGAATGCATGATATGGAGTTCGGGGTTCTACATTGAGTGAAGTGGTTTTATGGCCGTTGTTCCGATCGGGAGTTGCATCTTAAAGGGTCCTTGGCTATGCCGATCCGGGGATTGTAAAACCCTTTTGTAACACGTTCCATAAGCTTTCAGCACGAATATGTCGAACGAAGCTTCTATCTTGTATTTGTTCTATCTGCACCTTGTTGTTTTATTTACCTTTTGTCTCCCAAGTGGCTTCTCGTGAAGAATGTTGTTACTATTAAACAGAGAATTTCATTCGTTCCTCTTGTTCGAATGATTCTTGTGAAGACTATGTTGCAATTCTAGCCGTTGATTCAGCTTATATCTTTCTTTCAATCAATGGCTAATAGTGGTCATCTCTTTCAGGATGGCTCCTAAAAGGGTTCCCAACGCTAACCCAGAGGGTGAAGAGGTTCCTGATCGTCCTCCTTCCCCTTCTCCTCCGTCTGAGGCCTGGAGAGCAATTATGCAAGCTACGAACCAGAACACCCAGATGCTTATGCAAATGATGCAGAATATTCAAGCAAATCAAGCAAATCAGGGTGCTCATGGGAACCAAGGCAATTTGTTCAACCAATCGCACTTTGCTACGCTCAACCAGTTCCTGGCAAATCAACCAAAGGCATTCAGTTACTGCGTGGAACCTCTAGATGTTGAATACTGGATAATAGATATCAAGAAGCATTTCGAGTGCAGTAACGTCAGGCCCGAGGACTATGTGAAGTTTGCAGCCTTCCAACTCAAGGACCAAGCAACTGATTGGTGGTAGCAGTACAAAGACTCCAGAGCAGGGCGTGTAATCTCCTGGGATGATTTCTGCAAGGACTTTCGTTCTCATCACATTCCAACAAGTGTCATCGAGGGTATGCGTGAGCAATTCCGCAACCTGAAGCAAGGCTCAATGACTGTCTACCAATATAATGTCAAGTTCCAGAACCATGCCCGCTATACAAAGCAAGACATCCCAGATGCCAAGAGCAAGATCTATCAGTTCCGTGGTGGTCTGAAGGATGAACTCCAACTAGCTCTCGCCTTGTTCGAGCCATTTGAGTTTGATCAATTCTATAACATGGCACTTAAGCAAGAGGCAGCCCAGCTCAAAACGGAAGCTTCCAAAAAGAGGATCAGAGACGTTGTTCACTCCTCCTCTTCTTCTCAAGTGGTCGCAAAGCAACAAAAGTTTTGGCTTCCACCCCCTCAAGTGATCCGAGCTCCCAACAACAACAACAAGAACTCTGGTGGCCGTGCTTTCTCCCACCCACCCAACCCAAGCAACCAGTCAAAAAATCATTTTCAAGCTTCCAAGTCAAGTGCTCCTTATCACCGTCCTCTCTCAGAAGTGGTTTGCAACAAGTTCACTCATAAGGGTCACTATGCTAACAAGTGCCCCAACCCAAGGAGCCTTCCGCCTCCTCCACCTGTCAGCACTGCTATTGTCAAGCATAATCCCAAGGCAGCAAGAGTGAATCTGATGAATGCAGCTCAAGCAGAGAATTCTTCAGATGTGATACTTGGTAACCTTCCAGTTAACTCTATTCCTGCAAAAGTGTTGTTTGATTCGGGTGCTTCATGTTCCTTCATGTCATATCCATTTGCATCCAAGCATAATGTTCACTCTGAAGCTTTACCAAGAACTTTGAGTGTTATATCTCCTGGTAAGAGATTGAGTTCTAGTATGGTGGCTCCGAATGTATCTATTCGTATGGGTGATTACCGCTTTCTGGCTTCTCCGGTTATTCTCGGCAATTCCGACATTGATCTTATTCTCGGGATGGATTGGTTTTCTCAGCATGATGCTCACATTGATTGTGCAAACAAGGAAGTCAAGATTACTCATTCCGACGAAGATGTGATTATCTTCGCCTCTCGAGATAACACAATCAGGCTATTCTCTCTCAATGACCAGGGCGAGATTAATGCCATCTCTCAAATTCCGGTGGTCTATGAATACGAAGATGTTTTTCCTCAAGAGTTTCCAGGCATGCCTCCGCATCGTTAAGTTGAATTCGTCATTGAACTCGAGCCTGGTACTGAGCCAGCATGTCGGCGTCCGTACAAGCTCTCCCCTGAAGAGTTGAAGGAGTTGAAGAAACAGCTTGATGAACAAGAGCGTATGGGTCTAATCAGGCCTAGCACGTCTCCTTGGGGCTGTGGTGTCTTATTTGTCAAGAAGAAGGATGGCACTGAGCGCCTTTGCGTTGATTACCGGCCATTGAACAAGAAGACAATAAAGAACAAGTATCTGCTCCCCAACATCAATGAATTGTTCGAGCAGCTCAAAGGAGCAAAAGTGTTCTCAAAGCTCGATCTCCGAATGGGTTATCATCAAATTCACATTCGTGAAGAAGATATCCACAAGACTGCCTTCAGAACGAGTTACGGCTCCTATGAATATACAGTCATGTCTTTTGGCCTCGCTAATGCTCCACCTACCTTCTCGAGAATGATGCACTACATTTTCAACCCCTACACCAACGAATTCATGCTTGTGTATCTGAATGACATCTTGGTATTCTCCAAGAATGAAGAGGATCACGAAAAGCACCTCCGTCTGGTTCTCGACAGACTCCGTGAACATAAGTTCTATGCCAAGTTCTCCAAGTGCGAATTCTGGCTCGATAAGGTCTTGTATCTGGGCCAAATCATCTCCGATGACGGTATTGCGGTCAACCCCGAGAAAGTCGAAGCCATTGTCAACTGGGAACCACCTCAGAACGTCAAGCAACTCCGAAGCTTCCTTGGTCTTGCTAGCTATTGCAGAAGGTTCGTTGAGAACTTCTCCAAGAATGCCAAGCCTCTCTCCAACTTGCTGCAGAAGAATGTCAAGGACAACTGGTCTCTGGATTGTGATGTGGCATTCAAAACTCTCAAAGAAAAGCTCATCTCTGCTCCAGTTCTTACTCCTCCAGATGAGTCCAAGCCCTACGAAGTTTTCTGTGATGCTTCTCTTCAAGGACTTGGTGGTGTGCTAATGCAGGACAAGAAGATTGTGGCATACACTTCTCGTCAATTGAAGCCAAGTGAGAAGAACTACCCCACACATGATCTCGAGCTAGCAGCTATGGCACACACCTTGATTACGTGGAGACACCTTCTGTTGGGCAGAAAAGTCGACATCTTCACCGATCACAAGAGCTTGAAGTACATCTTCACACAGCCGAACCTGAACCTTCGACAGACTCGTTGGGTTGAGATGATCCAAGAGTATGATCCAAGCATCGAATACACACCTGACAAGGCAAATGTCATTGCAGATGCCTTGAGCAGAAAGGCATATTGCAACAGTCTCCTTATCAAGCCGTTTCAGCCTGAGCTTTGTGAAGCATTCAGGAAGCTCAACCTCCAAGTTGTTCCGCAAGGCTTTCTTGCAAATCTTCAAGTTGCTCCTACCTTGGAAGATCAGATCCGTGAGGTCCAACTCAGTGATGCTATGGTGCAGAAAGTGAAACATGGTATTGCAAAGGGTACTCCCAAATACAAGTGCTATCGCATTGATGAGAGAGATACCTTGTTCTTTGAGGACAGACTTGTGGTTCCCAAGGGTGATCTCAGGAAGCTCATAATGAACGAGGCACATGATTCCCTCCTCTCGATTCATCCTGGAAGTTCTAAGATGTACCAAGACCTCAAGCAATCTTACTGGTGGACTCGCATGAAAAGGGAGATTGCCCAATTCGTGAATGAATGTGATGTCTGCAGAAGAGTGAAGACAGAGCATCAACGTCCAGCCGGTCTTCTCCAACCTCTTCCTATTCCCGAGTGGAAATTCGACCACATTGAAATGGATTTCGTCACTGGCTTTCCTAAGTCCAAGAAGGGGAATGATTCGAACCTTGTTGTCATTGACAAGCTTACCAAAGTAGCTCACTTCCTTCCAGTCAAAGAATCCATCAATGCAGCTCAACTGGCAGAGTTGTACACTTCCAGAATTGTGTCCTTACATGGCATTCCTCAAGTTATCTCCTCAGACCGTGGAAGTCTGTTCACAACCAAGTTCTTTGACTCCATTCAGTCTGCCATGGGCACTAAGATCCGTTTCAGCACAGCGTTTCACCCTCAGACTAGTGGTCAAGTCGAGACAGTGAATCATATTCTAGAAGACATGCTCAGAGCTTGTGTCATATCTTTTGGCATGAAGTGGGAAGATTGCCTTCCGTTTGCCGAGTTCTCTTACAACAACAGCTTCCAAGCAAGTGCCGGCAAAGCTCCGTTTGAAATTCTCTATGGCAGAAAGTGTCGTACTCCTCTCAACTGGTCCGAGACTAGTGAACGTCAACTTCTTGGCAATGACTTGATCTCAGAAGCCGAAGAAATGTGCAAAGTCATACGTGAGAATCTCAAGGCCGCTCAGTCGCGTCAGAAGAGCTACTATGACGGCAAGCATCGTGATTTGGCCTTCAACATTGGTGATCATGTCTACCTCTGTGTTTCTCCTATGAAAGGAACCCAAAGATTCGGTATCAAAGGCAAGCTTGCTCCTTGATACGTGGGCCCTTTCAAGATCCTTGGCAAAAGAGGCGATCTAGCCTATCAACTTGAGCTCCCTTCCAACTTCGCTAATGTTCATGATGTGTTTCACGTGTCTCAACTCCGCAAGTGCTTCAAGACACCTGAACGCACCATTCCGTTTGAGGAGATTGATCTTCAACAAGACTTGTCTTACCAAGAGCATCCCATTGCTATTCTTGAAGAAACTGAGCGCAAGACCCGCAACAAGTCAATCAAGTTCTTGAAAGTCAATGGTCACACCATACCGACCGAGAAGCTACGTGGGAACGAGAAGATCACCTTCGTTCCGAGTACCCATCCTTCTTCTAGTCCTAGATCTCGGGACGAGATCTTTTCGTAGTAGAGGAGAGTTTGTAATGCCCCGGATGTAACACATTCCTTATATGGCAATATATAAACTTTGGCTTCATCTTTTCCTTCCGGGTTCTTCTTTCTTTTCGGGTTTCTCGTTTTGTCGTGTGCGTGTGTGCATTTCATCCATGTCATGTTGTCATGTGCATTGCATTGCATTTGTGTTGTCTTTTGCATCCGGCCCCACTCGTCTTTTCCCGTTGTCCGTTTCGAGTTCCGACGCTCTCACACGTGCCCGTGGCATCCCCGAGTCCTTCTTTTGTGTTTGGCCGTGTAACGTTTCCGAAATGGCGTGAGACTTGTCGTGCGATGTTGTTTTGTACGTGTAGGCCGCCTGTCAAGTTTCGTCGCGTTTGGAGTTTGTTTGGTACTCCAACAGTTAACCTCGTGGGCTAAAAGTACCTCCTCTTTGAGGTCCAAGACCCCCTCCACAACAGCCCACCAACCCAGCACAACCCATCACATCATCTCGGTCGTTGAATTGAGATCGCGTGGCCGAAAACCGCTCCCCATTTGGAGTCTCCTAGCTCCTTGTGCCTATAAAAACGTCCACCCCTCCATTTTTTTTCTCGTCCAAACCCTAGTCTTCTTCCTAGCTCCAGCCGCAGCTTTGTTTTCCGTGCCGGGCGGACGTGTCCGTCCGTGCCGGACACAACCGCCGCCTCCGCCGCCGCGCAGGCCCGCAGGCCCAGCGCCGGCCCGCCGCCGCCGCCTTTCGGGCCAGTTCCCGCGCCGCCCCGCGCCTTCGTCCCCGCCGCCTTCGGTGGCCGGGCCTCCGCCTCCGCCGCGCCGGATCCCCGCCACCGGCCGGGCATGCCGCCGCCGTCGGCCCGTGCCCGCGGACCCACAACTCGGCGCCTGTTGACCCGTTGACCCGCAACCGCTTCGCCCGCGGACCGGTTAGATCGATCCAGTGAGGTTGACCCTTGTCTCTTTTTGGCCAAGTCATTTTAGTTTTTCATTGTCTGATGCATTTTTGTGATGATGATAACTTCTACTGTGCTTGTCCGATTTGTGCATATAATATGTCAAAATGATCGTGGTGACATGTACTATGTTTTGTTGCATTGTGCCATGCATGTTTGAGTCCATCTAGATGTCTTAATCTTCATGACAAGGGTGCTACATGTTATAAACTGCTGCTATTAGTTGTTTTCATGCCATGCTTGAGATGTGATAACTTGGTGCATGTTTATCCAAATGAAGCAAATGATATGTACAAATGTTCATCATGAGATGCTCTACATGTTGGTTGCTATAGCATGCGTGTTAGCATTCATATTACCATGTTTATCCCTGTTGCAAAAGTGCATGTGGCTGTTAGGTTTTGTAACTTGTTACGAGATGCCTAGTTGAGGAGCTCGTTGCTATTGTTGTGTTTGTCCCCATGTCACATGCTCATATGTTTTAGATTCCCCATCATGTGATATTTGCTGTGGTGCAAACCTTTTGCCATGATATGCTTTGAGGTGACTTAAACATGCTCACAAACATGCCATGATAATATTGTTGTTTTAACACTTAGTGAAATTTCACTAAGTCTGGAATCTGTAATATCCTGATGCTATGTTTGCTTGTTGTCCTAGGCAAATCCATGATAGTTTTGGGGTGGACATTGATCATTCCTTGTTGTATATGTTGTTGGCTATCCATCCATGCCCTCACATGCTCTTTTGGGTTGCTGTAGCATATTTAATTCTTGCTCCCAAGTAGTTATAAAATACTGCTGTCAGGTTTTTATTGTCATGATCAAAATGTAGTAGCTTGTTGCTATTGATCAATGCCTCCTATGGAGATGCTCCAATGGAGTTGTTTGCTGTAGGATATGTCTACTTCATGCCAATTCTTCTTATCACCATGTTTGAGTGCTGTAGAGTATATATTTATTGCTCCAAAGTTGCTATGTGGCTGATAATTTCAGCTTTGCATTGTTTCTTGTTTCGGGTGTATCTTTTAGCCCGTTGCTCCGTTTTGAGTGTGCCCTACATGAAACTTGTGTGATTTTGCATGTAGATTCATAATATCATCTTGTTAACATGTTTCGAGTATGTTTGCTTGATATTTGGGTGCATCTTGCACCGTTGCCATGCTTATCTTGTTTTGATCATATCTTCTAGACCGTAGCTCCGTTTTAAACAAACCTTATATGAAACTTGACTAGAATTTCATGTACATTGTCATGGTGCATGTTAACTTGTTGTTTATCAACTTTAACTTAAGGTTTGTTCAGATCTGGACTAATTTCAAACTATGCTTATGAGGACTTACCGGATTTGTCTTAAGTAGTCTCCGGCCTCATTTAAACCTGCTGTTTCTTGTGTTGTTTCTCTGTGCTTCCTACCTTGCCATGTTTTGCATCCTAAATAGACTTGTCTTGCATCCTACTTGCTTGAGCATATTGTCATGTTTCTTGTGCTGTTTATCTGTGCTTCCTATGTTGTCATGCTGTGCATCCTAAGTGCATCTGCAGTGCTTCCTTAGTGCATCAGCCATGCATCCTGTAGTCTGCGCATTGCATCTTGTTTGATTTTCGTGCCTCGTGTGTTCTTGTGTTGAGTAGAGCCGGAAGCCGAGACCGAGTACGAGAACAAGGTTACTACCGAGGTTGAGAACGAGGAGCCCTCTTACGATCCCATCGACGACTCGACAGGCAAGATGACCTGACCCAGATATCATTACTATCGTTCCCTATTGCTAGAAATCTCGCTCTTTAGCTTATTGCCTCGATGCCCATGTTTGGTTGTCAGCCTCCTATTGTAACCATGAATCTGTCTAACCACCCAACCTATGCAAACCTTTGATTGGCTACGTAGGCTTCGCTCAGCCCCTCTTATAGCATTGCTAGTTGCAGGAGAAGATTTGAAGATTCTTGCTTCATGTTGAAGCTTGTTGTGATATCACACTATATAAACTCTTAACTAAATGATCTATATATTGGTAATGGGTGGAAGGCTGAGCCTCTTGCTCGGTGTTTTGTTCCACTCATGACGCCCTAGGAACCGTATAAACCGGTGTTATGTTCCTTGATTTTGCGTTCCTCACACGGTTGGGGTTATGGGACCCCCTCGGTAAACCGCTTAGCGCTAAGTCTTTTCCAGCAAGTCCCAACATTGGTACTATTTGCCTAAACAACTAAAAACTTGCATAGGGAGTAATTAACCCTCTTCTTAATCAACAACCCGGGCCAGTGCTCCACATGAGTGTTGGTCCAAACTGGGCAACCTGCGGGGCCACCTTGGGGAAACCCGAGGGCTGGTAAAAACCCGTAGCTTGTCCCATCCGGTCGTGGCCTGAGACGAGATACGCGCGGCTACTATCAGGGTGTCGGCACGCCGGGAGGATTTGCTGTATTAGCCTTACCTTAGTCGGAGTATCTTGATCACGGGATTCCGAGGATACTCGGGCCTTCCCACCTTGGAGTTGCGACTCCGCGGATCGTGGGCTGGTAATGGGCCAAGTTGGAACACCCCTACAGGGTTTTGAACTTTTGAAAGCCGTGCCCGCGGTTATGTGGCAGATGGGAATTTGTTAATATCCGGTTGTAGAAAACTTGACACCATGTTCAGAACACACTACCAGCGTGAGTACCGTGACGGTCATTTTCCGAAAAGGGGTTCGGGAAGTGAACACGGTGGGGTTATGTTTGACGTGCTTAGTTAGGATTACTTCGTGATCACTTTATCGTCCGTGGCACTTTTCTTCTCGCTCTTATTATGTAAGCTAGTGCTAGTGCTGCTGCAACCTTTTATTCTTTCTTCAGCCTTGTTCCACACCCAAGGCTTAGATAGTTCTGCTACCCGGGAACGGGATTGCTGAGTCCTCCGTGGCTCACAGATTCTACCCCACACCAGATGCAGGTACCATGGTGAACTACTCAGGAGACGACACAGAGCTGTACTGGGAGTACGATGAGGAACGTAGCTATTACTATGTGCACTATCCCGATGATCAGTAGTGGTTTCTGTTGGAAATATGCCCTAGAGGCAATAATAAAACTATTATTATTATATTTCCTTGTTCATGATAATTGTCTGTTATTCATGCTTGAATTGTATTGTGCGGAAACAGCGATACATGTGTGAATATATAGACCACAATGAGTCCCTGGTAGGCCTCTAGTTGCCAGCTCGTTGATCAACAGATGGTCACGGTTTCCTGACCATGGACATAGGATGTCAGTGATAACGGGATCACATCATTAGGAGAATGATGTGATGGACAAGACCCAATCCTGAGCATAGCACGAGATCGTTTAGTTCGTAATGCATAAGCTTTTCGGTGTCAAGTATTTATTCCTTAGACCATCAGGTTGTACAATTCCCGGATGCCGTAGGAATACTTTGGGTGTGCCAAACGTCACAACGTAACTGGGTGGCTATAAAGGTACGCATCGGGTATCTCCGAAAGTGTCTGTTGAGTTGGTATGAACCGAGACTGGGATGTTGTCACTCCGTATGACGGAGAGGTACCTCTGGGCCCACTCGGTAAGACATCATCATAATGAGCTCAATGTGACTAAGTAGTTAGTCACGGGATGATGGATTACGGATCGAGTAAAGAGACTTGCCATGACGAGATTGAACAAGGTATCGGGAATACCGACGATCGAATCTCGGGCAAGTACCGTACCGATGGACAAAGGGAATGACATACGGGATTGAGTGAATCCTTGACACAGTGGTTCATCCGATGAAGATCATCGAGGAACACGTGGGAACCAACATGGGTATCCAGATCCCGCTATTGGTTATTGACCAGAGAGTGGTCTCGGTCATGTCTACGTGTCTCCCGAACCCGTAGGGTCTACACACTTAAGGTTCAGTAACGCTAGGGTCGTAGAGATACATGCACGTGGAAACCCGAAAGTTTTTTGGAGTCCCGGATGAGATCCCGGACGTCACGAGGATTTTCAGAATGGTCCGGAGGTAAAGATTGATATATAGGAAGTCAGGTTTCGGCCATCGGGTGATCTCCGGGGGTCACCGGGAGTGTCCCGGGACCACCGGAGGGGCCCCGGGGGTCCACCGGGCGGGGCCACCCATCCCGGTGGGGCCCCTAGGCCTCGTGGGGGAGGTGGCCAGCCCTTGGTGGGCTGGCGCACCACATGGGCCCCCCTCCCTATGCGCCTAGGGTTGAAACCCTAGGGGGAGGGGGCGCCCCACTTGCCTTCGGGGGCAAGGACTCCCCCTGGCCGCCGCCCCCCCTTGCAGATTGGATCTGCAAGGGCTGGCGCACCCCCCTGGCCCCCTATATATATGTGGGGGGGGGAGAGGGCAGCCGCACCCTTGCCTTGGCGCCTCTCCCCCTCCCGTCACACCTCCATACTCCCTCCGCAGGGCGCCGGCGAAGCCCTGCAGGATTCTCCACTGCATCCACCACCACGCCGTTGTGCTGCTGGATCTCTGACGACTTCTCCTCCCCCTTGCTGGATCAAGAAGGAGGTGACGTTGTTGTACCAGACGTGTGTTGAATGCGGAGGTGCCGTCCGTTCGGCGCTAGATCATCGGTGACGAAGAACGCGAAGAGTATGACTACTTCATCCACGCTTCTTCGAAAGCTTCCGCTCGCGATCTACATAACGGTATGTAGATGCACTCTTACTTGCTCGTTGCTAGATGTCTCCTTAGTTGGATCTTGGTGAAAGCGTAGAAATTTTTTGAATTCTGCTACGTTCCCCAACAGTGGCATCTGAGCTAGGTCTTATGCGTAGCATCTTGCACGAGTAGAACACAAAAAGTTGTGGACGTTTGAGTTTGTTCAACTTTCTTGCCGTTACTAGTCAATCTTGATTCGGCGGTATTGTGGGATGAAGCAGCCTGGACCGACTTTACACATACGCTTACGTGAGACTGGTTCCATCGACAGACATGCACTAGATGCATAAGGTGGCTGGCGGGTGTCTGTCTCTCCTACTTTAGTCGGATCGGATTCGATGAAAAGGGTCCTTATGAAGGGTAAATAGAAATTGACAAATCACGTTGTGGTTTTGGCGTAGGTAAGAAACGTTCTTGCTAGAAAACCTATAGAAGCCACGTAAAAATTTGCAACAACAATTAGAGGACGTCTAACTTGTTTTTGCAGCATGTGCTATGTGACGTGGTATGGCCAAAACGAAGATGTGGTGAATGATATATGTGATGTATGAGATTGATCATGTTCTTGTAATAGGGAATCAGGACTTGCATGTCGATGAACTTGGCAACCGGCAGGAGCCATAGGAGTTGTCTTAATTATTGTATGACCTGCGTGTCACTGAATAACGCCATGTAATTACTTTACTTCATTGCTAAACATTAGCTATAGTAGTAGAAGTAATAGTTGGCGTGACGACTTCTTCAAGACACGATGATGAAGATCATGATGATGAAGATCATGGTTTCGAGCCGGTGACAAGATGATCATGGTGCCCCGAAGATGGAGATCCAAGGAGCAAGATGATATTGGCCATATCATGTCACTTTAATTGATTGCATGTGATGTTTATCATGTTTATGCATCTTGTTTACTTAGAACGACGGTAGTAAATAAGATTGTCTCTCACTAAAAAAATTCAAGAATTGTGTTCCCCCTAACTGTGCACCGTTGCTAAAGTTCGTTGCTCCGAAGCACCACGTGATGATCGGGTGTGATAGGTTCTAACGTTCGCATACAACGGGTGTAAGACAGATTTACACACGCGATACACTTAGGGTTCACTTGACGAGCCTAGCATGTACATACATGGCCTCAGAACACGGTAGACCGAAAGGTCGAACACGAGTCGTATAGAAGATGCGATCAACATGAAGATGTTCACCGTTGATGACTAGTCCGTCTCACGTGATGATCGGACACGGGCTAGTCGATTCGGGTCGTGTATCACTTAGATGACTAGAGAGATGTCATTATGAGTGGGAGTTCACTAAAATTTGATTAAGATGAACTTAAACATCATGAACTTAGTCTAAATTCTTTACAATATCTCTTGTAGATCAAATGGCCCACGCTCAGGTTTCCCTCAACTTCAACGCGTTCCTAGAGAAAACCAAGCTGAAAGACGATGGTAGCAACTATACGGATTGGGTCCGTAACCTGAGGATTATCCTCATAGCTGCCAAGAGATCATATGTCCTAGATGCACCGCTAGGTGATGCACCTGCTCCCGATGCGGCCCAAGACGTTTTGAACGTCTGGCAGTCGCGTAGTGATGATTACTCCCTGGTTCAGTGCGGCATGCTTTACAGTTTATAATCGGGGCTCCAAAAACGTTTTGAGCACCACGGAGCATATGAGATGTTCGAAGAGCTGAAAATGGTTTTCCAAGCTCATGCCCGAGTCGAGATATATGATGTCTCCGACACATTCTACAGCTGTAAGATGGAGGAGAACAGTTCTGTCAGGGAGCACATCCTCAAGATTTCTGGATTGCACAACCGCTTGTCTCAGCTGGGAATGAATCTCCCAGATGAAGCGGTCGTTGACAGAATTTTCCAGTCGCTCCCACCAAGCTTCAAGAGCTTCGTGTTGAACTTCAATATGCAGGGGATGGAGAACATCAAGTGTTGATGGTCAATAAAACCACTAAGTTCAAGAAAGGCAAGGGTAAGAAGAACTTCAAGAAGTACGGCAAGGGAGTTGCCGCGCCCGGCAAGCCTGTTGCCGGGAAGAAGCCAAAGTATGGACCCAAGCCTGAGACAGAGTGCTTTTATTGCAAGGGAACGGGTCACTGGAACCGGAACTGCCCCAAATATTTAGCAGACAAGAAGTCCGGCAACGTCAAAGGTATATATGATATACATGTTATTGATGTGTACCTTACCAGCACTCGTAGTAGCTCCTGGGTATTTGATACCAGTGCAATTGCTCACATTTGTAACTCAAAACAGGAGCTACGGAATAAACGGAGACTGGCGAAGGATGAGGTGACGATGCGCGTCAGGAATGGTTCCAAGGTCGATGTGATCACCGTCGGCACGCTACCTCTACATCTACCCTTGGGATTAGTTTTAAACCTTAATAATTGTTATTTAGTGCCAGCTTTGAGCATGAACATTGTTTCTGGATCTCGTCTTATGCGAGATGGCTACTCTTTCAAATTGGAGAATAATGGTTGTTCTATTTATTTGAGAGATATGTTTTATGGTCATGCCCCGCTGGTCAATGGTTTATTTTTGATGAATCTCGAACGTGATGATACACATATTCATAGTGTAGATGCCAAAAGATGTAAAGTTGATAATGATAGTCCCACATACTTGTGGCATTGCCGCCTTGGTCATATTGGTGTCAAACGTATGAAGAAGCTCCATTCAGATGGACTTCTAGAGTCTCTTGATTATGAATCATTTGACACGTGCGAACCATGCCTCTTGGGCAAGATGACCAAGACTCCGTTCTTCGGAACAATGGAGCGAGCAACCAACTTATTGGAAATCATACATACCGATGTGTGCGGTCCAATGAGTGTTGAGGCTCGCGGAGGCTATCGTTATGTTCTCACCCTCACAGATGACTTGAGTAGATATGGGTATATCTATTTGATGAAACACAAGTCTGAGACTTTTGAAAAGTTCAAGGAATTTCAGAATGAGGTTGAGAATCAATGTGACAGAAAAATAAAGTTCTTACGATCAGATCGTGGGGGTGAATATTTAAGTCATGAATTTGGCACACACCTTAGGAGCTGTGGAATTGTTTCACAATTGACACCGCCCGGAACACCTCAACGTAACGGTGTGTCCGAACGTCGAAATCGTACTCTGTTGGACATGGTGCGATCTATGATGTCCCTCACCGATTTACCGCTATCTTTTTGGGGTTATGCTTTATAGACTGCCGCATTCACTTTAAATAGGGCTCCGCCGAAATCCGTTGAGATGACTCCGTATGAACTTTGGTTTGGCAAGAAACCGAAGCTGTCGTTTCTAAAAGTTTGGGGTTGCGATGCTTATGTCAAGAAACTTCAACCTGAAAAGCTCGAACCCAAATCGGAAAAATGCATCTTCATAGGATACCCAAAGGAAACGATTGGGTACACCTTCTACCACAGATCCGAAGGCAAAGTCTTTGTTGCCAAGAATGGATGTGTTCTGGAGAAAGAGTTTCTCTCGGAAGAAGTGAGTGGGAGGAAAGTAGAACTTGATGAGGTGATAGTCACCCCTCCTGGACCGGAAAGTAGCGCAGCGCAGGAAACTGTTCCTGAGGTGCCTGCACGAACAAGGGAGGAAGTTGATAATAATGATCATGAAGAAACAGATCAAGTTACTACTGAACTTCGAAGGTCCACGAGGGCACGTTCCGCACCAGAGTGGTACGGCAACCCTGTCCTGGAAATCATGTTGTTAGACAACGGTGAACCTTTGAACTATGAAGAAGCAATGGCGGGCCCAGATTCCAATAAATGGCTTGGAGCCATGAAATCCGAGATAGAATCCATGTATGAAAACAAAGTATGGACTTTGGTGGACTTGCCTGATGATAGGCGTGCCATAGAAAATAAATGGATATTCAAGAAGAAGACAGACGCGGATGGTAATGTGACCATCTATAAGGCTCGACTTGTCGCTAAGGGTTATCGACAAGTTCAAGGGATTGACTACGATGAGACTTTCTCTCCCGTAGCGATGCTGAAGTCAGTCAGAATCATGTTAGCTATTGCCGCATTCTATGATTATGAGATATGGCAAATGGACGTCAAAACAGCATTCCTTAACGGCTTCCTCAAGGAAGAGTTGTATATGATGCAACCGGAAGGTTTTGTCGATCCAGAGAACGCTAACAAGGTATGCAAGCTCCAACGCTCGATTTACGGGCTGGTGCAAGCATCTCGGAGTTGGAATATTCGCTTTAATGATGTGATCAAAGCGTTTGGATTTATACAGACTTATGGAGAAGCCTGTATTTACAAGAAAGTGAGTGGGAGCTCTGTGGCATTTCTCATATTATATGTAGATGACATATTGCTGATGGGAAATGATATATAATTCTTGGAAAATGTAAAGGCCTACTTGAATAAAAGTTTTTCAATGAAGGACCTTGGAGAAGCTGCTTACATATTAGGCATCAAAATCTATAGAGATAGATCGAGACGCCTCATTGGTCTTTCACAAAGTACATACCTTGACAAAATATTGAAAAAGTTCAATATGGATTAGTCAAAGAAAGGATTCTTGCCTGTTTTGCAAGGAATGAGATTGAGCAAGGCTCAGTCGCCGACCACGGCAGAAGATAGAGAAAAGATGAGTGTCATTCCCTATGCCTCGGCCATAGGTTCTATCATGTATGCCATGCTGTGTACCAGACCTGATGTGAACCTTGCCATAAGTTTGGTAGGGAGGTACCAAAGTGATCCCGGTACGGAACACTCTACAGCGGTCAAGAACATCCTGAAGTACCTGAAAAGGACTAAGGATATGTTTCTCGTTTATGGAGGTGACGAAGAGCTCGTCGTAAAGGGTTACGTCGATGCTAGCTTCGACACAAATCTGGATGACTCTAAGTCACAAACCGGATACGTGTATATTTTGAATGGTGGGGCAGTCAGCTGCTGCAGTTGCAAGCAGAGCGTCGTGGCGCATTCTACATGTGAAGCGGAGTACATAGCTGCTTGCGAAGCAGCACAGGAAGGAGTCTGGATGAAGGAGTTCATCACCGACCTAGGAGTCATTCCAAGCGCGTCAAGCCCGATGACTCTCTTCTGTGACAACACTGGTGCTATTGCCATTACCAAGGAGCCCAGGTTTCACATGAAGACCAAGCACATCAAGCACCGTTTCAACTCCATCCGGAATTATGTTCAGGATGGAGATATAGATATTTGTAAAGTGCATAAGGATCTGAATGTCGTAGACCCGTTGACTAAACATCTTTCACGGGCAAAACATGATCAACACCAGAACTCTATGGGTGTTCGATTCATCACAATGTAACTAGATTATTGACTCTAGTGCAAGTGGGAGACTGTTGGAAATATGCCCTAGCGGCAATAATAAAAGTATTATTATTATAGTTCCTTGTTCATGATAATTGTCTGTTATTCATTCTTGAATTGTATTGTGCGGAAACAGCGATACATGTGTGAATATATAGACCACAATGAGTCCCTGGTAGGCCTCTAATAGCCAGATCGTTGATCAACAGATGGTCACGGTTTCCTGACCATGGACATAGGATGTCAGTGATAACGGGATCACATCATTAGGAGAATGATGTGATGGACAAGACCCAATCCTGAGCATAGCACGAGATTGTTTAGTTCGTAATGCATAAGCTTTTCGGTGTCAAGTACTTATTCCTTAGACCATGAGGTTGTACAATTCCCGGATGCCGTAGGAATACTTTGGGTGTGCCAAACGTCACAACGTAACTGGGTGGCTATAAAGGTACGCATCGGGTATCTCCGAAAGTGTCTGTTGAGTTGGTATGAACCGAGACTGGGAAGTTGTCACTCCGTATGAAGGAGAGGTACCTCTAGTCCCACTCGGTAAGACATCATTATAATGAGCTCAATGTGACTAAGTAGTTAGTCATGGGATGATGGATTACGGATCGAGTAAAGAGACTTGCCATGACGAGATTGAACAAGGTATCAGGAATACCGACGATCGAATCTCGGGCAAGTACCGTACCGATGGACAAAGGGAATGACATACGGGATTGAGTGAATCCTTGACACAGTGGTTCATCTGATGAAGATCATCGAGGAACACGTGGGATCCAACATAGGTATCCAGATCCCGCTGTTGGTTATTGACCGGAGAGTGGTCTCGGTCATGTCTACGTGTCTCCCGAACCCGTAGGGTCTACACACTTAAGGTTCGGTAACGCTAGGGTCGTAGTGATACATGCACGTGGAAAACCTAAAGTTGTTCGGAGTCCCGGATGAGATCCCGGACGTCACGAGGAGTTCCGGAATGGTCCGGAGGTAAAGATTGATATATAGGAACTCGGGTTTCGGCCATCGGGTGATCTCCGGGGGTCACCGGGAGTGTCCCGGGACCACCGGAGGGGCCCCGGGGGTCCATCGGGCGGGGCCACCCATCCTGGTGGGGCCCCTAGGCCGCATGGGGGAGGTGGCCAGCCCCTGGTGGGCTGGCGCACCACATGGGCCCCCCTCCCTATGCGCCTAGGGTTGAAACCCTAGGGGGAGGGGGCGCCCCACTTGCCATGGGGGGCAAGGACTCCCCCCTGGCTGCCGCCCCCCTTGCAGATTGGATCTGCAGGGGCTGGCGCACCCCCCTGGCCCCCTATATATATGTGGGGGGGGGAGAGGGCAGCCCCACCCTTGCCCTGGCGCCTCTTCCCCTCCCGTCACACCTCCATATTCCCTCCGCAGGGCGCCGGCGAACCCTGCAGGATTCTCCACTGCATCCACCACCACGCCGTTGTGCTGCTGGATCTCTGACGACTTCTCCCCCCCCCCCTTGCTGGATCAAGAAGGAGGTGACGTTGCTGTACCGGACGTGTGTTGAACGCGGAGGTGTCGTCCGTTCGGCGCTAGATCATCGGTGACGAAGAACGCGAAGAGTACGACTACTTCATCCACACTTCTTCAAAAGCTTCCGCTCGCGATCTACATAACGGTATGTAGATGCACTCTTACTTGCTCGTTGCTAGATATCTCCTTAGTTGGATCTTGGTGAAAGCGTAGAAATTTTTTGAATTCTGCTACGTTCACCAACAGTGGCATCTGAGCTAGGTCTTATGCGTAGCATCTTGCACGAGTAGAACTCAAAAAGTTGTGGGCGTTTGAGTTCGTTCAACTTTCTTGCCGTTACTAGTCAATCTTGATTCGGAGGTATAGTGGGATGAAGTGGCCCGGACCGACTTTACACGTACGCTTACGTGAGACTGGTTCCACCGACAGACATGCACTAGATGCATTAGGTGGCTGGCGGGTGTTTGTCTCTCCTACTTTAGTCGGATCGGATTCGATGAAAAGGGTCCTTATGAAGGGTAAATAGAAATTGACAAATCACGTTGTGGTTTTGGCGTAGGTAAGAAACGTTCTTGCTAGAAAACCTATAGAAGCCACGTAAAAATTTGCAACAACAATTTGAGGACGTCTAACTTGTTTTTCCAGCATGTGCTATGTGACGTGGTATGGCCAAAACGAAGATGTGATGAATGATATATGTGATGTATGAGATTGATCATGTTCTTGTAATAGGGAATCACGACTTGCATGTCGATGAACTTGACAACCGGCAGGAGCCATAGGAGTTGTCTTAATTATTGTATGACCTATGTGTCACTGAATAACGCCATGTAATTACTTTACTTCGTTGCTAAACGTTAGCTATAGTAGTAGAAGTAATAGTTGGCGTGACGACTTCTTCAAGACACGATGATGAAGATCATGATGATGAAGATCATGATGATGAAGATCATGGTGTCGAGCCGGTGACAAGATGATCATGGTGCCCCGAAGATGGAGATCCAAGGAGCAAGATGATATTGGCCATATCATGTCACTTTAATTGATTGCATGTGATGTTTATCATGTTTATGCATCTTGTTTACTTAGAACGACGGTAGTAAATAAGATTGTCTCTCACTAAAAAATTTCAAGAATTGTGTTCCCCCTAACTGTGCACCGTTGCTAAAGTTCGTTGCTCCAAAGCACCACGTGATGATCGGGTGTGATAGGTTCTAACGTTCGCATACAACGGGTGTAAGACAGATTTACACGACGAGCCTAGCATGTACATACATGGCCTCGGAACACGGTAGACCGAAAGGTCGAACACGAGTCGTATAGAAGATGCGATCAACATGAAGATGTTCACCGTTGATGACTAGTCCGTCTCACGTGATGATCGGACACGGGCTAGTCGATTCGGGTCATGTATCACTTAGATGACTAGAGAGATGTCATTCTGAGTGGGAGTTCATTAAAATTTGATTAAGATGAACTTAAATATCATGAACTTAGTCTAAATTCTTTACAATATCTCTTGTAGATCAAATGGCCCACGCTCAGGTTTCCCTCAACTTCAACGCGTTCCTAGAGAAAACCAAGCTGAAAGACGATGGTAGCAACTATACGGATTGGGTCCGTAACCTGAGGATTATCCTCATAGCTGCCAAGAGATCATATGTCCTAGAAGCATCGCTAGGTGATGCACCTGCTCCCGATGCGGCCCAAGACGTTTTGAACGTCTGGCAGTCGCGTAGTGATGATTACTCCCTGGTTCAGTGCGGCATGCTTTACAGTTTAGAATCGGGGCTCCAAAAACGTTTTGAACACCACGGAGCATATGAGATGTTCGAAGAGCTGAAAATGGTTTTCCAAGCTCATGCCCGTGTCGAGAGATATGATGTCTCCGACACAGTCTACAGCTGTAAGATGGAGGAGAACAGTTCTGTCAGTGAGCACATCCTCAAGATTTCTGGATTGCACAACCGCTTGTCTCAGCTAGGAATGAATCTCCCAGATGAAGCGGTCGTTGACAGAATCCTCCAGTCGCTCCCACCAAGCTTCAAGAGCTTCGTGTTGAACTTCAATATGCAGGGGATGGAGAAGTCCATTCCCGAGGTGTATTCGATGCTGAAATCAGCGGAGGTGGACATCAAGAAAGAACATCAAGTGTTGATGGTCAATAAAACCACTAAGTTCAAGAAAGGCAAGGGTAAGAAGAACTTCAAGAAGGACGACAAGGGAGTTGCCGCGCCCGGCAAGCCTGTTGCCGGGAAGAAGCCAAAGTATGGACCCAAGCCTGAGACAGAGTGCTTTTATTGCAAGGGAACGGGTCATTGGAAGCGGAACTGCCCCAAATATTTAGCAGACAAGAAGTCCGGCAACGTCAAAGGTATATATGATATACATGTGTACCTTACCAGCACTCGTAGTAGCTCCTGGGTATTTGATACCGGTGTAGTTGCTCACATTTGTAACTCAAAACAGGAGCTGCGGAATAAACGGAGACTGGCGAAGGATGAGGTGACGATGCGCGTCGGGAATGGTTCCAAGGTCGATGTGATCGCCGTCGGCATGCTACCTCTACATCTACCCTCGGGATTAGTTTTAAACCTTAATAATTGTTATTTAGTACCAGCTTTGAGCATGAACATTGTTTCTGGATCTCGTCTTATGCGAGATGGCTACTCTTTCAAATCGGATAATAATGGTTGTTCTATTTATTTGAGAGATATGTTTTATGGTCATGCCCCGCTGGTCAATGGTTTATTTTTGATGAATCTCGAACGTGATGATACACATATTCATAGTGTAGATGCCAAAAGATGTAAAGTTGATAATGATAGTCCCACATACTTGTGGCATTGCCGCCTTGGTCATATTGGTGTCAAACGTATGACGAAGCTCCAATCAGATGGACTTCTAGAGTCTCTTGATTATGAATCATTTGACACGTGCGAACCATGCCTCTTGGGCAAGATGACCAAGACTCATTTCTCCGGAACAATGGAGCGAGCAACCAACTTATTGGAAATCATACATACCAATGTGTGCGGTCCAATGAGTGTTGAGGCTCGCGGAGGCTATCGTTATGTTCTCACCCTCACAGCTGACTTAAGTAGATATGGGTATATCTATTTGATGAAACACAAGTCTGAGACCTTTGAAAAGTTCAAGGAATTTCAGAATGAGGTTGAGAATCAACGTGACAGAAAAATAAAGTTCTTACGATCAGATCGTGGGGGTGAATATTTAAGTCATGAATTTGGCACACACCTTAGGAGCTGTGGAATTATTTCACAATTGACACCGCCCGGAACACCTCAACGTAACGGCGTGTCCGAACGTCGAAATCATACTCTGTTGGACATGGGGCGATCTATGATGTCCCTCACCGATTTACCGCTATCTTTTTGGGGTTATGCTTTAAAGACTGCCGCATTCACTTTAAATAGGGCTCCGTCGAAATCCGTTGAGACGACTCCGTATGAACTTTGGTTTGGCAAGAAACCGAAGCTGTCGTTTCTAAAAGTTTGGGGTTGCGATGCTTATGTCAAGAAACTTCAACCTGAAAAGCTCGAACCCAAATCGGAAAAATGCGTCTTCATAGGATACCCAAAGGAAACGATTGGGTACACCTTCTACCACAGATCCGAAGGCAAAGTCTTTGTTGCAAAGAATGGATGTTTTCTGGAGAAAGAATTTCTCTCGAAAGAAGTGAGTGGGAGGGAAGTAGAACTTGATGAGGTGATAGTCACCCCTCCTGGACCGGAAAGTAGCGCAGCGCAGGAAACTATTCCTCAGGTGCCTGCACCAACAAGGGAGGAAGTTGATGATAATGATCATGAAGAAACAGATCAAGTTACTACTGAACTTCGAAGGTCCACGAGGGCACGTTCCGCACCAGAGTGGTACGGCAACCCTGTCCTGGAAATCATGTTGTTAGACAACGGTGAACCTTCGAATTATGAAGAAGCAATGGCGGGCCCGGATTCCAATAAATGGCTTGGAGCCATGAAATCCGAGATAGAATCCATGTATGAAAACAAAGTATGGACTTTGTTGGACTTGCCTGATGATAGGCGTGCCATAGAAAATAAATGGATATTCAAGAAGAAGATAGACGCGGATGGTAATGTGACCATCTATAAGGCTCGACTTGTCGCTAAGGGTTATCAACAAGTTCAAGGGATTGACTACGATGAGACTTTCTCTCCCGTAGCGATGCTGAAGTTAGTCAGAATCATGTTAGCTATTGCCGCATTCTATGATTATGAGATATGGCAAATGGACGTCAAAACAGCATTCCTTAACGGCTTCCTCAAGGAAGAGTTGTATATGATGCAACCGGAAGGTTTTGTCGATCCAGAGAACGCTAACAAGGTATGCAAGCTCCAGCGCTCGATTTATGGGCTGGTGCAAGCATCTCGGAGTTGGAATATTCGCTTTAATGATGTGATCAAAGCGTTTGGATTTATACAGACTTATGGAGAATCCTGTATTTACAAGAAAGTGAGTGGGAGCTCTGTGGCATTTCTCATATTATATGTAGATGACATATTGCTGATGGGAAATGATATAGAATTCTTGGAAAATGTAAAGGCCTACTTGAATAAAAGTTTTTCAATGAAGGACCTTGGAGAAGCTGCTTACATATTAGGCATCAAAATCTATAGAGATAGATCAAGACGCCTCATTGGTCTTTCACAAAGTACATACCTTGACAAAATATTGAAAAAGTTCAATATGGATCAGTCGAAGAAAGGATTCTTGCCTGTTTTGCAAGGAATGAGATTGAGCAAGGCTCAGTCGCCGACCACGGCAGAAGATAGAGAAAAGATGAGTGTCATTCCCAATGCCTCGGCCATAGGTTCTATCATGTATGCCATGCTATGTACCAGACCTGATGTGAACCTTGCCATAAGTTTGGTAGGGAGGTACCAAAGTGATCCCGGTACGGAACACTGGACAGCGGTCAAGAACATCCTGAAGTACCTGAAAAGGATTAAGGATATGTTTCTCGTTTATGGAGGTGACGAAGAGCTCGTCGTAAAGGGTTACGTCGATGCTAGCTTCGACACAGATCTGGATGACTCTAAGTCACAAACTGGATACGTGTATATTTTGAATGGTGGGGCAGTCAGCTGGTGCAGTTGCAAGAAGAGCGTCGTGGCGCATTCTACATGTGAAGCGGAGTACATATCTGCTTGCGAAGCAGCGCAGGAAGGAGTCTGGATGAAGGAGTTCATCACCGACCTAGGAGTCATTCCAAGCGCGTCAAGCCCGATGACTCTCTTCTGTGACAACACTGGTGCTATTGCCATTACCAAGGAGCCCAGGTTTCACAAGAAAACCAAGCACATCAAGCGCCGTTTCAACTCCATCCGGAATTATGTTCAGGATGGAGATATAGATATTTGTAAAGTGCATACGGATCTGAATGTCGCAGACCCGTTGACTAAACCTCTTTCACGGGCAAAACATGATCAACACCAGAACTCTATGGGTGTTCGATTCATCACAATGTAACTAGATTATTGACTCTAGTGCAAGTGGGAGACTGTTGGAAATATGCCCTAGAGGCAATAATAAAAGTATTATTATTATATTTCCTTGTTCATGATAATTGTCTGTTATTCATGCTTGAATTGTATTGTGCGGAAACAGCGATACATGTGTGAATATATAGACCACAATGAGTCCCTGGTAGGCCTCTAGTTGCCAGCTCGTTGATCAACAGATGGTCACAGTTTCCTGACCATGGACTTAGGATGTCAGTGATAACGGGATCACATCATTAGGAGAATGCTGTGATGGACAAGACCCAATCCTGAGCATAGCACGAGATCGTTTAGTTCGTAATGCATAAGCTTTTCGGTGTCAAGTATTTATTCCTTAGACCATGAGGTTGTACAATTCCCGGATGCCGTAGGAATACTTTGGGTGTGCCAAACGTCACAACGTAACTGGGTGGCTATAAAGGTACGCATCGGGTATCTCCGAAAGTGTCTGTTGAGTTGGTATGAATTGAGACTAGGATGTTGTCACTCCGTATGACGGAGAGGTACCTCTGGGCCCACTCGGTAAGACATCATCATAATGAGCTCAATGTGACTAAGTAGTTATTCATGGGATGATGGATTACGGATCGAGTAAAGAGACTTGCCATGATGAGATTGAAAAAGGTATCGGGAATACCGACGATCGAATCTCGGGAAAGTACCGTACCGATGGACAAAGGGAATGACATACGGGATTGAGTGAATCCTTGACTCAGTGGTTCATCCGATGAAGATCATCGAGGAACACGTGGGAACCAACATGGGTATCCAGATCCCGCTGTTGGTTATTGACCGGAGAGTGGTCTCGGTCATGTCTACGTGTCTCCCGAACCCGTAGGGTCTACACACTTAAGGTTCGGTAACGCTAGGGTCGTAGAGATACATGCACGTGGAAACCCGAAAGTTGTTCGGAGTCCCGGATGAGATCCCGGACATCACGAGGAGTTCCGGAATGGTCCGGAGGTAAAGATTGATATATAGGAAGTCGGGTTTCGGCCATCGGGTGATCTCCGGGGGTCACCGGGAGTGTCCCGGGACCACCGGAGGGGCCCTGGGGGTCCACCGGGTGGGGCCACCCATCCCGGTGGGGCCCCTAGGCCACGTGGGGGAGGTGGCTAGCCCCTGGTGGGCTGGCACAGCACATGGCCCCCCTCCCTATGCGCCTAGGGTTGAAACCCTTGGGGGAGGGGGCGCCCCACTTGCCTTGGGGGGCAAGGACTCCCCCCTGGCCGCCGCCCCCCCCCCTTGCAGATTGGATATGCAGGGGCTGGCGCACCCCCCTGCCCCCCTATATATATGTGGGGGGGAGAGGGCAGCCGCACCCTTGCCCTAGCGCCTCTCCCCCTCCCGTCACACCTCCATACTCCCTCCGCAGGGCGCCGGCGAAGCCCTGCAGGATTCTCCACTGCATCCACCACCACGCCGTTGTGCTGCTGGATCTCTGACGACTTCTCCTCCCCCCTTGCTGGATCAAGAAGGAGGTGACGTTGCTGTACCGGACGTGTGTTGAACGCGGAGGTGCCGTCCGTTCGGCGCTAGATCATCGGTGACGAAGAACGCGAAGAGTACGACTACTTCATCCACGCTTCTTCGAAATCTTCCGCTCACGATCTACATAACGGTATGTAGATGCACTCTTACTTGCTCGTTGCTAGATGTCTCCTTAGTTGGATCTTGGTGAAAGCGTAGAATTTTTTTGAATTCTGCTACGTTCCCCAACAGTTTCTACTAGGGGCGATCCGAACCTGTGGCTTTATGTATGTTTGGTATCTTTCATTTGGATCTTCACCCGTAGTCGGGTTGTGATGTTATTTGGATGATGATTGTTATGTAATGTATTGTGTGACGTGGCGAGTGTAAGCGAACTATCTCTTTTCCTTTTCACCCCTATTTTTACATGAGATGTGCAAAGATACCGAACTTGAGATCATTCCAGAATGGGCTTATACATTTAAGTCGTGCCTCGACACGTAGGAGGTATAGTCCCATCCTGGGCATTACACACAGGCATCGCCACCTCCCAAACTCCGGCTGTCGGGATGGCGTTGGTGTTCGCGAGCAGCGCCCCGAGTCCTTTCCGCGACTGGTCCACTGCTCGCCCGCGTCGGGACAGGCTGTCCGGCTTACGACTGGCCAACCGCCACCGTCGTCTTCTTCTTGGGCGCCATGATGATGCAGAAGCGTCGAACTAACCGCTAAAGCCGATTCTCACAACTGCGCCCCCTACCTGGCGCACCAAAGATGTCGGTGTATTTGGATCGACACCTATGGGATCACAAGAATCCCTACTACGGTTGCGGGGCGCGGTGTTGAGAGAAGAGCGGATCTAACGATCAGGACACGGTTCCTTTACACAGGTTCGGGCCGCAAAGATGCGTAAAACCCTACTCCTGCTTTGGTGGATTATATGTTGGTGTTCTTCAGCTAACGAGGAGCTCCAAAAGAGTCGTGAGGGGTTCCGAAAAGCCGAATACTCCTCCTTGTCGCCTCGGGCCTCCTTTTATAGGAAAAAGGGGTTGCCACAGTGGCACACAGGAGGTGGAAAGGGTACATTGATGCGAGGTTATCCCTCGCATTACAGGACAAGGTGCTTTTAATGCGCCCAGCTTAGGTGTCCTTGCTTTATCGGGGACGAGGGGAGACGCCCGTCTTGTCCGTCACCGCTCCTCCTCGTGTCGACACGCGCCCTGGCCAGCGGTGCCTGAGGTGCCATGTAGGCAGACAGGCAGCTGAGGTGGCGCAACGGCTGGTCTCCATGAAGATCTGTGGGTTGCCACGCAGGAGCCTGTCCAGCTGGTCGGGTCGGCAGCTACGTGGGTCGATGGAAACCCAGTCGGTGCGGGCCTGATGGTGGCCCCGTGGGTGTCCTTGGCAAGGGCCTTGCCGGGGCCCCGGAAAGGGTCTTGCCGCGGCGACTGCTGTCATCCCCGGCAAGGTGCTTGCCGGGGGCCTTGTGGACCTCCTTGGCTGGGATCCCACCAAGGGTCGTCGTCTTCTTATCTTGCATCTTGAAGGTCTTCACAAAGATCTGCATGCCACCACGGGGAAATCTCCCGAATCCTCGCCCCATGGGGGTGGTGGACTCAAGGGTGATTCACTCCGTAGGCGCGGGGCGAGCTGCCGCGACAAGGGTCTTGCCCGGGCTGCCAGAGCCGGCCCCGAAAAGGATCTTGCCGGGGGAAGCCGCTTCGTCCCTTTGCTCTTCGTGGTCTTGTTCTTGGCGTCGCTCCAGTCTCCATCAAGCTTTGGTCTTGCCCCGGCTTGCCTCCCTTGCTATGCTTGGTGTGATGGCACCGTGGCTCAGACTGCCCGTGCACAGTCATAGGGATACAAAAAGTGTACCCCTCTTTTTGTACACCGACACATGGGCGCTACATTATTTGTTCACCCAGCCCAGCTAATGGACTGTAATTCAAAAAAAAAAGATCAAATGGACTGTAAATTCTACCCCGGAAAAAAAGACTGTAAATTCTGAAAAAAATGGGTTGAGTACGTGCCACATTTTTGGAGGCTGAAATGTGGGTCAATAGGCTGAAGCCAATGAAAGTTGTTGTCAACATTGTCAACAAATGATTCCGACATCGTTAGCCGTTGGATTTACATCCAACGACCGACATCCATCTTTAATCTCTCGTCTTCTTCCTCTAGCGCCGCCGGGACCACCTACTCACGCCAGGCCATCCCTGCACCCCTCCACACCTCCTGTTCTTCTCCACCGACTGCCGAACCACACCACAACAGATTCAGTTAACACTCATACACCTCTCCGTCTGTGACTCTACTCCCGCGTCTTCCCATCTCCGGCTCGTTGCTGTCCGGGGCCTCGCGTCCTCCACCACCTTTGATGCGCTCGGCGCGGAGTGGTCAACATGGTCAATTAACGACACCATCGGAAGTAGACTGTGCGTGGAGAGGCTGATAGCTAGGTCCACGGCCACACGCATGGAAATACCTCCTTATTATGCGCAAAATAATGATTCCTCCAGCTGACAGCTGGGACCCACCGGAAGGGCCTATGTGTATCGCGAAAAGACATTCCCACCACAGACAGGTCGGACCTACCATCTATATCTTCGCACGCAAGGAAGTGCCTCCTTATTACGCACACAAAAATGAATACTCCCCCTACTAGTTCGGCTCCACCACAGTGGGAGGCTGACTTGTGGGCCTACTAAGTTGACGGGGACGGAGTGCTTTGTCAATTTAGTCAATATGAACGATTCTAGCTCTAGTGACCGTACGATGTCCATCCAACGGCTATAGTGCTTCTTCAACCTATGGTCTTCTTGCTCCAGCCGCCCAAAGCAGCGCCGGTCGTGCAGCCTGCTCCTGCCTCCCGTGGCCGGCTGTGCTGCCTCGGAGGCCACACCGCCCCCATACTACTCCCACCACTGGCCAGGAAATACCTCCACTCACCCACACCCCCTGTTATTCTGCGGCGACGGTAGCCTCACACCGCAGCCGAACAAGTGAACCCTCGTACTCCTCTCTGCGTGGGCATCCACTGCCGTGTCTTCCTCGGCTCCGCGTCGTCCCCTTCCTAAGCCTCGCCGTCGTCCACCGCCTTGGTGCTCTCGGTGCGGCGTGGTCAATGTGGTCAACGACCGACTTCCATCGGAAGAGTACTGTACGTGGAGAGGCTGACAGCTGGGTGCACGACCATAGCCCAGTTTTTTTGTGATTTGCCAACTAAGTCGCTTTGTCAGGCCTGTTGGGCTGCAAATCTTTCAAGACGAGCATAGCTTCATTCGGCTGGCCGAGAAAATGGCCTATCAGTAATGAGAAATGGGCTGTACATTTTTAAAACACATCAAACCGGCAATTAGTTTCCAATTTCTTTTTTTCATTTCGAGATTTTTAATTGCATTGATTTTTATGCAAGGTCAATTTGTTGGATTTATATTGATATACATTTATTTTTAAAATCAGTTTGAATGTGACTCAAAATTTCGGGATTAAAAACAGTTCGGACCGCACCGAAATATGCAAAATTTCATATAATTTTTTAACCGTGGCCACAATATGGGTTGTAATGCTAACAAAAACAATATGGGCTCCAAAAAAACCTTAGGAATTAGCAAATGGGCTGTAAATTATTAGAAATAATGGCGCATGGGTTGTATAATGTTTTCCACAGATTTGAGGCTTTCCTAAAAAAGGTTGACGCACAAGCAGTTACAGTTGGATGTCCATCCAACGACCGTCGTGCTTCTTCAATCTCTGCTCTTCCTGCTCCAGCCGCTCAAACAAGCGCCGGCGGGACGGCCTGCTCCCTCCTCCCCGTGGCCGGCTGTGCTACCGCGCAGGCCTCACCGCCCCATCGTACTCCCATCGCTGGCCTAGCCATCCCTCTAGTCAACCACACCTGTTGTTATTCTCCGGCGACGGCAGACGAACCAGTGAACCCTTGTACAGTCGTACTCCCCTCCACGTGGGAAATAACTGTCGAATCTTCCCTGCCTCTGTATCGTTCCCTTCCTAGGCCTCGCCATCGTCCACCGCCCTAGTGCTCTCGTCACGGCCTGGTTAATGTGGTCAACGACCGACATGCATCTGAAGTGGACTGTACGTGGAGAGGCTGGCAGTTGGGTCCACGGCCGCACGCAAGGAAATGCCTCCTTATTACGCGCAAAATAATGATTCCTCCACCTGACATCTGGGACCCATCGAAAGGGCCTCCGTATTTCGCGAAAAAGACGTTACCGCCACTGACAGCTTGGACCCACCAGCTATATCTTCGCACGCAAGGAAGTGCCTCCTTATTACGCACACAAAAATGAATACTCCCCCTGCCAGTTGGGACCCTGTATAGTGGCAGGCTGACTTGTGGGCCTACTAAGTTCACAGGGACGGAGGGCTTTGTCAACTTAGTCAATATGCATGATTCTAGCTCCAGTGACCGTACGATGTCCATCCAATGGCCGTAGCGCTTCTTCAACCTCTGGTCTTCCTGCTCGAGCCGCCCAAACCAGCGTCGTTCGTGCCTCGTGCTCCTGCCTCCCGTGGTCGGCTGCGATGTGGTAGAGGCCTCACCGCCCCCTACTACTCCCACCGCTGGCCAGGCCATCCCTCTACTCACCCACACCCCCTGTTATTCTATGGCGACGGCATCCTCACACCACAACGAACCAGTTAACCCTCATACTCCTCTATGCATGGGCATCCACTTCCGCGTCTTCCCCGGCTTCGCGTCGTCCCCTTCCTAGGCCTTGCCATCGTCCACCGCCCTGGTGCTCTTGGCGCGGCGTGGTCAACGTGGTAAAGGAACGACTTCCATCGGAAGAGTGCTGTACGTGGAGAGGCTGACAGCTGGGTCACGTCAGCTGCAAGGAAGTGCGTCCTGATTACGCCGAACATAATTATTCCTCCACCTAACAGCAGGGACCCATCGGACGGGCCACCGTATTTGGCGAAAAAACGTTTCCCCCTGGCTGCTGGGACCCACCAGACGGGCCACCGTATTTCGCGAAAAAAACGTTCCCCCCGCTGTCAGCTCAGACCCACCGGAAGTGCCGCCTTATTATGCACAAAAACATGAATACTCCCCCTGCTAGTTGGGACCCACCTTGGTGGGTTGCTGACTAGTGGGCCTACTAAGTTGACGGGGACGGATTGCTTTGTCAAGTTAGTCAGTATGAACGATTCTAGCTCCAGTGACCGTACGGTGTCCATCCAACGGCTGTAGTGCATCTTCAACCTCTGGTCTTCTTACTCCAGCCGCCCAAAGCAGCACCGGTCGTGCCGCATGCTCCTGCCTCCCATGGCCGACTGTGCTACTGCAGAGGCCTCACCGCCCCCTACTATTCCCACCGCTGGCCATGCCCTGCAGCGACGGCAACCTCACACCGCAGCAGAACCAATAAACCCTCGTACTCCTCTCCGCGCGGGCTTCGCGTCGTCCCCTTCCTAGGCCTCGTCGTCGTTCACCGCCCTGGTGCTCTCGGCGTGGCGTGGTCAACGTGGTCAAGGAACGGCTTCCATCGGAAGAGTACTGTATGTGGAGAGGCTGACAGCTGGGTCCACGGCCGCAGCAAGGAAGTGCCTCCTTATTACGAGCAAAATAATTATTCCTCCACCTGACATCGGGGACCCACCGGACGGGCCACCGAATTTCCCGAAAAAAATGTTTCTAACTCACTGCTGGGACCCACCAGCTACATCTTCGCACGCAAGGAAGTGCGTCCGGGCAAAAAAAAACGATTCGCCCCGTTGATTGCTGGGACCCTCCAGCTACATCTTCGCACGCAAGGAAGTGCCTGACAGTCGGGACCCAACTAGTCGAAGTGTACATAGCTTTGTCACTTTGGTCGCGAATGTGTACATACATACTGGTCGATGTAGAGGCGTGCACGTGTCGTAGCAGAGGCGCGCACGTAGCATGTACACGTACGTACAATGGCCAAGGTGCAAGAAAGAAAATACGACCATGTACGTATATACGGGCGGGGTCTCGAACGCCTACTCGCGCATATGTACGGCCAGGGCTCGTGTACATGGTTGGGTAGGAACGGAGAAACATCGTCGTCGTCGTGTTCATGGGGAGCCAACCGGCTGCGTCGGAATGGAATGCATCGTCGTGTTCATCGGGAGGGCTTGGACGGAACAACCGATGGAAACGAGGCCTGGCGTACCGCAGAATGGAGGAAACGGCCTTGTGTTCGACCGGCCACGTTCGAAACGGGATCCTGTTAATCAGGAGGGGTCTGGCGTACCGCAAAACAGAGGAAACGGATCTCATACAGTCGAAACAAGGGTCATGTTGATCGAGAGGGGTGTGGCGTACCGCAAAACGGAGGAAACAGACTTATGTTGGAGCGCTACGGTCGAAATGGGGGTCCTATTCATCGGGAGGGGTGTGGTGTACCGCAAAACGGAGGAAACAGAGTTGTGTTGGAGCGCTACGGTCGAAACGGGGGTCATGTTCATCGGGAGGTGTTTGGCGTACCGCAAAACGGGACTCCACGGGATACTGTTCATCACCACCATCGACCCTCTCTAGCCTCTACGGGCCACTATTCATCAACCGTCGACCTCCTCCAGACTCCACCTGCGACTGTTCAGCCTCCGCCGCACGCTACTCCACCGGCTACTGTTCAACCAGCCCTCTCCACGGGCTCCAGTTCAACCACCCCTCCACGGGCTACTGTTCATCCAGCCCTCCACCGTCTACTGTTCATGCAGCCCTCCATGGGGTGGTCATGTTCATGCAGCCCTCCACGTGGTCCTGTTCATGCAGCCCCAACAGGCTCGATCGAACGGGGTCCTGGTCATGCAGAGGCAACACCACGGGGTCCTGTTCAGCCACCCCCACCGGGAACTGTTCATCCAAACCCCCCCAGCAGTGCCCATTGTTCGTGCAAAGGCAGCATCGATCGGCTTCAGTTAGCAGCAGTAGCGAAGGAATCGCTCGATCGGGTTCAGTTAACAGCCATCGGTCGATCGCTCGGGTTAAGTAACGCGTAGCCTGCAGTGCAATGGCTCGGGTTCAGTTAGAGCCCAACGCCTCGCTCAGGTTCAGTTAGAGCCCAACGCCTCCCACCCACGCACGTGCGTGTACGAGGGAAACGCGCATCGCTCGGCCCCGACCACCCACCGTAACCGGGAACACCCTGATATTTTCCTCGCCCTTGCTTCTACCATGGTTTTTTCCGTCATGGACGGCCCAAAGAATTTCATGCAGCTGCGTCTCCGGCCCGCCCAGGACGAAAAGCCCATTTTCTGTCATGAATTTTTGTCATAGAAGTAGGACCCCACCACATCTATGATGATACCGGGTTTTGTCACAATTATCGTCATAGAAGTGTCATAAGTATGTTAGAAAAAAGTTTCGTTCGGCCCAAAATGTCACGGATGTGTCTTTTTTGTAGTGGAGGGGTGTTCCCCTTCTCAGCGGCTTAAAATCGCCGGATCAGCGCCATGAGCGGCTCGGCCAAGTAAAGGGCAAGGGAGAAGAAGGAACAAGAGGAACGAAGGAAAAAGATGGGCGGCGAGGACCCCCCACTCGCCTCCTCTATGCATGTAGGGACTTGTCAAGTCGTGCAGTCGCCGAGGCTGTGTGGGGAAGTGGAGACACCCACGCCTCGTCAATCAGCACGTGTCAGTCAAGGCCGCAGGCTTTTGGGGCCCATGGCGCTTCGCACTTGACCCTTGGCTTTGCCGCGAAGCCAAGCCCGAGCGCACCTTGGGCCCGGGGGCTACTGTCGGCGTTCTGGGAACGGGGGTACACAGACTTGCCTAACTACGGCCCAGGGTGTGGCTCACCAGGCGGCCTAGTACGACCCGACATCTTCAGCGACCTCTCAAGACCCTCGCGAGGGGCCAAGCCTCACGAGGCGGATGACACAAGGCATCCCCTCGGCGGCCTCACTAGGCCGGCTCGTGAGGATCGGAGATATCGAGGCGAGGGAGACATTGCGAGGTCCTCCTGATGTGAGCAGTGACGACCAAGGCCAGGCGGGCTCCAGCGGGTGCAGAGTGTCAGTTTCCTCGTTGGTGCTAAAGGAGTAGGTGCAGGCGAAGAGTCCTGAGGCATCAGGCAAATGCTTCCATATCGGTACAACAAGACCAAGACCAGCAGGACGGCAGAGGATAGTTCATTGCGGACCCCACGACGGCATCACCACCTGAGCCTTTGGCACGTGAGCACCACCTTTTGTCAGGATAGCTTGTACTAGTTGCCCTCCTTCAAATTTGGCCGTTGTGGGATCCCTTCCAGTGCAATATTTGGGAAGAGGACCCGGGCCACTATAAATAGGACTAGCCACCACCATTGGGATCATCTCATCCGGAGCTGATCAGATAGAAGGCCACACACCACAAGCTCACTCGAGCACAAGAACCCCTCTCCTCAGGAGGCAGTTCATCCATGTACTAGATCTTCATCAGCCTACAAGGCAATCCACCACACCACACTGGATTACGGTATTACATCACAACGATGGCCCGAACCAGTATAAACTTTGTGTCCCTTGTTCCTCGGATCTGACGAGCTAGGCCTTGGGTTATTGAGTAGACGAGCTCGGGCGTAAGGAGAGATCTTCGTGCACACCCTAGAGTTCGAACCTTAAGGGTTTTGCCAGAACCCGAGATCCAACAAGATCGAAGCGTACGATGGAAGGACGGATTCCGCCATCTGGATAGAAGACTTTATTCTTCACATCCACATGGCTCGAGGAGATGATCTCCACGCCATGAAATATTTACCCCGCAAGCTGAAAGGACCAGCTCGGCACTGGCTAAACAACCTCCGAGAGAACTCCATTGGGAGTTGGGAAGAACTTGAGGATGCTTTTCGGGCCAATTTTCAAGGGACTTATGTCCGGCCCCCGGACGCTTGCGATCTAAGTGACATCAACCAGCAACCCGGGGAGTCAGCCCGCAAGCTTTGGAATCAGTTTCTTACCAAGAAGAACTAAATCGTCGACTGTACGGACGCTGAAGCCTTAGCGACATTCAAGCAAAGTATGTGGGATGAATGGCTACCCAGTCACCTTGGACAGGAAAAGCCAAGGAAAATGGCAGCCCTAACTACACTCATGACTCGCTTTTGCCCAAGTGAGGATAGCTGGTTAGCTCGTAGCAGTACCAGTGACCCTGGAACATTTGAAGTCAGGGACGACAATGGAAAGCCACGACGTAACAAAAAGAAACGTCGAAACAATGCTGGAAGCCCTGATGATACAGCGGTAAACGCCGGATTGAGTGGCTCCAGACCCGGTCAACGGAAGTAGCCATTTAAAGGCAACAGAGATTGTCCATCCAGTCTGGACACAATTTTAAACAGGACCTGCCAAATCCATGGCACCCCACAGAAACCTACCAACCACACCAACCGTAACTGTTGGGTCTTCAAGCAGGCTGGCAAGCTCAATGCCGAACATACGGGGAAGGAGCCTCAGAGCGAAGGTGAGGATGAGCCTCGGCAACCGAATATTGGGGGACAAAAGAAATTTCCACCGGAGGTCAAAACAATGAACATGATATATGCCACTCATATCCCAAAGAGGGAGCGCAAGCGCGCACTCCAAGATGTCTACGCCGTTGAGCCTGTCGCCCCCAAATTCAACCCATTGTCGGCATGTCTAATAACTTTTGATCGCAGGGATCATCCGACTAGTATTCGTCATGGGGGTTCGGCTGCCCTATGGCTCGACCTGATAATCGATGGATACCATCTAACCCGAGTCCTCATGGACGACAACAGTAGTCTCAATCTGATTTATCAGGACACTGTCCGCAAAATGGGGATCGACCCATCAAGAATCAAGCCAAGCAGCACGACCTTTAAAGGAGTGATACCAGGCATAGAAGCCCGCTGCACGGGATCTATAACATTGGAAGTCGTATTCGGCTCTCCTGACAACTTTCGAAGCGAAGAGTTGTTCTTTGACATAGCTCCGTTCCAAAGTGGCTATCATGCACTACTCAGAAGAAAGGCCTTCGCCTACTTTAATGCAGTCCCGCATTATGCCTTTTTAAAGCTTAAAATGCCCGGACCATGTGGTGTTATCACGGTCAATGGAAATATGGAGCGCTCCCTCCATACGGAGGAGGACACTGCGGCCTTAGCAGCCGAAGTCCAAAATGGCCTATTCAAGCCGGTTAATTTACCAATAGCGGACATAACTAAACGTGTCCGGCATACGCCTCAGTGCGGCAGCTCAGATGAATCTAAGGTGGATTGACAGCTACGCCCCCATCGACTGCCCCATAAGGTAATAGCATATGTGCCTTGAGTACATAATTATGCCTTAGAAATTCCTTGGGCGGCGACTTGGGGCAACTGCATATAGTCCATAGTTCGACTGGACCCTATTCGGACTGTAAACTTATATTCTTTAGGTTCATCAAACGAACCAGACTTGTTATGGTCAGATTGGATTTCTTTTTCTTTTCTAGGTTTTTCCTTTTTCTTTTTACAGGCGGCCATCATACTCTCACCCCTTCAAGGACACATTATAGAGGAGGAAATGGCGCAGACGTGCAGCAGGAACCCGCACTAAGGTTTCTTTTTAGATGAAGACTCTGTGTAAACCTTTTTTCTCTTTCTTCTTATATACCTTTTTGGCATGTAAAATGTCCAAACAGGTTTTCGGCATTGTCTGTAAGTTTGTGGCTCGCCGTACCATAAAGGGATATTAATAGAGTAGCTTGATTTGCATTACATTCAGAGTTTTATTCACTCGTCATAAATGTTCTCTTCCCACATCAGATTGCCATATGTGCCTTGTCAATAAGGGTCTAAATATCAGGGGTTGTATTCAGCTCGGTATATGTTAAAAAGAACGAACACATATAGGGACTGTTTGGCGTCCTGGATGTTTGCCTTATATGCATCAGTTCCGAATCATGTCTTGGGTCAATAGTTGGGTTGCCCGGCTCGTGTGCTTACCCCTACGTTCCCGATTGTTCGGCTAGGGTGTAAAGGGAGAACTAGTGCGATTATACTTCTGGCTCGTCCGGTCAAGTACCTCAGTAGAGAAAGCCTAAAACTGACCGTCATGATAGGCGAGAACCTGGTCCACAATCCGGTGACTTAGTTTTATACTACGATCGATAGAGATCTACCTCGTGTTATACGAAGGGTTGGTTTTTGCCTAGCCAGGTGCAATTGGATGCCTTAAGTAAATGAATGTCATACCTGCAGCAGGGCTAGTACCTAGCCCCACATGTCAAGATCCTACAACCAAGTGAAAGAAATAACGCCACATAGTCTGATTGCCTAGTTCGCTCCGCATACACCTCCTACACGGACCAAGACGTTGGATAAAGAGTGTATATGCATATGACCGAACACCCCAGTACTAGGTACATGGGGGCTGAAGCCGACGACTGGAAACTTTCAGATTTAAACAAACAATCAAACAGGAGGTAAAAGACACTCATATCATGCATAGCACAAAAGTTATATACATCGAATTCATAAGCATATTCTTTACATCCAGATACAATCACTCGTAGACCACATCCTTCGAACACTGGCCTTCTATAAGGCGGGCACCGTCGATGACGTCCTCGAAGTACTTCTCCGGCTTGCGGTGCTCCTTGCCTGTGGGCGGGCCAGCAGTAGCTATATGCCATGCGTTCATCTTCGCCCACTGCACCTTGACACGAGCAAAGGCCATCCGAGCAGCTTCTATGCAGGCCGAACGCGTCAATGCGTCGACCCGCGGACTCGCCTCGATGAGCCGCTTCACCAATCCGAAGTACCTACTTGGAATTGGCTCAACGGGACATAGCCAGACTATTAATTCCTTCATGGCCGAGCCCGCCATATTGTGCAGCTCGACCAGCTGCTTCATCTGGTTGCTGAGGGGACCGGATGTTTTGGCCATAGAACTGCGACCAAAACAACTTCTCCGTGTTGTTTCCCTCCAAGGCTCGGAAGTACAGGGCGGCGTCAGCACTGCTCCTCGGAAGATCAGCAAACTCGCCTGAAGAACTCCATAACCGTGTTAGCCCAATGTACTTCTACCCTCCGAAGATGCTCTGCAAGAGAAATGTCTTACCAGATGCTATCTGCCGTGCCTGCTCGATTTCTTGACGGGCACTGCATGACTCGCCTCGCGCATCCTGGGCAGTTTTCACTGCCACAGACAGCTCGGTCGCTTGTTCTGAAGTCTTCTTCTCCAATGCCTCACATTTAAGGATGGCATCTTTGAGCTCGATCTCGACTTCGTACACCCGACCCCGGTGCTTCTCACACTCCGCCTTTTCGGCCTCTAAATCGGCAACCGCTTTGTCAGCGGCTCCCTTGTGCACCTCAGCCTCCTTCTTGGCCTTGGCAACCTCGCCCTTGAGGGCCTCGAGCTTAGCGGCGCCAACTATGTAATACAGAATATCACATAAGAGTTTATAAACATACTCAATTAAATAAGTCTTATTGCATCCTAAATTTCGCATACCTTGTGTTTCGTCCAAACGCTGATTGATGCGGTCGAGGTCCACGTTGGCCAGCATGAGCTTCTGGTTTACTTTGGTAACCTCTGTGTCTCGCGCAGTTGCCGTAACTAGTGAAGCCTCTACAACAGCTTAGCTCTGTAAGTATGCTATACCATGGATACTTCGTCCGATTCTTTTTAGCATCACACAAAGCATCAGGGGTTTTGAGTTATGTATGTGCGTTAAGCATAATAAAGTTCTATAAAAACATTACATTGCTTACCTCAAAGCCTGTCAACATGTTGTTGAAGGCTTCATTCAGTCTGCCCTTGACGGACTAAATGTTCTTCATCACGGCGCCCATCATGGTGCGGTGTTCTTCAATGACGAGAGCACTTTGCAGTGCTCCCTCCATGGAGTCTGGTGCTTCCGGATTAACTCCGGACGCCGCCGTATCCTCCTCCGCTTGAGGAGTCGTGTCTTCGGACCCCGGAGCCACACTAGGCTCCGAGATAGTATTCGGTGGGGCCCCGGATTGTTTGGGCCCCACGTCTTCGGTCTCCATGGGGACGGTCTCCCCATGGTCAGCAGTCACCGAGGTATTATCCCCAGCCACCTTGTCACCTGCCCCGCCCTCATCTCCTAGGGCGGAGGATACACGCTGGGACGACACTTCGGTGTCCCCGCCAATCACGGGCAGTGAAGCCCGGACTGGCAGGTCACTCTCCGTCTCTCCAGGTGCTAGAGTGTTCCCCTCTGATAAGGAGGCGTCGGGGTGTCCTCCGGGAGGGCTGTAGGTTAGCAGGAGAAAAAAATGCTAAGTAAAACATCAAAAATACTAAGCGAACAAAGGTGCCGCAGCCAATCTGGGCAAACTTACGATTCGGGCAGGGGTTTTACCCTGGGCTTCACCACAAAGCTATGTTCGGACGAATCCGAACTAGCTATGAGGTTCAGTTTCCTCCTGGGCGCGGCCGTACCTGCGTCCGTGACGACCCCCCTCTTCTTCCCTCTGCCTTGTACAGGGGGCTCTTCTTCTTCTTCCTCTTCCTCCTCATCATCTTCCTCCACATCATCGAAGGAGAGGATGTTGATTTCCTCGGACTTCCTGTCCGCAGGACAGGGGCTATCTCCAGCCCCCTTGCCCTTCATCTTCTTGGGCTTCTTGGCCGGCGCCTTGTATGGTGCCAGGACCAGCATCGCTGTCAGTAGAGGTAATGTTGGTTCTTCGGGCAGAGGCGCCGGACTCTTAACCCGGGTTGCCTTCTTCGTCCAGCCCTGTATATCACGCAAAAACTCCAATTCCCATTATCATTAAATAAAGGAATAAACTTATGTTCGGCAAAGTTTTCTATTACCTCTAGGGCGGAGAGCGCGGTGCTAAAGCCCGCATCTTCGGTTTCCGCCAGCCACTCCTTCTCGCTCTTGAAGAGATGCTTCCAGATCTCCTTGTGAGTAAAGCCTAAGAGATGCTTCAGCGGCTTGTCTCCTGCCGGATCAAACTCCCATAGGGAGGAATCCCGGCTTTGGCAAGGGAGAACAAGCCGGGTCAGCATCACCTGGACCACAGAGGAGAGCAGGTGCCCCTTAGAAATCATGCCGGACACATGGCTCACAAGAGTCATTACTTCAGTTGTAGACCCCCAGTCCAGATCCTTTTTGGTCCAAGATGTCAGCCTCTCTGGGGGTCCGGATATGAAAGTAGGCTCCGCCGCCCATTTGGCATCGCGAGGTTCAGTGATGTAGAACCACTCCTGCTGCCAGACCTTATTTGTCTCCATGAATGAGCCCTTGGGCCAAGTTGCATTCGGGAGCTTTTTAATCATAGTGCCCCCGCACTCCACGTGTTGTCCGTCCACCACCTTCGGCTTCACATTGAAGGTTTTGAGCCATAGGCCGAAGTGTGGAGGGATGCGGAGGAAAGCTTCACACACCACTATAAAAGCGGATATGTGAAGGATTGAGTTTTGGGCTAGATCATGGAAATCTAGCCCGTAGAAGAACAAAAGACCTCGAGCAAAGGGGTGGAGTGGAAACCCTAGCCCCCTGACATAATGGGAAGTGAACACTACCCTCTCACCCACCAAAGGGATAGGAATCACCTAACCCTTGGCAGGGACTCGGTGTGCAATAGTGGCGGTGAGATAGCCCGCACTTCCTAGATCCTCCACGGTCTTTCTTGTGACCCTGGAAGCTTTCCACTTGCCCCTGGCACCGGATCCAGCCTTTGCTGAGAACGGGAGTAGTGGTTGAGGAACGAGGAGCGGAGGGCGCAGGAGATGAGAATACGAGGGCAAGGGAGATTGGAGAGCTCGAGCTTGAGGAAGGCGTGGAGCTGATGAAAGGGATAGATACTCTTTTATAACGGTGTGACTACAAAGCGTCCCCCACTTTAGCCATAAACCTCGTCGGTTCTCGAAGCGGTCGTGCGTAATGTGCAGCATGGGTGCTCACGTCATATTGATATGTATCCCACCAAAAGCGGGCACGATCTCTATACTGATGGGATGTGTCAATGAGGATTTACCTCGAAATGCGAAACCAGGGCCGAATAAAATGGTTCAATATGTTAGTGGGTTGGACGCGATGCTTCACCCAAACGTTGTTAGTAGGGACACACTATTCATTTTCCTTTAAAAGCCTTGCCTTCGAGGCTAGGGGTTGTACTAACCTTGCAGATCCGAACACAAAACACTTTTTTCAGAAGATATATTCGGAAGAAGGAACCCGCCTTGCAATGCCGAAGACAATACAGAAGCCGAACCCATCGACATCGACGATAGGTTCAGGGGCTACGGATGGAGTCCTGGATAGAGGGGTCCTCGGGAGGCCACATAACTCTTGGTGGGCCGGATTGGTGGGCCGTGAAGATCATAGTCGAAGATCATCTATTGTATCCGGATATGACTCCTGAATTTATGTAATGGCAAGTTTTAGGTTCGGGTGTAATCTTTCCTTCCTCTACAAGATGGTATGTACAAACCCTAGGCCCCTCCGGTGTGTATATAAACCGAAGGGTTTAGTCCGTATAGGCAAACGGAGAATCTCAAGTCCTAATAGGCTAGACTTTAGGGTTTAGCCAATTCGATGTCGAGGTAGATCAACTCTTGTATTCATATTCATCCATGTTAATATAGCAGGAAGTAGGGTATTACCTCGATCGAGAGAGCCTGAACCTGGGTAAACATCATGTCCCCAGCCTCCTATTACCATCGATCCTCAGACTCATAGTTTGGGACCCCCTACCCGAGATCCACTGGTTTTGACACCGACACCCACCGCTTCCTAAAGCCACCGACGACCGTCGAAAGGTCGAAATCGATCCCCGAGCCAGCCGTCGCCGCAATGGCCTGGAAGGATACACACCCCGAGCACTGGAGTGCATCCGTCAGGTGCAGCGAGAACAAGTGGCAGAGCAAGGCCATGGAGGGGGAAATGCCCACCTGGCTTCGCAGACGAAGGCAAAAACAACAAGGACGACGATAGATTGAGGATCAAGGTGCAGCGCGCTGATCTGGTAATGTGAGAGAGCCGCGTTGAAGAAATCAGAGAAGGGAGGAATCATGCCTGCCCAGAGAGCATGAAGGTGGAGGGGGACCTCGGTGGCTGTCCTGTTGATTTCGGCGCGGGAAGCAGGCCAAGCCACCGTCGCCTCCCACTCATTGGAATTGGCGGCGAGTGTCGGGCGCACCTTGCCCATCATCTCTTCGTTGATCACCACCGACTGCTCGGTGGCCGTGTCAGGACCCCGATCCTAAGTCACATAGGTCTAGCCTCTAACACATCATATCACTTTGCGGCCTCACGCACGGTATCCCCACGGGTGCCACCTTACCTGGCCCGGGACCGTTTGCGCATTTTGGCACACGTATATGATAGTGTCGCTAGCATCCATATGATAGAGGACCCGGGCCGACATGACTAGTTATAAACCAAAAGTGGCGCTAAATTACAGAGACAGGCATACATGACCCAGCAACGAACGTGTCGGTCATCAACGTATGAACCCAAGTCGTAGCAAGCTACAAGAACTTAAAGCAACAACGTGTGACATTTCCCCTAAGGGACAGACACAGGAACGAAGGACACATGCCGGCCAGCCTAAGTGTTCCGGAGCAGTAGCAAGCTACCAAGGCTCAGTGGAAGCACTAGGAGACATTTCCCTGTAAGATAGGCTACCAAAGGTAAACAACTAGGTGTCGGATCCCACACATAGCAATACACATTACACGTACGCATAATATCCAAGTATGTGATGTACAACATGGCATCACAACATAACTCAACAACTCATATAGATAAAGGCCCAGAAGAGACATCATAACATTTATTACAAACAGAGGTCACATGACCCAACATACAGAGCATACAGGCAACAGAAGCATAACATGTCTGAGTACACACAACTACAAATGAAAAAGGCTGAGAAGCCTGACTATCTAGAAGACCCTCCCAAGGGTACGAGATCGTAGCTGAGGTAACAATCTAAACGTCGAAGTCCACGCGGAACCACTAGTGAGACTGAGGTCTCTCTGCAAAAACATAAATTAAGCAAACGTGAGTACAAAGGTACTCAGCAAAACTTACATCAGAACTAGCTACATATGCATCAGTATCAACAAGGGGCGTGGTGGAGTTTGACTGCAGCAAGCCAGCTTTAACTCAGTGGCTATCCTGAACTACGACTGTAAGTAACTCTTTGAGGTGGCGCACACGAGTCCACATATTCACCAATCAATACACCACTATGGATCCGCTTCCGTCTTCCTACGAGAAGGCCATCCATAGCACTCATGCTTATCTTGCGTGTTTTAGAGTACCCACTTCCACTTGTCTATGAACTGTACAGGTAGCCCAGAAGTCCATTACCGCGGACACGGCTATTCGAATAGATCATATGTAACCATGTAGGGGTGTACTTCTTCACACGTGTTTCCACCACTTAGCGGCTGCACACGACATGTGCTCGACAGACTTCAAGCGAAAGCCGACGTGGGTGTAGACCACAACCTAGCCAACCACTCGAGTCTCTAGTCCAGGTTTATCGCCTATTTGGGTTCCATCCGTGGGGAGATCCGGCCGGGGTGTCGCTCACGGCCCCAAACGATGTGCATAGGGTTCCCGAGTCACCAAACGGGCGACCGGTACACCGTTCCACATACCTGCCGCGTCATAGCCCACCCCGAGGGTCAGCGCTGCGGACGACCTCCGGTAAACTACAAACACCAGAAACTAGTTGCAACTCCTGGACAGAGGACAAGGGCAGTCAATAAGTCGAGCGGGGTCATTTTTCAGGGCCCAACGTATGGTAGTAGCTGTTCATGGATCAACCAACATAGAACTCAGTTCCTGAGGACGGTTTCACTGAGACAACCCGCCATGTACTCCTACATGGCCTCTCATCGCTACCTTTACCAAAACGTGTTCACACACTTAACTCACACACAGTAGGACATGTTCATCACCATTCCAATTCATCCCCGATGAATCAGAACTGACACAACTTCAAGAAATAACAGGCATAACCAAAAAGCACGAATGAGTAGGCACAACATGGCTCAAACAACTCCTACTCATGCTAGTGGGTTTCAACTATTTACTGTGGCAATGACAGGTCATGCAGAGGAAAGGGGTTCAACTACCGCAACAGGTAACAGTTGAAGCATTGTTATCCTAATGCAGTAAAAGAGAGCAAGAGCGAGAGAGTGGGATTGTATCGGAATGCTCCATGGGGTTTTGCTTGCCTGGCACTTCTGAAGAGAGTACTGTGTCTTCATCAGTGTCATCGGTCACATCGTCGGAACAACGTCAACTGAGAGGGAAGAAACACCGGCAACAGAGAAAGAACACAATCAATGCAATGCGACAATATGATGCATGATCATGACATGGCAATATGCTGTTGATTGAACTAATGCAACTAGCAACCATAATAAATGAAGTTGGTTTGAACCAAAGGTTTAAATTGAAACTCCATATGTGATTACTTAAATGTCATTTATTTGATTTGACCTGATCAGCAGGTTAAACTTGTTCAAACATGCATGAAAATGCCATAAACAAATTCTTTGGATTTTTCTGATCATTTTTCATATATAAATTATTTTCATTGCAGTTATAGATTATTTTCTTTGATTTTTTTGAAGTTTTAGCTATTTTCTGAAATAAATAAATCATCTAAGATTTATTTTAAATTCCAAAAAACATTACTGCGTCAGCATGACGTCTGTGTGACGCCAGCAAGTCAACAGAGCGCCCAGGTCAAACCTGACGTGTGGGGTCCACACGTCAGTGACACAACTAACTAACAAAGTTAGTTAGCTTTAAGTTAACACCAACTAAACTGTCAATGGGGCAAGGGCCCACCAGTCAGCGACTCATTAGACTAACCTAACTATTTAATTAGTGCTAACTAGAGCAATTAGTCGGGCGAGGCCCGCAAGTCAGTGAGAGAGAGGTGACAGTCAAACCGGGCAGTGGGGTCAACCCACGCCAGTCAACGGGTCAGCGGTCACCGGTGTTTAGCCGCCGACGAGTCCAGACGCGGCGGTGCACTGCGGGATTCGCCTACAGAGCGCCATTTGGCGCGCGAAGCACAGCTACGGGATGCGGACGCTCGTCCGCATCCAACCGTGGTGGTGGCACGGCCGGGGAGTAGCCGGAGTGGCGCCGACGACGAGCTCGGCGGCGGCTGAAGCTCGGTCTAGCTCGGGCTCGTTGCTGTAGTGGCCTAGGCAGGGCGACGCTAGCACCTACGGCTCCTATGCCATGCGGGGAGTGCAAAGGGCACAAGCCCGGGACCATATGGTCACCGGAGCACCACCGGCGATGAGCGCGGGCGGCGGCGGGCTACGGCGAGCAAGGAGGCGGCCTCTACGGCGAGCAAACAAAGCGGGGAGGAGGGGGGTTCAACGCAGAAGCTCACAGGGAGGCGGACGAGATGCTCAGCGGGCTCGGGGATGCGCCGAAGCGGGCGCACGGTCGCCGGCGTTCTTCGCGGCCGTAGGTTGAAGACGGCGACGGTGAAGACGAAGCGGGGCTTCCCGGCGTCCCGTAGCTCGGTGCAGAGGACGAGGAGGACAAGGCAGAGCTCCTGGGCAAAATGGGTGGGTGAGAGGAGCACGGTGGCTACGGCGAACAGCGTCGGTGGCGACGGTGGCGCTCGGCCACGAGGCGCGAAGCGAGAGAGACGAGGCAGGGAGAGAGGGGAGCGGTCGAGGGGGTCCAGGGGGTCTGCGTGGCGACGTCCAGAGCCTCCAGGCGTCGGGGAGGGTAGCTAGGCAGGCAGGAGGTGGCCTGCGCGACGTCGGCGCTCGCCACCGAGCTGCTTCATGCGCTGGCACGGGAAAGAGGACGAGCGTGCCCCTGGTGGGCTGGGCCGTGAAGCTGGGCCGTCAGGTAAGTTGGCCCAGGTGAGTCTCTCTCTCTCTTTTTTTATTAGTGTTTTCTATTTTCTGTTTTTGTTTTTCTTTAATAAAAATGCTAGAGCATTTTCATAAATCATGAAAATATTTGTGGGCACATATTGAGTTAAATTCAATAGCCCTCAACTAGTTTCAAAATTATTAGAGCATTTAAACTATCTATAGAATTTAAATGCCCCAAATCAAATACAATATGGATTAATTCAAAAATCCAGAACGGCCTAAAAATATTTGCATGATTTTTGGCAGAGGTTTTCACCTTTATCAAAAATCATGAACATTTTCAAAAGACATTTTGGGTTCATTGAAAATATTTTTTTATTTGAACCTAGTTGGATTCATTTGGTGCTAGGGTTTGGACAACCCCATTTCAAGTTTCTGACAAAAATAAACATGATGCAACAGACAAGTGCTAGCCTAGTGCAAGGTGAAGCTAGGGATGTGACAACTCACCCCCACTAAAGAAGAATCTCGTCTCGAGATTCAAGCGTAGTGTAAGATGAAGGGGGACACAAACTAACACAATCTTCAAGATCCAACTGTCCTTCATATGAATGTTGATTGCTTTCATCATGTTGATTTGGACATCCTTGCTTCCGAGGTCTTTATCCAATACGGTGACGGTGAAAGAAACTCTGCGGTAATTGATCTTGTGAAAGATCGAGCAACTCAAGATCAACTCATGGAGTGAGACGTTGGAACATCTCTTGAGCCGAGACGCGGAACACACATCCAGAGGGATGGAGTGAAACAAAAAGATGAAGGTGCACTTGGTAGGCAGTAATTCCACACCTAAGAAGATGGTGATCGATGTCACTAGACGGGGCACCTTGAAGAAGGTCACTCGTAGAGTTATTCCCTTAAGTGGCAAAAAGAATTACTTTTGATATAGAGATCATTGAAACTCTCTATACAAGCCGGAGGCAAATCACAATCGATTGTTTGACGGAGTCCGAAAGAATGACATTCTCGGGCCAGAATGGATGATGTGGACTACCTTGTTGAAGACAACACAAGGGATGATTTTGCTTATCATCGGAAAATGGATGAAACCCATGGTAAAATGGCACATTGGCGGTGCAAGCTGGAACAAAATGCAAATGCTGGGAATAATTCTGGTACGTGGGAAGAAACCCAACAGTAGAGAGTGAATCTACTCCTTGGGAGGTTATAGCATAACCGAAGAGACTAGGAGCAATCCCAGTTAGTGCCAGTGATAACACCTAGTGCTTATGCGTGCTCTCAAGAACTTGAGCATTTCCATAATCATCAAGGTTTTACCATTATCCGTGCCAATGGTGCTAACAACACAACATACGACCATGATGAATAGCGATGGACGATGCAGATGCAAAGGAAGATAACACTTTCTCAGATTTCACCTTAGCGGTGTCAAGGGGCAAAATCTGGATGATCGACCGAGAGACATTTAGCACTCCGCTTCTAATGTTCTCCTTGATGCGCTAGCACATCCCATTTATTAAAATGGTTTGGTACCTAGAACATCAAGTAAAAGGTCGGACTTCAGGAGCACAAAAATCCATAAGGAACAACTAGGGAGTAAATCCTATGAAATCCTTATGGGGAGGTGGCCAACTCCTTCAATCAAGATACTACAACAATAGGTCTTCCGGCTGGGTGTGTTGGCCACGACATCCACGTTACCGGGTTACAGAGAGACCAATATTATAATACTTGGAACACATTTCAACCATCATATCTGCCTGAGATTCAGATCTGGTTGGTGTCAGAATAATTCAGACTCGTCGAGTCTAGAAAGAAAAATGAAAGTTTGCAACACAAGTCGACGAGATGATGTTGCGACATTCTCGAGAAATGGACTACGGTAGTAAGCTCCAAAACATGAGATGGTAACACGCTGTCGTAGACAAGCATGACCACATAGTAGTCTTATAATAAAACACTACCGAGTTCAGGTGGGGAACCATCATCGCGGATAACGAAGTCCTTGCATAAGTCTAGCTCTTAAGAAGAAACTTCTTCTCCTTGAACAAATCAATCAGTGGCTTGGTGTGCTAGGAAATACCGATGGGATGGAAGTAGCTAATCTCTCAAGCCATAGTATACTTCGCATGTGCATGACTGACTTGGGATGATTCCGGAGGACGAAAAACTAACTTTCTCGAACTCACGGCGGCAACTTGCACCTAATGCACGTGAACTGGGAGAGAGTCACTTCTTGCACCAACACATACCTCATGAACGCAACATGAAGGCAATGGTTACAAAGTTTTCCAATACTAGCTGGGTGTTCAACACAAATCATGGAAGAGGATAACAATGTTGCTGATGGGCTCAACAACAATTCATCCAGGTTTCCATATAACTGGGGTTCCACAATTATGTGAGCAAGATGATAGCATGGGTCGGACCCAAAAGAAATAATGGTGTATGCTCGAGGGAATAACCACGAGTAAGACAACATTATGAATAACATTGGTTCTGATTTGACTTGCCGATAGCCCACACTCAAATCAAAGTTTGGACAAGAAAATAGATCCTACAATTGATCACAAGGATCAACCGATCAAGATAACATCTTTCTTCAACACACACACAAGATATCCCTTAAGATGACCAACCAGCTCAGGGGTATGCAACACAGATTCTTGGAGAAGGGGTGGTTTATATGAAACCAACTTCATCACGAGCTCGACGCATTGGTCAGGGGACAACCTGGTGATACTTCCGGGAAGATAACCGGAAAATCACGAACCACCGATATGTTACTAAGTTCGAGAACAATCTTGCTTTTCAGGGCAAGACGATATGATCAAATGAGCGAGGACTTAATAAAATCCTAACTCATCAATCAAGGAGTGCACCAGGAAAGCGGACTAGGTAGCACAATCAACCTTAGGCTGATGATTCAATAATCAACTCGCTAAGGATGAGGTTATTGTCCATTTAACTATGAAGCAACGGAGTTGCTAGGAGTATTGATTTCACACACCACGATTCACCTGTCGGCATTCCGATTACAATAACACGGAGAGCGAAGAATGACCGATGATGGCGAGAAGTATCACTGTATCAAGAGTTCATAAGAGATAGTGCAATTCTCATGACGATCTTGACGTAAAGAGGGTAAAACTTCAGAGTAGAACGGATCAAAAGCTTGATTGCATTTTGATCTGCCGAGTACAACTGCTTTCACCCAATCCTGGATATGGATGAGGTACTGGGGTTTGTTTCTCCTTGTCATTCCGAATAGAATGGCTTGACGGACCACAGAAGTAAAACTCATTGATGAACACGAATGCACGACTACTCCTGACTATCAATTGATAGACGAAGGTCAGAATACAACTAAAAGGGGACAACTCAAAGGAACATATAACTTTCCGAGTTGTGGATGCATAGATTAGCATGTCGAACTTCCAACATATTTCTTCCGGATAACCCATGCAAAAAGGTAGGACTGGCAGAATCACAACATGGAATCGAGAGCTCATCAAGAGCACTCTGGTTGTGATCTTTCCGTTCAATGAGGAACTTCTGCCATAAGTAGTTCATGGTATTTGGAAGAATGACATACCACGGACCTCGAGGGCTATCACAAGGTTACTAATATCCTTAAGGAATGAGCAAACACTAACAACACGAGATAGTAGGGTGGATCTCGGGTCCAAGAACCCAGGAGTAGAATGCCTACTACTAAATGGCATCACGGGATGCTTTCGAGAATGATGGCAAGAATCATCACACCGGGAATATAAGCACTGATAGATTACTTGGTGATTCTCTAAGACACCTAGGGTCATAGTAATAGCTCCAACCTATATGTCGAGGCATCGGAGTACCTCAACACACCGACTAGTGTGGTTAATCTGGCCTAAAAGGACATTAAGAACATGTAGGAATGAGTTGCAAATGCATCAGATTGTTTAGAGACCTGGGATGACTCGGACAGCATAACGGTTGTAAATGCTCAGAAAGATTTTGAGATCCATGCAAAAAGGGTAGCATAACCACTCAACATCATAACGTCAAGGTTCTTAGACCAACAGTTTAACAAACAGAAGTAGTAGAAACTGAACTGAGGGTTGAATCCACCATTAACGTGATCCTGATAAATAGATCAGAAGGTCATAAGGTGAAGGAGTAAAAAGAGCCTTATGTTCCCTTCCACAATCAATTCCCTTAAATAACTAATGAATTTCTAGACACGACTTCGACCAGTTTGGCTTACTAATCCTACAGGCAGTCAGGCTCTGATACCAAAGCTGTCAGGACCCCGATCCTAAGTCACACAGGTCTAGCCTGTAACACATCATATCACTTTGCGGCCTCACGCGCGGTATCCCCACGGGTGCCACCTTACCTGGCCCGGGACCGTTTGTGCATTTTCGCACACGTATATGATAGTGTCGCTAGCATCCATATGACAGAGAACCCGGGCCGACACGACTAGTTATAAACCAAAAGTGGCGCTAAATTACAGAGACAGGCATACATGACCCATCAACGAACGTGTCGGTCATCAACGTATGAACCCAAGTCGTAGCAAGCTACAAGGACTTAAAGGAACAACGCGTGACATTTCCCCTAAGGGACAGACACAGAAACGAAGAAGGACACATGCCGGCCAGCCTAAGTGTTCCGGAGCAGTAGCAAGCTACCAAGGCTCAGAGGAAGCACTAGGAGACATTTCCCTGTAAGATAGGCTACCAAGGGTAAACAACTAGGTGTCGGAACCCACACATAACAATACACATTACACGTATGCATAACATGCAAGTATGTGCTGTACAACATGGCATCACAACATAACTCAACAAATCATATAGATAAAGGCCCAGAAGAGCCATCATAACATTTATTACGAACAGAGGTCACATGACCCAACATACAGAGCATACAGGCAACGGAAGCATAACATGTCTAAGTACAAACAACTACAAATGAAAAAGGCTGAGAAGCCTGACTATATACAAGACCCTCCCAAGGGTACGAGATCGTAGCTGAGGTAACAAGCTAAACGTCGAAGTCCACGCGGAACCACTAGTGAGACTGAAGTCTCTCTGCAGAAACATAAATTAAGCAAACTTGAGTACAAAGGTACTCAGCAAGACTTACATCAGAACTAGCTACATATGCATTAGTATCAACAAGGGGGGTGGTGGAGTTTGACTGCAGCAAGCCAGCTTTAACTCGGTGGCTATCCTGCACTACGACTGCAAGTAACACTTTGAGGTGGGCACACGAGTCCACATATTCACCAATCAATACACCACTATGGATCCGCTTCCGTCTCCCTACGAGAAGGCCATCCATAGCACTCACGCTTATCTTGCGTGTTTTAGAGTATCCACTTCCACTTGTTTATGAACTGTACAGGTAACCCAGAATTCCATTACCGCGGACATGGCTATTCGAATAGATCATATGTAACCCTGCAGGGGTGTACTTCTTCACACGTGTTTCCACCACTTAGCGTCTGCACACGACATGTGCTCGGCAGACTTCAAGCAAAAGCCGACGTGGGTGTAGACCACGACCTAACCAACCACTCGAGTCTCTAGTCCAGGTTTATCGCCTATTTGGGTTCCATCCGTGGGGAGATCGGGCCGGGGTGTCGCTCATGGCCCCAAACGATGTGTACAGGGTTCCCGAGTCACCAAATGGGCGACCGGTACACCGTGCCACGTACCTGCTGCGTCATAGCCTACCCCGAGGGTCAGCGCTATGCACGACCTCCAGTAAACTACAAACACCGGAAACTAGTTGCAACTCCTGGACAGAGGACAAGGGCAGTCAATAAGTCGAGCGGGGTCATATTTCAGGGCCCAACGTATGGTAGTAGCTGTTCATGGATCAACCAACACAGAACTCAGTTCCTGAGGACGGTTTCAATGAGACAACCCAACATGTACTCCTACATGGCCTCTCATCGCTACCTTTACCAAAACGTGTTCACACACTTAACTCACACACAGTAGGACAAGTTCATCACCATTCCAATTCATCCCCGATGAATCAGACCTGACACAACTCTAAGCAATAGCAGGCATAACCAGAAAGCATGAATGAGTAGGCACAACATGGCTCAAACAACTCCTACTCATGCTAGTGGGTTTCAACTATTTACTCACTACAAGAAATATGTCAACTTGTGACCATGACTATTGGTCACTGAATGGTCATTATTTTCCATTTGTGACCATTTCGTGACTAAAAACAGATGGTCAAAAGCTGGCCGTCATAAACTGAAATTAACGACCTTCTCTGTGAGAAGGTCGTAGACGTTTACGACCAAAATATGCCTACTGTCTTGTTTTGGTCACTAGCAGCCTCCCCAGGCCACGTAGGCATCCGGCGTGGCAACCTCATGTGGTCCAATTCGGTTTTTATATGGGCCGAGCCCATTAATTCAGCCTTTTTTATATATATTTTCTGATAATTTTCACTAGCTACATGGGCCTAGCCCAGTAATTCAGCCTTTTTATTTCAAGGCCTCATCTATTTCGCAGTCCATTTCATTAAGCCTTTTTGTATCATATTTGCATCATTGCGCAATATTCCGCGCACTATTGTTTGGGCCATTGGCTTTTTAGAGACCAAATATTATTCGATCCAATAGAACATTCAATCTTTTTCAATCACAGATTTCAATTTTACACATTTCAACAGCAAACAATAAATAATTTTCTCAATTAAATGATCAAATCCAGAAATTACTAAATGAAACTCAAACAGCACGTACACGACTACACGGTCCATCAAGTGTACATACAATCAAATACACACGTACACGACTACACGGTCCATCAAGTGTACATACAATCGAATACAAAGGCACCAAAACATGGTGGCAACATCAACTAAAACTATGATGCACATCTCCAGGCTGATCTTTGGTCACAACAGCAGTCACCTCGATAGAATAAGATCCTGATCTATATAAATTATTTACTTAAAGATTCTTCTCCTGGAGTTCCTTGTACACCAACTTTTGACGAATGAAGGCCAAAATCTGCGGATTATAAATCAGAAAAGTTAGGGAACATAATCAAGTGTAGCCATGCATATAACATTCTCCTAATAATGAAACATAGCTGCAGAATTTGAGATCTAATAAGAAACCATGCATATGTCATCTCATAACAACAAAACTGAGATATATTTGGAAATTGCAAATGATAAGTATCGACCTGCTGCTAGATAACAGAGCAATCATGTCAAAATTATTCAGATATCTTGATATGTGTGTCACATTATACATGCATCAAGCTTCAGGCCATCAATTTTAGGATGAGTAGATACCTAACTTCATGTCGATGATATGGATGGGCTGCAGTAGAACATCTGGTAAGCACCATCTTCGACGCTGAACGTTGCAGATACTTATCCATTTAGTAGTCTATCATGTGCTCCTGCCATCATGCTAGCGAGGATATGGTAAGTCTAAAATACTATTAGCAGCCCACAATGCTAAAAAGGTGCTTTAAGATAGTGAACCAGTGGATATCACTCAAGTAAACTATTTTACTCCTTACATACAACAGTCAGGAATTAGTACAGTTGTTGAAGCAGGAGTAAGCTGATCATATAACATAAGAGTCAGGAATTCTAGGCTTATTGTTAAGAAAAAATGATACAAGTTAAGATTTTGTTTAACAGTAGGTCTAAGAAAAAAACTGTGCATTTGGTGAGAATATAGCAACATATTAAGAGCATATTGTTCAGCATCACACAGATAGTAGAACAATGCTACAGGAAGCTATTTGCATAAAGTAGAGAACTACAAAACAAGCTATTGACCATCTTACTGGTAGCAAGGACATAAAGATAATCACTTAATAAGATAAGAAGCAGACATGAATAAATCACATAACTATGTACAATTCAATATCCCAGCTGAGAGTGAACATGTATTCAACATTTCCTGCAGTTCAATACATGCACGACAGATTCACAGCAAAACTATATATAGCTGTACAAACATGCATGAACAGGAAAGCAACCAAACTACAAGAACACATAAGGAAACAGAGGGAATCACTATAACCTATGGAGTGACAAGCACATATATGAACTCAAAATAATGCCCAGCTAGACCAAAAGAAGCTGGATTAGTTGGAATCAGGCGACGGACCGACAGCGCTGATTTTGGGGGCGGGGAGGAGGCACGCTTGGCTCACCTAACAACCACCTCTGTCGCCGCTGATGAGAGCCGTGCCGTCGAGTCCCACAGCCACCAACTAGCGCCGCTCGCCGCCGCGGTCACCACCTTCGTCGTCGACGTGGCGGTGCTACCGGAATTGCAATAAATAGAGGAGGAGTTTGGAATCAGGCGACGGAATCCAGCAAATGGACATCACACTTGCCAACTAATTAACTATTCGCGGTGCTACAGAAACATTTCATTAACAAATTTGATTCAGGAAGTAGCTTATTGACTGACAAAAATGCTTAGAATAAAATTCATTTCAAGATCATGTTTGGTGCATACAGATCGTCCTTATGGCAGGTGATAATAAATTTGATGATATCAAATAGAATGAACCACTGACGGTAATATGTTTGGTGCATAATCATGATATTGGTACAAAACACGTGTGATAGACTGAAAGAGAATGAACTTTATGGTCCTATAAGAATCTCACAATCTCAGCATAGAAATAACATGAAGGGTCACAACAGTAACATGGTGACACACATTTGAGGTTACAGTATTTCCCTCACACCTCATAGCTAATATGACCATCATCGACGACCATAAACAACGGTTTTAGCCCGAAGCCACCATCTCACCAAAAACGACAAGATAAGATGGCTTGGGGCTAAAACCAGTAATCGACTCATGCACCAGTACTGATTTGTGTATATATAAGTCCCAAAGGCGGTCCAATTTGAGAACTTAAGATCTGAATTTGTACATTCTACATTTCACAGTTAGTTGAGGCTAACTTTTTTAGATGTAATGTAACAACAGCACAAACAGGCAGTATCTGTAACTCATGGTGGTTGCAACGACAGCACAAACGGGCAATATCGAAGGCCTTTCGATTGGAGGTAGCTACTGCTAGTGCTAGCCATCAGTGGGGGATAGATCGCACCGAGTAATTACCAGTGATGGAGGCCACACACAGCTCGGGAAAGTGCCCAAGGCAGGCGAACCTCACCCTCCAGCCTGCGTCATCGTCCCTACCGCGGAGGACGCACACCACCTCCACCCCAAACTGGACCAGCCTGAGGAGGTTGAACCTGTGCGGAGCCCGGGGTGGGTGACGGAGACGAGCTGCCTGAGTCGCGCCGTCGGTGGACGCAACACCATAGTCAAAACCCTAGCCACGGGCAAATGGTCGCGACGAGCTTCGGATAGAGGGAGGGGCGGATCCAGTCGTCCTCGAGGACGGAGGGGTCAGAGAGCGGCAGATCTGGCAGCTGTGGAGCTACAAGAAGGGGACGGGGAGCCCGTCGACGAGCTATGGGAGGATAGAGGCGAAGATGTGGTTGGCGGCGATGGGGGCGATGGCAAATCGGGAGGATAGAGCGCCGTGCATCAAAGCACGCACGCACGCGCCGGCAAGGAAGCCAGCCACGGTGGCACCTCTCTCCGTTGATCGGGGGCGGGGGCGGGGGTGGCGGCGGGAGTGGATCGGGGTCGTAGAGGGAGAGGGACATGGTGGGCGCCGCTGCGGGACGCGTCGAGGAAGGAGGAGGTGGGCGCCGTTGTGGGATGCGTCGAGGAAGGATGATGTAGTGGCGGAACAGAGAGGAGGAGGTGGTAGGATGCGCCGCTGGAGGACGAGGAGGAGGTGGCGACGGCGAGGAGATGAGGAAGGGGGAGCGATGGGATCTGAGTTAGGGTTAGCTGGGCTGCGGGTGGGGGTTTGCCATTTTCATTTGTTTTTCCTTTTGTTCTTTAGATAGATGGATGGATGGATGTGGTAGGGAGAGATGGAGAGATGGATGGATGGATGGACGCCATGTCATCCATCCGTGGGAAGGGTTCTAATTGGCTCGGAAAACCAGTGATTTAAAATAGTTCCCAAGTACTAAAAATAAAGGGATTTTGTGAAGTAGCTATCAAAAATATTTTTCAAAAGGGTACCACACAAATTTTTACTAGAATTAGACCACATTTTATGGATAAGGACGAATTTGTATGCATTTCTGATCATTTTTCGAGTGGCAAAAATGTTTTTTTGTGAAGAACCTATGAAATATTTGTTGCAGAATTGGACTCCATCAATTTTCTAAAATACTAGTCCATATTTAATATAGAATTGCCCAAATGGTTGGGTGTCAAAAACTTTGATCCACCTCTCGTGAAAAAGACAAATTTCCGTCGATCCAGTTGGAAACGGGTCAAATTTGAACTGCAGCTGCATTGTAGTTTGCTCTTTATTTTTTCCAAAAATCATTTATAGGTACATAAGTATCTATTTAATCAGAGAAACACCAAAAGTTTTCGAAGATTCAACCACTAGCTAGGAACGGTCATGCCCGCCGTTTTGACCGCATTTTCAATCGGGCATAAAAAATGAAAAAAAAATAAAAAATTGGAAAACCTTCGCATTGTGTCATTATATGTGGCCAAGTTACCAGGAAAAATAATAAACTTGTAATACGGCAATTCTTTTACAGAAGTGTTCTCAGAAATGAGCTATCATGCGTGAAGATCAATGGCTTTCAAGCCAAATGATCAATCTTATGGCCACATTCATGGCATACTTTGTTCAAATGTTCTCATGTTGTGCACAAGGGTGCATCTTGGAATGGTAGACAATGTTGCCTAAGGAAGTTTTCATTTTCTTTGGACAAAAAATTCATTTTCCATTTTTCGAGTGCCCAAAATGAGTTTTTTGTGAAGGACCTACCATATATTTGTTTCAAAATTTGACCAAATCAATTTTATAAAATACTAGGCCATATTTAATGCACAATTGACCTAATGGTTGGGTGTCAAAAGTTTTGATCGACCTCTGGTGAAAAAGACAAATTTCCGCCGATTCAGCTTGAGCGGGTCAAATTTCAACTGCAACTACCTCATAGTTTGCTCTTTATTTTTTTTAAGAATCATTTCTAGGAACATAAGTATCTATTTAATCAAATAAACACCAAAAAAATACCAGGATTCAACCACTAGCTAGGAACGGTCATTCCCGCCATTTTGACCGCATTTTGAAACGGGCATAAAAAATTAAAAAAAATTAAAAAATTGGAAAACCTTCGCGTTGTGTCATTATATATGACCAAGTTACCAGGAAAAATAATAAACTTGTAATACGGAAATTATTTTAAAAAATTGTTCTCAGAAATGAGCTATCATGCGTGAAGATTCATGGCTTTCAAGCCAAATGATCAATCCTATGGCCATATTCATGGCATAGTTTGTTCAAATGATCTCATATTGTGCACAAGGGTGCATCTTGGAATGGCAAACAATATTTCCTAAGGAAGTTTTCATTTTCTTTGGACGAAAAGAATCATTTTCCATTTTTCGAGTGCCCAAAATGAGATATTTTTGTGAAGGACCTCCCAAATAATTGTTGCAAAATTGGACCAAATCTTTTTTATAAAATACTAGGCCATATTTAATGCACAATTGACCAAATGGTTGGGTGTAAAAAGTTTTGATCCACCTCTCGTGAAAAAGACAAATTTTGGCCGATTCAATTGGAAGTGGGTCAAATTTGAACTGTAGCTGCCTTGTAGTTTGCTCTTTATTTTTTACAAAAATCATTCTAGGTACATAAGTATCTATTTAATCATAAATACATGGTTTGGTGGCGATACGTCGAGGTTTGGGCGGTGGTCGAGGGCCCCAACTCTAGAGCGCTTAAACTCGCATGCTCGCCGCGTGGTCACCGCGTGATTGTGGCGTTGCCATGTGTTCTGGGAGGCCTAGGCATGTCTAGTGGGTTGGGCACTCCCCAGGTAGGTGCTAGGAAGAAAATTACAACATAAGATTCTCACGAGGAGACCGATCGATGCTCAAACATGAATTAGCAGCCAAGTTTTTGATTAGCGGTATGGGAAATGCACATGGCTAATGGGCTTGAGTTTTGGTTGAGGATGATCAGTTACTAAGAAGACCGTCTTCACAAATTTTCAGCTCAAAAGGAGGAGTCTAGGTGGTACTTGCTTTGCAAAGTACCACACTGGACATAAATACAAATGTTGAAGCTGGGCTCAAAATAATGAATGGGTTGAGCTGGCATTTGGTGGAGGGTAGTTATTTGGGCATAGGAAAGCACTGTTGAAAATGGATACCATTTTGACATGCCAAAGTGGTACTTCCTTCACAAAGTGTTTTTTTTTTGAACAGAATAGGAAAACGAATATTTTTGAACTAGGCAAGGAAGGTTTTTTTACATATTTGACGAAGATATGACCCAAAGAATTTATGAGATTTTTGGGGGGAATTTTGGGAATGACAGAAATATTGGTTGCTTCACAACCTAGGGCAAAAACTGCCACATGGACATGACACATAGGCAAAACTGATGAGGTGGCACCTAGTCGTAGCAACCCACCACAATTTACAAGGTTATGACCATCTATATTGGTCATGATCAGCTAGAAATAAGGCAGCGGACCAGTGCTATCTGCTTTATGACCATTTCGTGTAAGGAAATTATGACATTTCGGACCAAAATGGTCGTTATAGTTTAGGGTTTGGAGCCCCCCGAACAGCTTTTGACCAATTGGTCTGAAATGGTCATAGATCTATGACCAATTCTTCCAGGGTCACTAACGGAAGGTCACTAGTTGACATATTTCTTGTGGTGACTATGGCAATGACAGGTCATGCAGAGGAAAGGGGTTCAACTACAGCAGCATGTAACAGTTGAAGCGTTGTTGTCCTAATGCAGTAAAAGAGAGCAAGAGCGAGAGAGTGGGATTGTATCGGAATGCTCAATGGGGTTTTTCTTGCCTGGCACTTCTAAAGAGAGTACTGTGTCTTCATCAGTGTCATCGGTCACATCGTCGGAACAACGTCTACTGAGAGGGAACAAACACCGGCAACAGAGAAAGAACACAATCAATGCAATGCGACAATATGATGCATGATCATGACATGGCAATATCTTGTTGATTGAGCTAATGCAACTAGCAACCATAATAAATGAAGTTGGTTTGAACCTAAGGTTCAAATTTAAACTCCATATGTGCTTATTTAAATGTCATTTATTTTATTTGACCTGATCAGCAGGTTTAACTTGTTCAAACATGCATGAAAATGTCATAAACAGAATCTTTGGATTTTTCTGATCATTTTTCATATATAAATTATTTTCATTAGAGTTATAGATTATTTTCTGTGATTTTTTTGAAGTTTTAGCTATTTTCTGAAATAAATAAATCATTTAAGATTTATTTTAAATTCCAGAAAACATTACTGCATCAGCATGACGTTTGTGTGATGTCAGCAAGTCAAGAGAGCGATCAGGTCAAACCTAATGTGTGGGGTCCACATGTCAGTGACACAACTAACTAACAGAGTTAGTTAGCTTTAAGTTAACACTAACTAAACTGTCAGTTTAAATTCTAGAAAACATTACTGCATCAGCATGCGTCTATGTGACGTCAGCAAGTCAAGAGAGCGGTCAGGTCAAACCTGATGTGTGGGGTCCACATGTCATTGACACAACTAACTAACAGAGTTAGTTAGCTTTAAGTTAACACTAACTAAACTGTCAGTGGGGCCAGGGCCCACCACTCAGCGACTCATTAGACTAACCTAACTATTTAATTAGTGCTAACTAGAGCAATTAGTCGGGCGAGGCCCGCAAGTCAGTGAGAGAGAGGGGGAAGTCAAACCAGGCAGTGGGGTCAACCCACGTCGGTCAACGGGTCAGCGATCGCCGGCTTTTAGCCGCCAACGAGTCCAGACGCGGCGGTGCGCTGCGGGATTTGCCTACAGAGCGCCGTTTGGTGCGCGAAGCACATCTACGGGATGCGGACGGTCGTCCGCATTCAACCGTGGTGGTGGCACGGCCGGGGAGTGGCCGGAGTGGCACCTGCAACGATCTCGGCGGTGGCCGAAGCTCGGTCGAGCTCGGGCTCGTTGCTGCAGTGGCATAGGCGGGGCGACGCTAGCACCTACGGCTCGTACGCGATGCGGGGAGTGCAAGGGGCACAAGCCCGGGACCATATGGTCACCGGAGCACCACCGGCGACGAGCGCGGGCGGCGGCGGGCTTCAGCGAGCAAGGGGGCGGCGTCTACGGCGAGCAAACGAAGCGGGGAGGAGGGGGGTTCGACGCAGAAGCTCACAGGGGGGAGGACGAGATGCTCAGCGGGCTCGGGGACGCGTCGGAGCGGGCGCACGGTCGCCGGCGATCTTCGCGGCCGTAGGTTGAAGACGGTGACGGTGAAGACGAAGCAGGGCTTCTCGACGTCCCGTAGCTCGGTGCAGAGGACGAGGAGGACGAGGCGGAGCTCCTAGGCAAAAGGGGTGCTAGAGGAGCACGGTGGCTACGGTGAACGGTGTCGGTGGCGACGGTGGCGCTCGGCCACGAGGCTCGGGGCGAGAGAGACGAGGCAGGGAGAGAGGGGAGCGGTCGAGGGGGTCTAGGGGGTCTGCGTGGTGACGTCCAGAGCCTCCGGGCATCGGGGAGGGCAGCTAGGCAGGCAAGAGGTAGCTGGCGCGAGGTCGGCGCTCGCCACCAAGCTGCTTCGTGCGCTAGCACGGGGAAGAGGACGAGCGTGCCCCTGGTGGGCTGGGCCGTGAAGCTGGGCCGCCATGTAAGTTAGCCCTGGTGAGTCTCTCTCTCTCTCTCTCTTTTTATTACTATTTTCTATTTTCTGTTTTTTTGCTTTAATAAAAATGCTAGAGCATTTTCATAAATCATGAAAATATTTGTGGGCACATATTGGGTTAAATTCAATAGCCCTCAACTAGTTTCACAATTATTAGAGCATTTAAACTATCTATAGAATTTAAATGCCCCAATTCAAATACAATATGGATTAATTCAAAAATCCAGAATGGCCTAAAAATATTTGCATGTTTTTTGGCAGAGGTTTTCACCTTTATCAAAAATCGTGAACATTTTTAAAAGACATTTTGGGTTCATTGAAAATATTTTTTTTATTTGAACCTAGTTGGATCCATGTGGTGCTAGGGTTCGGACAACCCCATTTCAAGTTTCTGAGGAAAATAAACATGATGCAACAGACAACTGCTAGCCTAGTGCAAGGTGAAGCTAGGGATGTGACAGGCGGGACCGAAGGACGGTGGCGAGGGGTCGAGGTATAAGACTCCTCCTCCCTTTCTTTTTTTCGGCTGGAGACCATGGTGGCGGAGGGAATTGGTGTCGAATCAAACCTGGGGGAGGGATCGAGAAGACGAAGAATCTACCAGGCACGCTATCGGTGAAGGAGCTTGAATTGTGTAAGCAATAGTGGCCGTCTATCGGGGCGAAAATCGAGGTTGCATGGGGAATTGGAGGCGCCCACGTCCCATCAATCGCCACGCGTCAATCAAGGCCGCAGGCTTTTGGGGCCCGCGGCGCTCCGCACTTGACCCTTGGCTTCGCCGCGAAGCCAAGTCCGAGCATGCCTTGGGCTCGGGGGCTACTGTCGGCGTCTTAGGAACGGGGGTACCCAGACTTGCCTTCCTGCGGCCCAGGGCGTGGCTCGTCCAGCGGCCTGGTGCGGCCCAAACTCATCAGCAACCACTCAAGACCCTCGCGAGGGGCCGAGCCTCGCGAGGCAGACGACGCAAGGCCTCTCCTGGGGCGGCCTCACTAGGCTAGCTCCCGAGGAGCGGAGATAACAAGGCAATGGTCTCCTCGTGAGGTTCCCGTGATGTGAGCCATGACGACCAAGGCCAGGCGGGCGCCAACGGGTGCAGGGTGCCAGTTTCTTCTTTGGTGTTAAAGGAGCAAGCGCAGGTGAGGAGTCCCGAGGCATCAGGCTGAGGTTTCCATATTGGTGCAACGAGACCAAGACCAGCAGGACAGCAGAGTGGGGGTCAATGAGGATCCCACGGTGGCGTCACCACAGAGCCTGTGGCTGGCGAAGACCACCTTTTGTCAGGATAGCTTGTACTAGCTGCCCCCTATCAAACTTGGTCGTTGTGGGATCCCTTCCCGCTCAATATTTGGGAAGAGGACCCGGGCCTCTATAAATAGGACTAGCCACCACCATAGATGGGGATTGAGGGAGTCCTGGATCGAGGGGTCCTCGGGAGGCTAGATAACTCTTGGTGGGCCAGACTGGTGGGCTATGAAGATCATAGTCACAGATCATCTCTCGTATCTGGATAGGACTCCTATATTCGTATGATGGCAGGTTTTAGGTTCATGTGTAATCTTTCCGTCCTCTACAAGATGGTATGTACAAACCCTAGGCCCCTCCGGTGTGTATATAAACTGGAGGGTTTAGTCCTTAGAGGCTAACGGAGAATCTCAAATCCTCATAGGCTAGACTTTAGGGTTTAGCCAATACAATCTCGAGGTAGATGAACTCTTGTATTCATATTCATCCATATTAATATAGCAGGAAGTAGGGTTTTACCTCGATCGAGAGGGCCTAAACCTGGGTAAACATTGTGTCCCCAGCCTCCTGTTACCATCGATCCTCAGACACATAGTTCGGGACCCCTACCCGAGATCCGCTAGTTTTGACACCGACATTGGTGCTTTCAATGAGAGTTACACTATGTCGTCGACCGACGGACTGATGGATCGCGTTATCAACCACGACGGCAATACCGAGGGAATCTTCCCTCCCACACAGCTCTTCATATTCGGCGGCTTCACGCTCCGTGCCAACACTGAAGGCCACCTTGAGCAGATTGAGAGCTACACCCCTGGCCATCCGGTCAGATTCGGCAGCTTAAACTACTTTGCTGATATCTGCGGAGACTTGATCTTCAATGGATTCGAACCCGCGGCGAACTCTCTCTCCCATCACGATGAACACGGCCTAACTCTGTCATTGGATCAGGAAGTAGCACATGTAACAATTCTGAACCTAGATCCGGAACACACCACGTCACTCGAGGACGAGAAGCTCAACCCTGCCACGGAAGCCACAGACTCCACTGCATTGGAGCCGCACATGGACCCAACTAAGAGCGAGGTCTGTGTCATTCGAACCCCGGACTCAACTCCGGCCTCAGATTCTGAATCATGCACATCTGCACCCCTTAAGCTAGATCAAGCGTCTATCATCGAATTCAGTGCCACAGATATCTTCTAGCACTCACCCTTTGATGACATGTTAAAGTCATTAAGGTCCCTCTCCATAGATGGGAACACGCAGCCGTATTGTATCTGGTTCGAACTGGAGGCTGATGGAGAATTTTGCTCCCCACCCAACACCCACTTGGTAGCCACGGTGGAAGATCTGACCGATCTATTCGACTATGCTTCCAAAGACTTCGAAGGGATGGACCTCAAAGCCGAAGCGAATCCAAATCAAAACCGGCCCGTAACCGGGCGGTGGACAACTACGTCTTCATACGACGCATACATGGTGGACACACCTAAGGAGGTGGAGGGCAACGGCGAAAACAATCTTTTGGAGGACAAGCCCATCAAAGAACCTCCAAAACATCGGCGCCCAAAACGCCGAACTAAATCCCGTAAAGGAATAAATAGCAACACTATCACTAACGACGGTGACTCTCCGGAACAAGCCGAAGACCCCGCAGACCTAGGGATGGAGCAGGAAGAGCGAGAGGATGGCAAACAGAGTCCAAAGCCGCTGTCCGATGACAGCGATGCCGAAGACAATAACTACGAACCTGTCTCTGAAGAAGAGGTTAGCCTGGGTGACGACGAATACATCGTCCCAGAAGAACCCTCAGAACAAAAACGCTTCCATCGGAGACTTATTGCCACTGCAAGGAGCCTAAAAAGCAGCAGAGATGGCTTCGAGCCGCACAGGACACGCTCAATGATAGATGGAACGAGGTGCTAAACTCCAAACAAAAACATGGCCACAACGGCCAAACCAAAGGCTATCCTAAGCATAAACTGTTGCCGGAATTCAACGACGAGGCCGCTGGCCTATACCGCCGATAAGCCGGACCGACCACCTCGCGGATGGGAGAGAGTTGCTGGCAACGGCGTACACAAGCCCATAGCACCACCCCATAAAGGAAAGGAGGATGCGGCTCAAGTCCGAAAACATGATCTATGTGAGGACCTAAACAAAAAAGTTAGTAAGACCAGGTCTATATCCGGACCTAGGGACCGAGCTCCCTCACGGGACGGCAGCTGTCAAGTCAATTGCACCGGGTAGTATACCAGTCCGGGGTCAATACTGACATCACAGCCATCGGACATACGCCATGACATAGCAAAATACAGAGGCGCCACACACCCTCTGTGCTTCACCAATGAGGTGCTGGATCATGATTTTCCAGAAGGGTTTAAACCCCTGAACATCGAAGTGTACGATGGAACGACGGATCCTGCCGTCTGGATAGAAGACTTTATTCTTCACATCCATATGGCTCGATGAGATGATCTCCATGCCATTAAATATCTACCCCTCAAGCTGAAAGGACCAGCTCGACACTGGCTAAACAGCCTCCCTGAGAATTCCATTGGGAGTTGGGAAGAACTTGATGACGTTTTTCTGGCCAATTTTCAAGGGACCTATGTCCGTCCCTGACAATCTAAGTCACATCATCCAACAACCCGGGGAGTTAGCCCGCAAGCTTTGGAATCATTTTCTCAATAAGAAGAACCAAATTGTCGACTGTCCTGACGCTGAAGCCTTAGTGGCATTCAAGCACATTGTCCGGGACGAATGGCTAGCCAGACACCTCGGACAGGAGAAGCCGAGGACAATGGCAGCCCTAACTACACTCATGACTCGCTTTTGCGTGGGTGAGGATAGTTGTTTAGCTCGTAGCACTACCAGCGACCCTGGAACATCTGAAGTCAGGGACGGCAATGGAAATGCATGGCGTAACAAAAAGAAACATTGAAACAACGCTGGAATACCAGATGATACACCGGTAAACGCCGGATTCAGCAGCTCCACACTCGGTCAATGAAAGAAGCCATTTAAAGGCAACATAGATGGTCCATCTAGTCTGGACAAAATATTAGGTAGGCCCTGCCAAATACATGGCACCCCAAAGAAACCTGCAAACCATACCAACCGTTATTGTTGGATCTTCAAGCAGGCCAGCAAGCTCAATGCCGAACACAAGGGGCAGGAGCCTCAGAGCAAAGACGAGGACGAACCTCGCCGGTCGAATACAGGCGGACAGACGAAATTTCCACCGGAGGTCAAGATAGTGATCAAACGCGCACTCCGAGATGTCTACGCTGTTGAGCCTGTTGCCCCCAAATTCAACCCATGGTCGGCCTGTCTGATCACTTTCGATCGCAGGGATCATCCAACTATTATTCATCGCGGGGGTTCGGCTGCCCTAGTGCTCGACCCAATAATCGATGGATACCATCTCACCCGAGTCCTCATTGACGGCGACAGTAGTCTTAATCTGATATATATCAGGACACTGTCCGAAAGATGGGGATAGACCCGTAAAGAATCAAGCCAAGCAGCACTACCTTTCAAGGAGTCATACCAGGCGTAGAAGCCCGCTGCACGGGCTCTATAGCACTGGAAGTCGTATTCGGCTCTCACAATAACTTTTGAAGCGAAGAGCTAATCTTTGACAAAGCTTCGTTCCGAAGTGGCTATCATGCACTACTCGGAAGAACGGCCTTCACCCGCTTTTGTGCAGTCACCCATTATGCTTATCTAAAGCTTAAAATGCCTGGACCACGTGTCGTCATCATGGTCAATGGAAATATGGAGCGCTCCCTCCGTACGGAGGAGGACACTGTGGCCCTAGCAGCCGATGTCCAAAACGGCCTATTCAAGGCAGATAATCTATCGGACATAACTAAACGCATCCAGCAAACGCCTCAGTGAGGCAGCTCACATGACCTGGGCTAGATTAGCAGCTACGCCCCCATCGACTGTCCCATAAGGTGATAGAACATGTACCTCGAGTGCATAATTATGCTTTAAAAATCCCATGGGCGGCGCTAGGGGCACACTACATATACTCCATAGTTCGGCTTGACCCTATTCGCACTTTAAACTTATGATTTTAGGTTCATTAAACGAACCAGTCTCGACATGGCCACACTGGATTTCCTTTTCTTCTCCAGGTTTCTTTTTCTTTTTACAGATGGCCATCATACTCCCACGCCTTCAAGGACTCGTACAGAGGAGGAAACGGCGCAGACGTGCAATAGGGACCCGCACTAAGGTTTCGTTTTAGAATAAGACCATGTGTAAACCTTTTTTATCTTTCTTATTATATACTTTTCTGGCATGTAAAATGTCCAAGAAAGTTTTCGGCATTGTCTGTAAGTTTGCTGCTCGCCGCACAATAAAGGGATATTAATAGAGCAGCTTGATTCACATTATGTTCGGAGTTTTATTCACTCACCATAAATGTTCTCCTCCTACATCAGATTGCCATATGTGCCTTATCAATAGGGGTCTATTACCAGGGGCTCTATTCAGCCCGGTAAATGTTGAAAAGACCGAACACCTATAGGGAGTGTTCAGCGTCCTGGATGTTTGCCTTATATGCATTAGTTTCGAATCATATCTTGGGTCAATAGTTGGGTTGCCCGGCTCCTGTGCTTACCCCTACGTTCCCGATTGGTCGGCTAGGGTGTAAAGGGAGAACTACTGCGATTGTACTTCTGGCTCGTCCGGTTAAGTACCTCAGTAGAGAAATCCAAAAACTGACCGTCATGGTAGGAGAGAACCTGGTCCGCAATCCGGTGACTTAGTTTTATACTACGATCGATAGAGATCTACCCCGTGTTATACGAAGGGTTGGTTTTTGTGCCCAGCCAGGTGCAATTCGATACCTTAAGCAAGGAATATCATGTCCGCACCAGGTGCTAGTACCTAGCCCCACATGTCAAACTCCTATGACTAAGTGAAAGCAATAACGCCGCATAGTCTGATTGCCTGGTTCGCTCCGCATACACCTCCTCACGGACCAAGACGTTGGATAAAGAGTGTATATGCATGGGGCCTGAAGCCGACGATTGGAAACTTTTAGATTTAGATAAACAGTCACACATGAGGTAAAAGATGTTGATATTATAAAGAGTGCAAAAGTTATATACATTGGATTCATAAGCATAAGTCATTACATCCGGATACAATTACTCGAAGATAATATCCTTCGAGCACTGGCCTTCTACAAGGCGGGCGTCGTCGACGATGTCCTCGAAGTACTTCTCCGGCTCGCGGTGCTCCTTGCCGGCGGGTGGACCAGCAATGGCAATATGCCCCGCATTCATCTTCGCCTAGTGCACTTTGACACGAGCGAAGGCCATCCGAGCACCTATGCAGGCCGAACGCGTGAAAGCATCGACCCGCAGACTCGCCTCAATGAGCCGCTTCACCAATCCGAAGTAGCTACTCGGGATTGGATCAGTGGGCCATAGCCAGACTATTAACTCCTTCATGGCCGAACCTGCCATGTTGTGCAGCTCGACCAGCTGCTTCACCTGGACGTGGAGGGGCACCGAATGTATTGGCGTATAGAACTGCGACCAGAACAACTTCTCCGTGTTGTTCCCCTCCTGGGCTCGGAAGTATTAGGCGGCATCGGTGCTGCTCCTCGGAAGATCAGCAAAAACGCCTGGAGAACTCCACAGCCGTGTCAGCCCATTGTACTTCTGCCCTCCGAAGATGCTCTGTAAGAGAAATTTCTTACCAGATGCTATTTGTCGTGCCTGCTTGATTTCCTGACGAGCGCTGCGCGACTCACCTCGTGCATCCTGGGTAGACTTCACTGCCACAGATAGCTCGGACGCTTGTTCCGAAGTCTTATTATCCAATGCCTCACATTTGAGGATGGCATCGTTAAGTTCAACCTCGACTTCGGACACCCGAGCCCGGTGCTTCTCGCACTCCGGCTTTTCGGCCTCCAAATCGGCAGCCGCTTTGCAGCGGCTACCTTGTTTGCCTCGGCCTCTTTCTTGGCCTTGGCGACCTCGCCCTTGAGGTCCTCAAGCTCAGTGGTGCCAACTGTGTAACGCAGAATACAATTTCAAAAGTTTATAAAACATACTCAATCAATATTAAAATTAGTCTTCTCGATATTTTAAAATCCGCATACCTTGCGTTTCATCCAAACGCTGATTGACGCAGTCGAGGTCCATGTTAGCCAGCACGAGCTTTCGGTTTAGTTCGGCAACCTCCGCGTCTCGCACAGCTGCCGCAACTAGTGAAGCCTGCACAACAGCTCAGCTCTGTAAGTATGCTATATTATGGATACTTCGTCCGATTCTTTTCAGAATCACACAAAGCATCAAGGGCTACTGGCTATGTATGTGCGTAAAAATAATGAAGTTCTATAAAGAACATTACATTGCTTAAATCAAAGCATGTTAGCAGACTGTTGAAGGTTTCATTCAGTCCTCTTTTGACGGACTGAATCTTCTTCTCCACCACACCAATCATGGTGCAGTGCTCCTCCATGATGGAGGCACTTTGCAGTGCTCCCTCCATAGAGACCGGCACCACCAGATTGACTCCGGGCGTCGTCGTATCCACCCCCACTTGGGGGGTTTGGTCTTCGGACCTCGGAGCCGCATTAGGCCCCGGGTCAGTGTTCGGGAGGGCCCGAGATTGTTCGGGCCCCCCGTCTTCGGTCTCCATGGGGGCTGCTTCCCCATGGTTCGCAGCGGCCGAGGTATTACCCTCGGTCGCCCTGTCACCTGCCCCGCCCTCATCTCCTTGTGCAAGGGACACCCGCTAGGAGGACACTTCGGTGTCCCCGTTGATAACGGGCGATGGAGCCCGGACTGGCGGGTAACTCTCTGTCTCTCCAGGCGCTAGAGAGTTCCCCTCCGATGAGGAGGCGTCGGGGTGTCCTCCGGGAGGGCTGTAGGTCAGCAGGAGAGAAATACCAAGTATCAAAAATACTAAATAAACAAAGGTGCATCGGTCAATCCAGACAAACTTACGATTCGGGCAGGGGTTTCTACCTGGGCTTCACCACGAAGCTATGTTCGGATGAATCTGAACTAGCCGCGAGGTTCATCTTCCTCCAGGGTGCGGCCGTGCTTGTGTCAGCAGAGGCCGCCCTCTTCGTCCCCCTGCCTTGCGCAGGGAGCTCTTCTTCTTCCTCTTCCTCCTCATCATCTTCCTCCACCCCGTCAGAGGAGAGGATGTTGATTTCCTTGGACTTCTTGTCCATAGGCGGGGGCTGTCTCTGGCCCCCTTGCCCTTTATCTTGGGCTTCTTGACCGGCGCCTTGTACGGCATCGGGACCAGCATCGCCATCACCAGAGGCGATTCTGAGTCTTCGGGCAAAGGCGACGGACACTTGATCCGGGAATCCTTCTTCGTCCATCCCTGTATATCACGCAAAAACTCATATTCCTGTCATAAATAAATAAGGGAGGAGATATATATTCGGCGAATTTTTCTATTACCTCGGGGGCGGAGAGCGCGGTGCTAAAGCCCGGGTATTCGGTTTCTGCCGACCACTCCTTCTGGCTCTTAAAGAGATGCTTCAAGATCTCTTTGTGTGTAAAGCCGAAGAGATGCTTCAGCGGCTTGTCTCCTGCCGGATCGAACTCCCATAGGGAGGAGTCCCGGCTTTGTCAAGGCAGAGTAAGTTAGGTCAGCCTTACCAGGACTAGGGACGAGAGCTGGTGCCCCTTGGAAATCACGCCGGATACACGGCTCACGAGAGTCGTCACTTCATTATGACCCCCCAGTCCAGACCCTTTTTGGTCCAGGAGGTTAGCCTCTCTGGGGGTTCGGCTCTGAAAGCAGGTGCCGCCGCCCATTTGGCGTCGCGGGGTTCGGTGATGTAGAACCACTCCTGCTGCCAGACCTTATTCATTTCTACGAATGACCCTTTGGACCAAGTCACATTCGGGAGCTTGCTAATCATAGCGCCCCTGCACTCCGCGTGCTGCCCATCCACCACCTTCGGCTTCACGTTGAAGTTTTGAGCCATAGGCCGAAGTCTGCAGGGATGCGGAGGAAGGCTTCACACACCACTATGAAAGTGGATATGTGAAGGATTGAGTTCGTGGCTAGATCATGGTAATCTAGCCCATAGAAGAACAACAAACCCAGAACAAACGGGTGGAGTGGAAACCCTAGCCCCCTAACAAAGTGAGAAGTAAATACTACCCTCTCACCCGCCTCAGGGACAGGAATCACCTGACCCTTGGCGGGTACTCGGTGCGCGATATCAGCAGAGAGATAGCCCGCGCTCCTAAGATCTAGCCCCTCCCACTTGCCCCTGGTGCCGGAACCAGCCATTGCTGGGGAAGGAGATGGTGGTTGAGGAATGCAGAGCAGTGGGCGCAGGAGATGGGAAAGCTGGGGCTAGGGAGATTGGCGAGCTCGAGCTTGAGGAAGGCGTGGGGCGGATCAATGGGATTGGTGTCCTTTTATAATGCCGTGAATATAGAACGTCCCCCCACTTTAGCCATAAACCTCGCCGGTTCCCAAAGCGGTCGTGCGTAATGCATGGTGTGGGTGCTCACGTCATATTGTTAAGGATCCCACAATAAGCGGGCACGATCTCTATTCTGACGGGACATGTCAATGAGGATATACCTAGAAACGCAAAACTAGGACCAAATAAAATGGATAGATATGTTAGTGGGATAGACGCGACGCTTCACCCAAAAGTTGTCAGTAGAGACACACTATTCATTTTCTTTAAAAAGCCTTGCCTTCGAGGCTAAGGGTTGTACTAACCTTGCAGAGCCAAACACAATACACCTTTTTGCAGAAGAAATATTCGGAAGAAGGAACCAGCCTTGCAACGCCGAAGACAATACGGAAGCCGAACTCATCGTCATTGAAGTCAGGTTTAGGGGCTAGTGATGGAGTCCTGGATCGAGGGGTCCACGGGAGGCCAGATATTTCTTGGTGGGCCGGACTGGTGGCCTGTGAAGATCATAGTCGAAGATTATCTCTCGTATGTGGATAGGACTCATGTATTCGTATGATGGAAAGTTTTAGGTTCGGGTGTAATCTTTCCTTCCTCTACAAGATGGTATGTACAAACCCTAGGCCCCTCCGATGTGTATATAAACTGGAGGGTTTTTTCCTTAGAGACTAATGGAGAATCTCAAATCCTCATAGGCTAGACTTTAGGGTTTAGCTAATACGATCTCGAGGTAGATCAACTCTTGTATTCATATTCATCAATATTTATATAGCAGAAAGTAGGGTTTTACCTCAATTGAGTGGGCCTTAACCTGGGTAAACATCATGTGCCGAGCCTCCTGTTATCATCCATCCTCAGATGCATAGTTCGGGACCCCCTACCCAAGATCCACCGGTTTTGATATCGACAGGGATCACAGAGACAACAGACACACCGACAAGCTCATCCGAGCGCTAGAGCACCTCTCCTCAGGAGGTTGTTCTTCCCATGTACTAGTTCATCCTCAGCCTAGAAGGCAATCCACCACACCACACTGGATTAGGGTAGTACACCACAACGGTGGCCCGAACTAGTATAAACCCTTATGTCCCTTGTTCATCGAGTTCGATGAGCTAGGCCTAGGAATCGGTGCGAGGGCCAGCTAGAGCAGAAAGGAGAGATCTTCGTGCGCACCCCAGTGTTCAAACCTCAGGGGTTTTGCCGAAACCCCAGAACCGACACCGACACCTTCAACAACAACAGCCACCGGGTACAACCAATATGTCATGGGCATGATTATGCTAACCATGGACCGCAGGAGAACCAAGCCGCGACAACAGCCGTGGACCTCATGACGATGGCCCCACTGCAGGCGGACGCAATGTAATGGGGGCTGCATGGGGGAAGCCTGGCGCCAGGGCCTCCCCCGCGCCGCATGGAACAAGGCGCCTCCACGACGGCAGCGCACGCTGCTCAGAGGTAGGTCCCCCGTCGGGGAAGGCGCCGGCGAGCCCTTCCCCCCGGCGAAGGCCTGCGGTCGCTGGGGCACCACCATCGTCCCCCTTGCTCCTTGGTCTTGTCCTGGTTTTCGGCTGCCCCAACGGTGGCAGGGGGAGGCGCAGGGCGGGGCCCTGTCGAGGCGCCAAAGACACCTCTAAAGATCTCCGCTCGTTACACTCTCATGTAATAATGAGTTGGGGCTGTACATGCCCCGGAGTCTCCTGAGTGGCGCCCTTGGGCCTTACGGGGGCTCCGACCCACGTCCAAGTGGAAGCACCATGCTCTACGCTGTCGTCGACACTGTCCCCCAATGACTATGCCAAGGCCCCGTGGAAGCGCTTAGCTCCACGCTGGTGAGAAAACTAGCTAGGTGCCGGACGCAGCAGTTTGTTTTTCACCCTCTTTCTGTAACCCAATTTGGCTTATTTTGGAATAAGACTTTGTTGTATTTCGGGTTCCTCAAACCCTTGAGAGGTTTGAACTCTGGGGTGCGCCCGAAGAACACTCTCTCGCTAGCACGCTCGCCCTACGATTCCACAACCTAGCTCAACGAACTCAAAGAACGAGGGACACAAAGTATTATACTGGTTCGGGCCACCTTGCGGTGTAATACCCTACTCCAGTGCATGTGGTGGATTTCCTCGTGGGGCTGAGGATGGACTAGTACAATGGACGAACAGCCTCCGGAGGAGAGGTGTTCTTGGGCTCGAATGAGCTTGTGGTGTGTGTAGGGTGGAATGGATCTGATCGCCTCTAAGGTTGGATCAGTCTGAGATGAGATGTTTGGATCCTCCTCTATGTTGGTGGCTAGGTCATATTTATAGGTTCCCTAGTCCTATTTATATCTTTTCCGGGATGTTGGCTCGGGGAAGAGCTTGTGGATGTTGACGGCCACCTAGAGATGGAGGGGCTCCGGTTCGTGGGAGAATGGCATCGGTTGGAGGTGGCCATCAACCTCAGGCGTCTCCGGCATGAGCGTGCCAGCGCGAAGGCCGAGGTGTCCCTCGTGACCTCACGAGAAGATAGCGCGCAAGCATTGGAGGAGGCCAGGAAGGCAGATCGCCGCCGTGAGGCCGCCGAGGAGCGCCAATGGGAGCTTCAGGCCTTGAATGATTCCCTCGAGCAGCAGATCAAAGCGTGCTGGGTAGTCTTGGCGTCGATGAGGAGGGCGCCTTCCGAAGAGGAGGAGATCCAGGAGCGCGAGGAGGCACTGATGCAGGAAGCCTTGGAGCGCAGCCTTTAGCATGAGCGGCTGGAGACGAGGGAGCACAATGTGACCCTGGCCGAGGATGTCGTCTCCACATGCGAGGCCAAGATTCATGAGGAGGTCGACCAGAGGGTGGCGAAGGCTCGTGTGGACCTTGCCAATGAGTACGACCTGAAGTTGAAGCTCCTGCATGCAGAAGCTGATGGGAGGACCGCCGTCCCAAGGACAAGACTAGAGGATGCAGAGCAACGCGAGATGGCCGCCGCGGTAGCCCAGACCTCCGCTCGGGCCGAGCTAGCCTCCGCGTGGGTCAACCTGGTCTTGCTCCAACAGCGAGTTGATGAAGCTGCGGTTCTCACATAGCAGAACAGGGAGGAGGCTTGTCGTCGGCAGACACTGTAGCACGAGCACGCCCCCATGCTCCAGGGCCTCAAGGTGAAGGCTAACCGGGCGCTAGGAGCCATCTGTGAAGAGAGCGCCCCTCACCATCACGCAGAGGATTACGCCGGCCACCTCAGCTTCTTTACAGAAGTCGTGACGTGCTTGGAGGGCCGGGCCGCGAGGGCTCGCGAGCTTGTCGAGGATAAGAGTCGGGGCCTCCTTGGGCGTGCGTTCTCGCGCATGTTTAGTGATCTTCAGAGCCTCAATCCTCACTTTGATTTCGACACCACCATAGCGCCCATGCCCATGGCCATCCGGGACAACCTGGCACACTGGGTGGATAATCACGTGGATGCCTTGGTCAAGGCATTCACTACTGAGGACGATGAGGCGGTGGTTGCAGTGGGTGAAGATGGCGGGGTCAATGATGGTGAAGACGACGCTGGTGATAGCGCTAGTAGTGCGTATGAGAGCAACCAAGGCGCCGCCTTGAGCAGCACATCCAGTTGAACTTGTGTTGATCCGCTTGAACCTGTACGCAAAGACTTGGACACAGCCCCACAGGGTGTGAGAGTATTTTGGGAGGGGGTGCCCCCATCCCGTATGTAAATTAATGTTCTTCCTTTAAGCTATACTTGAAACTTGCCTTCCGAGCCCGTGAGCTCCTGAGTTGGGTTGTGGATAAGACTCATCTTGATCCCAGCATGCTTTGAGTGTGTCTTGAGGTGGTTGGTGTGTCTTCCTCCCGGTGGGAGCCTCTTAGTGTCCCACCGGGTTTTAGGCCTCTTGAGGGGCCCACCAATCCGCTCGAGGAATCCTCGCGAAGAGCAAATGACAGGTTATGGCAGGGTGTGCGTGTGGTGAGGCCGTGGCAATGGTACTTTTGATCCTGGGGTGCTCACCATCATCCGGGCTTGCCCAAGCAGGGTTGACGTCGATGTACCACTGCCAGTTCCACCTGCGAGGTGCACGCCAAGGGAGGGGTCGCAGACATGAGCCTCGAAATAAAGCACGCAACCAAAATGCAAGAAATCAACACGAACACAAGAAGATTCCCCCCAAGCTTGACAGAAAAAGACACTCCAAGTTTGAGGGAGTCCTGAATCGGGGGGTCCTCATGTGGCGGGACAAACTCCTGGTGGGCCGGACTGGTGGGCCATGAAGATTAAACTAGAAGATCATCTCTCGTATCCAGATGGGACTCCTGAATTACTTTAATGGCAAGTTTAGGCTTGGGTGTATATTTTCTTTCCTCTGCAAGCTGATATGTACAAACCCCAGGCCCCACCGGTGTGTATATAAACTGAAAGGTTTAGTCCGTAGAGGCTAATAGAGAAACATTCAATCCGCATAGGCTGAAACCGAGGGTTTTAGCCTTTACGATCTCGAGGTAGATCAACTCTTGTACACATATTCATCCATATTAATATAGCAGGAACCTAGGTAAACATCGTGTCCCCTGCCTCCTGTTAACATCAATCCTCACACACATAGTCCGGGACCCCCTACCCGAGATCCGCCGGTTTTGACACCGACATTGGTGCTTTCATTGAGAGTTTCACTATGTCGTCGACGGAATGTTTGATGGATCACGTCGTCAACTGCAATGGCGACGTCGAGGGGATCTTCCCTCCCGGCCAACTCTTCGTGTTTGGCGGCTTCGCGCTTCGGGACAACACTGAAGGCCACCTTGAGCAGATCGAGAGCTACACCCCTGACCATCATGTCAGATTCGGTAGCTTGAACTATGTTGACGACGTCCGTGGAGACTTGATCTTCGCCGGATTCGAGCCAGCGGCGACCCTTCTGTGCCACCATGATGATCATGACTTAGCTCTGTCATCAGATCAGGAAATAGCACCTGCAACAGTTCTGGCCCTAGATCCAGAATGCATCGCGCCACCCGAAGATGGGATGCTCAACCCCACCATGGGAGCCGCAGACTCTACGGCGATGGAGCCGCACACGGACCCAGCTGATTGGGTCTGTGTTACCAGAACCCCGGACTTAGCTCCGATATCTGATTCCAAACTGCGCGTAACTGCACCCCTCTAATCTAATCAGGCGCCTATCGCCGAATTTTGTGCTACATATATTTTCCAGTACTCACCACTTGGCGACATGTTAAGGTCGCTGAGATCTCTCTCCTTGGACGAGAATACTCAGTCGCACTATATTCAGTTCGAACTGGAGGCTGATGAATAGCCGCGCTATACCCAAGGGGATGAAGAATTTCGTTCCCACCCACCACCCACTTGGTAGCCACAGTTGAAGATCTAACCGATCTACTCGACTGCGCTTCAGAAGACTTCGATGGGATGGACCTCGAAGCTGAAGCAGATACAGATCAAAGCAGGCCCATAACAGGGCGGTGGAAAGCTACATCTTCATACGACGTATATATGGTGGACACACCCAAAGAGGCAGAAGGCAACGGTGAAAACAATCCAATAAAGGATAAACCCGCTGAAGAACCTCCCAAGCGTCGGCGTTCTAAACACCGAGCAAAATCCCATAAAGGAAAGGACAGCAACACCGCAACTAATGACGGTGATATTCCGGAACAAGCCGAAGACCACGCAGACCCAGCGTTAGAGCAGGAGGAGTGAAAGGACGGCGAACAGAGTCTGAAGCCGCTATCCGATGACAGTGATGCCGAAGATGGTGACTATGAACCAATCTCCGAAGAAGAGGTTAGCCTGGATGACGACGAATATACCGTCCCAGAAGAACCCTCCGAACAAAAATGCTTCCATTGGCGGCTCATAGCCACTGCACGGAGCTTAAAAAAGTAGCAGATACAGCTTCAAGCTGCAGAAGGCACACTCAATGATAAATGGATTGAGGTGCTAGACGCCGAACAGAGACATGGCTTTAATGGCCAAACAAAAGGCTATCACAAGCGCAAGTTGCGGCCCGAATTCGAAGACGAGGCTATTGCACCCGTCCAGCCGAATTATAACACCGCCGACAAGCTGGACCGACCACCTCGCGGACGGGACAGAGTCGCTAGCACTGGCGTAAACAAGCCCCCACTCCTAAAGGAAAGGAGGATGTAGCCCAAGTCTCAAAGCATGATCTGTGCGAGGACCTAAACAAAAAAGCTAGCAAGACCAGGTCTATATTCAGACCTAAATATCAAGCTCTCGCATGGGACGGCGACTATGAAGCCAATCACGCTGGTGACATACCAGTTCGGGGTCAATACCGAACTCCACAACCATCAGACATATGCCACGACATAGCAAGATACAGAGTAGCCTCACACCCTGTATGCTTTACCGATGAGGTACTGGGTCATGATTTCCTAGAAGGGTTTAAACCCGTGAATATCGAAGCGTACGATGGAATGACGGATCCTGCCATCTAGATAAAAGATTTTATTCTTCACATTCACATGGCTCGAGGAGATGATCTCCACGCCATCAAATATTTACCCCTCAAGCTGAAAGGACCAGCTCGGTACTGGCTAAACAGTCTTCCTAAAAACTCCATTGGGAGTTGGGAAGAACTTGAGGACGCTTTTCGGGCCAATTTTCAAGGGACTTATGTCCGCCCCCCGGACGCTGACAATTTAAGTAACATCATACAACAACCCAGGGAGTCGGCCCGCAAGCTTTGGAACCGGTTTCTCACTAAGAAGAACCAGATCGTCGACTGTCCGGACGCCAAAGCCTTAGCGTCATTCAAGTATAGTATCCGGTATGAGTGGCTAGCCAGACACCTTGGACAGGAAAAGCCGAGGACAATGGCAGCCCTAACTACACTCATGACTCGCTTTTGCGCGGGTGAGGATAGTTGGTTAGCTCGTAGGAGCACCAGCGACCCTGGAACATCTGAAGTCAGGGACGGCAATGGATAGCCACGGCGCTATAAAAACAAGCTTTGAAACAATCCTGGAAGCCTAGATGATACAGCGGTAAACGCCAAATTCAGCGGCTCCAGACCCGGTTAACGGAAGAAGCCATTTAAAGGCAACAAAGACGGCCCATCGAGTTTGGACGGAATATTAGAAGGCCCTGCCAAATCCATGGCACCCCAGAAAAACCTGCCAAGCACACCAACCGTAACTGTTGGGTTTTCAAGCAGGCCAGCAAGCTAAACGCCGAACACAAGGGGAAGGAGCATCAAAGCGAAGAAGAGGATGAACCTCGCCAGCTAAATATAGGGGGACAGAAGAAATTTCCACCGGAGGTCAAAACAGTGAACATGATATATGCCACTCATATCCCAAAAAGGTAGCGCAAACATGCACTCTGTGACGTCTATGCCGGTGAGCCTGTCGCCCCAAAATTCAACCCATGGTCAGCATGTCTGATCACTTTTGATCGCAGGGTTCATCCGACTAGTATTCGGCACGGGGGTACGGCTGCCTTAGTGCTCGAACCAATAATAGATGGATACCATCTAACCGAAGTCCTTATGGACGGCGGTAGTAGATTCAATCTGATATATCAGGATACTGTCCGGAAGATGGGGATCGACCCATCAAGAATCAAGCCAAGTAGCATGACCTTTAAAGGAGTAATACCGGGCGTTGAAGCTCGCTGCACTGGCTCCTTAACATTAGAGGTTGTATTCGGTTCGACAACTTTCGAAGCGAAGAACTGATCTTCGACATAGCTCCATTATGAAGTGGCTATCACGCCCTACTCGGAAGAACAGCCTTCGCCCGCTTTAATGCAGTCCCGGATTATGCCTATTTAAAGCTGAAGATGCCTGGACCATGTGGCGTTATCACGGTCAACGGAAATATGGAGCGCTCTCTCCGTACGGAAGAAGATACTGCAGCCTTAGCAGCCGAAGTATAATGCGGCCTATTCAAGCCAGATAATGTAGCGATAGAGGACATAGCTAAACCTGTCCGGCACACGCCTCAGTGCGGCAGCTCAGATGAACCTGAGCAAGATTGACGGCTATGCCCCCGTCGACCGCCCCACAAGCTGATAGCATATGTGCCTCGAGTACATAATTATGCCCTAAAATTCCTTGGCGGCGACGAGGGGCACCCGCATACAGTCCGTAGTTTGGCTAGACCCTCTTCGGACCTTAAACTTATCTTCTCTTGGTTCATTAAAATGAATCATACTTAATTTGGCCACACTGGATTGACTTCTTCGTTTCCAGGTTTTATTTCTTTTTTCTACAGATGGCCATCATATTCATACCTTCAAGGACACATTACAGAGCAGAAATCGGCGCAGACGTGCAGCAGGGACCCGCACTAAGGTTTCTTTTTAGATTAAGACCCTGTGTAAACCTTTTTTCTCTTTCTTGTTATATACCTTTTTGGCACGTAAATTGTCCAAATAAGGTCGTCGGCATTATCTGTAAAGTTTGCGGCTCGCCGTACTATAGAGGGATGTTAATAGAATTTCTTTACTCATATCATATCCAGAGTTTTATTCACTCACCACGGAGTGTTCTTTTCTCGCATCAGATTGCCATATGTGCCTTGTCAATAAAGGTTCATTACAAGGGGCTGTCTTCAGCGCTGGTATATATTGAAAAGACTGAACACCTATAGGGAGTGTTCGGCGTCCTAGATGTTTGCATTATATGCATAAGTTCCGAATCATGTCTTCCGTCAATAGTTGGGTTGCCAGGATCCTGTGCTTACCCCTACGCTCCCGATTGTTCGGCTAGGGTGTAAAGGGACAACTACTGCGATAGTACTTCTGTCTAGTCTGGTCAAGTACCTCAGTAGAGAAAGCCGAAAACTGACTGTCATGATAAGTGAGAACCTGGTTTGCAATCCGGTGAGTTAGTGTTATACTACAATCGATAGAGATCTACCCCGTGTTTTACGAAGGGTTGGTTTTTTCGCCCAGCCAAGTGCAACTGGATAATTCATCCGCACTAGGGGCTAGTACCTAGCCCCACTTGTTAAACTCCCAAGACTAATTGAAAGAAATAACGCCACATAGTCTGATTGCCTGGTTCGCTCCGCATACACCTCCTATACAGACCGAGACGTTGGATAAAGTGTGTATTTGCATATGACCGAACACCCTAGTACTATGTACCTGGGGGCTGAAGCCAACGACTGGAAACTTTCAGATTTAAGATAAATAGTCACACAGGATGAAAAAATACTATGATATTAAAAATAGCGTAAAATTTATATACACTGGATTCACATGCATATTCTTTATATCCGGATACAATTAATCGAAAACAACATCTTTCGGACACTGGCCTTCTACAAGGCGGGCGCCCTCGATGATGTCCTCGAAGTACTTCTCCGGCTTGCGGTGCTCCTTGCCTGCGGGTGGGCCTGCAGTCTATATGCACTGCGTTCATCTTCGCTTGTGCACTTTGACGCGCACGAAGGCCATCCGAGCTCCTTCTATGCAAGACGACCGCGTTAAAGCGTCGACCCACGGACTCGCCTCGATGAGCCGCTTCACGAACCCGAAGTAACTACTTGGGATTGGCTCAGCGGGCCATAGCCGGACCATCAAGTCCTTCATGGCCGAACTTGCTATGTTCTGCAACTCGACCAACTGCTTCATCGGGTCCCTGAGGGGCATCGGATGTTTTGGAGCCTCGACTGCGTCCAAAACAGCTTCTCCGTGTTGTTCCCCTCCAGGGCACGGAAATACTGGGCGGCGTCTGCGCTGCTCCTTGGAAGATCAGCAAACACGCCTAGAGAACTCCACAATCGTGTCAGCCCAATATACTTCGACCCTTCGAAGATGCTCTATAAGAGAAATATCTTTCCAGATGCTATCTATCGTGCCTGCTCGATCTCTTGCCGAGCACTACGCGCCTTGCCTCGCGCGTCCTGGGCGGACTTTACTGTCGCAGACAGCTCGGTCGCCTGTTCCAAAGCCGTCTTCTCTGTTACCTCACACTTACGGATGGCATCTTGAAGCCCGACCTCGACTTTTGACACCCGAGACTTGTGCTTCTCGCACTCCGCCTTTTCGGCCTCTAAATCAGCAGCCGCTTTATCAGTGGCCGCATGGTTGTCCTTGGCCTCCTCCTTGGCCCTAGCAACCTCGCCCTTGAGGGCCTCGAGCTTAGCAGCGCCAACTATGTAATACAGAATACAATGTTAGAGTTTGTACTCATACTTAATAACTTAGGTCTTATTGATATTTAAATAACAATCTGCATACCTTGTGTTTCATCAAAATGCCAGTTGATGCTGTCGAGGTCCGCATTTGCCACCTTGAGCTTCCGATTTAGTTCGGCGACCTCTGCGTCTCGCACAGTCGCCGTAACTAGAGAAGCCTACATGACAGTTCAACTCTGTATGTAAGCTACTCTATGGATACTTCGTCCAATTCTTTTCAGAATCACACAAAGTATCAGGGGCTATTGGCTATATATGTGCACTTAAAAAATTCTTAAAAAGCATTACATGGCTTACCTCATAGCATGTTAAAAGGCTGTTGAAGGCTTTATTCAATCCGCCCTTGACGGACTGAATCTTCTTCATCATCGCACCTATCACGGTGCGGTGTTCTTCAATGACGAGAGCACTTTGCAGTGCTCCCTCCATAGAATCCGGCCCCTCCAGATTAACTCCGGGTGCCGCCGTATCCTCCTCCGCTTGAGGAGCGATATCTTCAACCTGCGGAGCCGCGCTAGGCTCCGGAACGGTGTTCGGTGGGACCCCAGACTGTTCGGGCCCCACATCTTCGGTCTCCATGGGGGTCGTTTCACCATGGTCAGTGGCCGCCGAGGTATTACCCTCGACCGCCATGTCTCCTTCCCCGCCTTCATCTCCTTGGGCGGAGAGAATCCGCTGGAACGACACTTCGGTGTCCCCGCCGATTACGGGCGATGGAACCCGGACTAGCAGGTCACTCTCCGTCTCCCCAGGCGCCAGAGAGTTCCCCTTCGATGATGCAACATCGGGGTCTGCACGGGGAGGGCTGTAGGTTAGCAGGAGAAAAATGTTAAGTAGGTATCATAAATACTGAATAAACAAAGCTGAAATAGTCAATTCGGAGAGACTTACGATTCGAGCAGGGGTTTGACCCTGGGCTTCACCACGAAGCTGTGTTCGGATGAATCCGAACTATCTCCAAGCTTTAGCTTCCTCTTCCACCGTCTTCGTCCCCCTGCCTTGCGCGGGAGGTACTTCTTCTTCCTCATCTTCCTCCTCATCATCTTCCTCCGCCTCGTTAGAGGAAAGAATATGGAGGTCCTCGGGCTACTAGCCCGCAGGACGGGGGCTATTTCCAGCCTCCCTTGACCTTTCTCTTCTTTGGCTTCTTGGTCGGCGCCTTGTACGGCGCCGGAACCAGCATTGTCGTCAATAGAGGCAATGCTGGGTCTTCGGTCAGAGGTGCAGGACACATGATCCTGGTTTCCTTCTTCGTCCAAGCCTGCGATCACAAAAAAATCCAACTCCTATTATCATTAAGTAATAGGGAAGGACAAGTGTTCGGCAGAGATCATTATTACCTGAGTAGCGGAAACTTCAGTACTGAAGCCCGCATCCTCATTCTCTTCGGGCCATTCCTCCTGGCTCTTGAAGAGGTGCTTCCAGATCTCTTTGTGTGTAGAGCCAAAGAGATGCTTTAGCAGCTTGTCTCCTACCGGATCAAACTCCCATAGGGAGAAATCCCGGCTTTGGCAAGGGAGAACAAGCCGGGTCAGCATCACCTGGACCATGGAGGAGAGCAGGTGCCCCATGGAGATCACGCCCGACACATGGCCCACGAGCGTCGTCACATTAGTGGGCGACCCCCAGTTCAGACCGTTTTTGGTCCAGGAGGTTAGCCTCTCTGGGCGTCATGGGGTTCAGTAATATAGAACCACTCCTGCTGCCAGACTTTGTTCGTCTCCACGAATGAGCCCTTGGGCCAAGTTGTGTTCGGGAGCTTACTAATCATAGCGCCCCCGCACTCTGTGTGTTCCCCGTTCACCACCTTCGGCTTCATGTTGGAGGTCTTAAGCCACAGGCTGAAGTGTGGGGGACGCGGAGAAAAGCTTCACACATCACTATGAAAGCGGATATGTGAAGGATTGAGTTCGGACCTAGATCGTAGAAATCTAGCCCGTAAAAAACAAAAGAGCCCGAATGAACGGGTGGAGTGCAAACCCTAGCCCCCCTAACAAAATGAGAGGTGAAAACTACCCTCTCGCCCGCCTTAGGGACAGGAGTCACCTGGCCCTTAGGGGGGACTCGGCGTGCGATGTCGTCGGCGAGATACCCTGCACAATGTAGATCCTTCACAGTCTTTTCGATGACCGTAGAAGCCCCCCACTTGCCTCTGGCACTGGATCCAGCCATTGCTGGGAAGGGGAGTAGTGGTTGATGAACGAGGAGTTGTGGGCGCAGGAGATGAGATTACGGGGGCAAGGGAGATTGGAGAGCTCGAGCTTGAGGAAGGCATGGGGTTGGTGAAAGGGATTGGTGTCCTTTTATAACACTGTGAATATAGAGCGTCCCCCACCTTAGCCATATAACTCGCCGGTTCCCAAAGCAGTCGTGTGTAATGCGCGGCGTCGTTGCTCACATCAGAATGGTGAAAATCCCACAATAAGTGGGCATGATCTCTATTCTGACAGGACGTGTCAATGAGGATATGTCTCGAAACGCAAAACTAGGACCAAATAAAAGGGTTCGATGTGTTAGTGGGTTGGACGTGACGCTTCGCCCAAAAGTTATTAGTAAAGACACATTATTCATTATCTTTAAAAGCCTTTTCTTCGGGGCTAAGGGTTGTACTAATCTTGCAGAGCCAAACACAATCCATCTATTTGCAGAAGATATATTCGGGAGGAGGAACCCGCCTTGCAATGTTGAAGACAATACAGAAGCCGAACTCATCGTCATTGAAGACAGGTTCAGGGGCTACCGAGGGAGTCCTGGATCGGGGGGTCCTCATGTGGCCGGAAAAACTCCTGGTGGGCCGGACTAGTGGGCCATGAAGATTACACTAGAAGATCATCTCTCGTATCCGCATGGGACTCCCGAATTCCTAAAATGGCAAGTTTAGGCTCGGGTGTAGATTTTCCTTCCTCTACAAGATGATATGTACAAACCCTAGGCCCCTCCGGTGTGTATATAAACTGGATGTTTTGTCCGTAGAGGCTAATAGAGAAACATTCAATCCTCATAGGCTGAAATTTAGGGTTTTAGCCTTTACAATCTCGAGGTAGATCAACTCTTGTACACATATTCATCCATATTAATATAGCAGGAAGTAGGGTTTTACCTCGATCGAGAGGGCCTGAACCTGGGTAAACATCGTGTCCCCTGCCTCATGTTAACATCAATCCTCAGACGCATAGTTCGGGACCCCCTACCCGAGATCCGCCGGTTTTGACACCGACAAAGTTCAATTCAAAAAGCGTGGTGAATAGAGTTACAGAAAGGGGGGCGAAATCAAATAGCCGCATCCGGCACCTAGCTAGTCTTCTTGTCTTCCACTAGCGCCGGGCTAAGTGCATTCACTGGCTGTGAGCATAGTCATCAGGTGACAGTGGCAACGGCCAGCACGGTGCATGGTGCTTCCACTAGGATGTGGGTGCGAGCCCCCGAGGCCCATGGACGGCTCTCCGGAGACTCCAGGGTGTGTACAGTCCCACTCATTCTTACGTGAGAGTGTCACGGGCGGAGACCTTCACAGGCGTGAGCCTTGCTTCATATCGCCAGACGAGGGCCCTGCCCTGCGCCACCCCCGACCAGCGTTGGGGCGTCCGGAAACCAGGACGAGACCAGGGGCAAGGGGGATGCTAGCGGCGCCCTCGGCGACCACGGGCCCTTTGCCGGGGGTGAAGGGCCCTCCGTCACCTCCCCCGACAAAGGACCTACCTCCGCGCAGCACCTTTCTCCATGTGGTGCGGGGAAGGTCCTTACTCCGGGATCCTTCCACGCAGCCGCAGAGCGCCCCTCGGCCTGGAGCGGATCCGCCGCTTTGGGGTCTTCGACTATCACCGCAGGCTGGTTCTCCTGCAACCCATGGTTAGTGTATGCCTGCTCCCGAGATATTGGTTTTACCATGCAGTCATCGTCGCTGAAGTGGTCGGTGAAGGCTCCGGGCAACTCAAGGGAGGCCTCCGCTTCGGCTGTTCCGCCGGCCCATCCTGGCCCAAAGAACAACTTAGGGCCTTCCCCTGGCGCATACTCCAGGTTCACCATGCGAGGCACGTAGGACTCCATGGTTGCTCCGCTAGAGCCATCGTCTAGGTGCGGCGCGCCTTGTGCCACTAACCATGGCAAATGGCCCTGGTGGCCAACGGGTGCTATCCCAGCGTGTCCTCGCGGCAGACCGCCTGCTGCTGCCACTCCTGGTGACGGCGCTGCCAAGGCTGGGCCGGCTGCGCCAGGGTCCATGTTGGCGCCGTCCGGTCCTCCTAGCGCTCCAGGGGACGCGTGCGCTCGCCTAGGCCTCATGTGCGCTTCCGCCACAACCTGAGGTGTGGGCATAGAGCAGAAAGGCGGTGTAGCTCTACAAGTTGTGTCCAGTAGTTATGTGACGCTCTCCAGCAGCACATCATGACCGCCCTCAGCCAACCTGCACTGGAGAAGCTCCCGAGCCACGATGAGGGAGGCCCGCATGTTCGCATGTTCTCGTCTGGTGTGTGATGTCATTGCTGCAGCGTAGTTTGATGACCGTGCACCGTGGTGTGAGGGCAGAGGGCGCCGGTCCATGCTGCCCACGTCCTGTGGTGTAGGGTGGCGTGTGGTAGCATGAAGCGTGAAGTTGAGGTCTTTCTAGGCGGTCGGGGCTGCCTGGACGGGCCAGCCAGCCAAGTGGTCGGCGTGAGCCCTCGCATCGTCGTCCATCGGGAACGTTGGGCGGCGGTGATCTGAGACGGGAGAGAGACTTGAGAGCACCCCTACCTGGCACTCCAAATATTGGATTTCGGGTTCCGCAAATCCTTGAGAGGTTCAAACTCTGGGGTGCGCATGAAGTACTCTCTCTCCCCAGCGCGCTCACCCTACCATTCCATAGCCTAGCCCTACGAACTCAAAGAAAAAGGGACACATAGCATTATACTGGTTCGGGCCACCTTGCAGTGTAATACCCTACTCCAGTGCGTGTGGTGGATTGCCTCGTGGGGCTGAGGATGGACTTGTACGATGGATGAACAGCTGTCAGGACCAGGTTTCAGGGTGATAAATTCCCCAGAAGCGGCCCTTGTGCTCACCAGCCCCAGGATTACTGTTAGCTGATGAGGCACCAACTTGTTACAGAAACTCCAAGGAAAATACGAGAAATGTAGTACAAGACCATTCTGGCCTGTGAGTACAACACAAGATTTCTAGTGGCTGATGGCGGAAGCGGTTTGTGGTTCATCGATGGCTATGGGACTCCATTTCCCACGGGAACAGCTGACCAGGTAAACTCCTATCTTCGCAAGGCTGCTATCACTGTTGCATAGTTTCCGGGTAGTCGTCGCAACGCTCCTCTCCAAGCATGAAATCTGGCCAAGACAATAGCCAGGGACAAGCCAGTGAGTACTTCGAATGTACTCGCAAAAATTATGCACATGGGTGAGATATAGTCATGCTCGAGAATAATTGATATTCACAAAGATGATTATGAGGTGACAGTACATAATTCAAGTAGGTCATTTGAATAAAAATGCATATGCAATCAGGGAGGGATAATAAAATAAATAGCGATCATGCCACAGTCGGGCGTCTGAGCGACACCACAGAAAGGGCTTGTAAATAAAAGAAATAACAAGCATGCCACAGTCAGGCGTCTGAGCGACACCACAGAAAGGGCTTGTAAATAAAAGAAATAACAAGCATGCCACAGTCGGGCGTCTGAGCGACACCATAGAAAGGGCATGTAAATAAAAGGAATAACAAGCATGCCATAGTCGGGCGTCTGAGCGACACCACAGAAAGGGCTTGTAAATAAAAGAAATAACAAGCATGCCATAGTCGGGCATCTGAGCGACACCACAGAAAGGGCTTGTAAGTAAAAGAAATAACAAACATGCCACAGTCGGGCGTCTGAGCGACACCACAGAAAGGGCTTGTAAATAAGAGAAATACACCGTGAATATCCAGGAGGTAGAACCGTCCCAGGGATACTCATTAATTCAACTAATATAAAAAGTTAGTCCCAAATAATACTAACAAAATTTAACAGTCATCATAGGTCACAGATCATGATCCACGTTCTGTTTTAGTAGCTATTCCTCCGAAGACCGACGCTAAGACCGACACTTGACCCTTCCCAGACTGTAGTCCTAACCTAGGGACACAGCTATTCGAGTAGATTTAATCTCTGCAGAGGGTGCACTCTTTACCCACGAATAACGGATTCCTTTAGTCCCTCTGGACTAATTTCGTCTATGGCCTTTTAATTTGAAGACACACCTGACCGCGCACACCAGCCTAACTTACCGATGCCTGGAATCACCCACGACACTGTGAAGCAAAACTCTAAGTGGGGAGGCTACAACATCGACTAGCATGGGATCACAAAATTTGTAACGCGCGCGAAACCGGGGAAGCTATCCCCTTAGGCTCCAACCGAAACACCCATGCCCCCGGACCAGGTGGCCTGCCTACCGGATGCAGCCGGTATCTTCCACCATGGCCTCTCTGTACGGTGTGTGTGCTAGAACATGGTTCGACAATTTACTGAACCGTACCCTGCCGTTGACAGGGACAAGTGGTAGTACGAAACAAGCATGGGGGTTACTGGAGCAAGGCTTGATCCATGGTCGACTCTGGAGGTTTCAGCATCATTTGCATAATTAGCATAACTGATACATTTCACAATAATATTCGGTATCGCCATCCGTCATGCCTCACCAAGCCATACCGGACTCCACCGTCTCAATGAGGAGCTAGTGACAAGCTCGTGTCTACACAAGACAATGACTTCCATGGTTTTCTTCCGTTATGCCTGGAAGGCATACGAGGGGGATCACCGCCATGCAGATTATGTATCCACAGCAAGGGGTATACCTCATGCACTCATAGTTATGATCATATCAACACATATGAAAAAGAAATGAATGCATCCATTTTGATGTGACGTTGTAATCGCATCAACAACACTCACATGCATTAGAGCAAGGTTCAAAAGTGCTTGCCTTCAAGTAGTGGGGAGGTAAAGTGTATTCCAAGACTTTTGGAAGTTTTCTCCCTCTTCGAAATCCTATTTGAAAGAATACGAAATCAATGCATAGACTCAAAACAGCACAAAAAAAGTTGTCTGGAAATTTTTCAAATAAATATGAAAATAAACTAGACCAAATTTGAGGAACAACAGCAAAAGAATCAATTAATTTGGATTTATATTTTAAAAGATAAAGCCAGACAAGTTTTTAGTCAAACTCTGTTTTTAAAATTAAAACAAAAAAGAAAATGTTTCGAAAGAATGCGTATTCGATGCGGGGAAGACGTACTTGTGAGTTTGCGTTTCCACTTAAAACGCGTGGAGGCGGGGCTGTGTCACTAATAGTGGGTCCATGGGGCCCACTGGTCAGGTTTGACCAGTCGCCTCTCCCTCCTCTTCCTTTGCCCGAATGGAGGCGGGACTCCGGCGATCGTCACCGGCGAACGGAGGCTCCTCGAGGGCATCCGAGGGCAGGAACGGATCCGCTAGACGGGGGCGGTCCTCCCGGTGGTCGCTGGATCGTCGGGGGTGGAGAGAGTCGTCGGCGGCGAGCTCCGCGGCGGAGGAGGTCTCGGTGGATTTGGGGGCTCGGCCTGAGGGGGTTACTGGCCGCGTTCGAGATGCTGGGTAGTTCCGTAAGACCAAGTGGAGTCTAATGGTGGAGTCGAGAGGGCAGGGGAGGCTCTAGATGTGCCGGAACGGACCGGGACGAAGCGGCGGCCGAGCTGACCGGAGACGGAGAACACGGCCTTCTCCTGCCGATTGCGGGCTAGGGGAGCTTCATGGGGGTGGCCTGAGGTTACCTGAGGGCTCAGACGAGCTCGGGGGTCTCTTCAATAGCGCAGCCATGTCGGTTCGCGGCGGCCGTGGATAAGGTCGCCGCCGACCACCATTCTGTAGCTGCAGGGGGCGTGGCGGCGATGAGCGCTTGCGGACGAGCTCGCGGATAAGCTCGCACTGCTCCAGGGGGCAGCTGGCGAGCTCGGGTGGCCTGGGCGGTGCCGACCATGGCAGAGGTCCACTGTGACCACCGGCATGCCGCCAAATGAGCTCTGACGATGGCGCTGTGGAGTTCCAGCGGCGGCTTGGAGCGTTCTGGTGTGTGGATGAGGCCGGGGCGTGGTTATGCAGGAGAGTTGGGGCTAGGGGCGCGACGCGGCGGCTCGGGCGCACACACGTGCAATACGCACGCTCTGGGCGCACCCAACGCACGCACACCATGTGCTCGATGAAATGCCAGCGCGTGCTAGAAGGCATAGGATAGGCTGGGAATTAGCAGGCTTGGATTAGGGTTAGCTAGGAACTTAGTGGACATACTGGTTAGGCAAAGCAAGCTGGTCCATTGCACGAACCAGAAACTATGTCAAAACTGACCATGCATGCAAGGTGTTTGACAAAATGCCAGAAGCCTCTAGGCATTTCTTGGGGTGGCCAAAAACTCCAGGTTGGGTTCTCTTTGGGTGTTAAACAGAGTGGTAAGGTCAGTTGGCCATTTTGAGAAACTTGCTAGTGCAAGATTTGCAAAACTACAGTTCTGGACAGAAAGAAAAGGGCATAACTTCATGGACCAAAAATGATCCAATTGCTGCAATCTCTTGTACTTAAGGGTTTGGTAGGAAGGACTATAAGTTGGAAAAAGCTCAAGGCCAACGGAGCTAGTTAGAATAGGGCTGTAGCAGAAAGTGGCAATCTGGACCAGAGAGCAAAAGAGGGTGTTTTGCTCAAATTCTCCAAAGAACACTCAAGGGTTTTGCATGGAAGTGATGTAGAGGCTTCACCTGACATCCCTGAATTTTGGTGGAATTTTTGGACAATTCCATCAAAGGGTTGCAGTGCAAAAGGGAATTTAAAGCAGAAGGAAATCCCTTCAATTTATAGAGCTTAAGGAGAAAATAATAATGCCAAAGAACCTACTGCAAGAGAGATTGTCATTCTTGGGTAGGGCAACTAAGTCCAAACACTATACCAAGAATTTTTGCACAGGGCAAAAACTCCACAAAAACAACAGAAGGGAAGATCTGACAATCAAAGAAAAACCCAGAAAAAGAAAAGTCGAAACTCCTGGTCAAAATTTTATTACTAAAGCAAGATCAAAATTTTGGGGTGTGACAACACCACCCCCCTTAAGAAAAATCCCGTCCTCGAGATTTTCTAAGAGTTGCTACAAAAGATCTTCTACTGCCACAAAAATGATATCACCAACAATAATCGTTCTGCTCATGCAATAAAAAGGCTGCTACAGTGCATGGCTAATAAGTGGTGTAACTGTAGTGCGAAATACCGGCGCTGCGTGGAAAAATCTACGGCCGTGGAAAACGAGATATTTCTACTCCGGGCTATAGTAAATTTAGAATTAATATTTCTAAATTTTAAAATACGCTGGTTGCACCCGAGAGCACAGTGCTCTCTTTGGCTGACAGGTGGGCCCGGGGTCCACTATCAGTCTCTTCTTCTACCTCTGGTTCTCTCTTCTCCTTCTCTCTTGCGCGCTTTCCCGCGCTTTCTCCACCGGCGACGGCTAGCTCGTAGGGCATCTAGGCCGTACCGCGGTAGTGCGCGGCGCGCTAGCTGCCGGTGCAGCGTGCACTCACCTCGCGGGCCAGCGTGCTGTCGGCACTGCTCGCGGATTCGCCTCCGAACATCGGCAGTCGAGCGACGAGCGGCGCTGGTGGACTCCGCCCACCGTACACCGATCTCGATCTATAAAACAACCGAGGTGCTCCTTCTTCCTCCTCACGCCTGGCCTCGCTTCTGCTTCTTCCTTCCCTCTCCTCCATTTGTGTTTGCAGGAGCTCGGGTCATGGCTCTAATGGCGGAGGTGATGCCGGACTGGTGCATGATCCTAGGGTGCGTGGGGTTGGCGGCATTGCTGGGGGTAACCATGCTTTTGTGCGCGATGATCCTCGACGATCGTCGTGATGTTGTGGCTCGAGTGCTAGCTCTTTGCGGTGGCAGCGATCACGAGGATTAGGCGTGTGTGTCAGGTGCTAACGGCGGTTAGTGCGCTTCAGGCAACTAGTGCCTGAATAAACTCCCATGAGTTTCTCCTCAAGAGACTGTGGTGCACTAGAGTGGTGGTCAATTAGATGAAGCAGGTGTATGTGGACTAGCAACTTAGTGTACTGTGTGGAGCGGCCGGAGTTGTAATTCTGCTGTTGCGGTGTTGCGCGAGAAAATAAAATATCTATGCCATGCAGAGGTACAAGTTGTAACAACTCAGGGAGGAAAAACAAATGAAAACTCACTCCAGGTTTATACTTAGCGCCAAAATTTAATTAAAAATAAGAATTTATTAGCAGTGGAACTACTCCATAACTTGAAATTTATTATTTAATACGATACACAGCTTACAACTCATAAGTAGATGCTGGGATAATTATCATAGCAGTGATGTCTAAAACATAAACGGAAATGGACAGGGTCCTGGGAAAAGGTCTCTGGTGCTGGGGTACACTCTTCTTCTATCGGCGGGAGCGGGTTGACTAGTCGATGAATGTGCTTCTCTTGCCCGGGCCTCAGTGGTCTGCCGATGGCGATCTGAGGATTTAAATCGGCGAGGATCTGGAGTTAACCCATTATCCGCTGGGTCAAACGCTCTTGCGCGACGACATACTGCGTAAGGTTGGCTAGTACTCGGTCTCTCTCAATTCGCCCACCAGGAAAAGCTGCTGCTTCTCCGGGCCCTGCACGGCTCGGAAAGTAATAATACCCCCGTTCGCTGGCATAGGGCACCGCGAATCAAAGGCGAGCAAGTGCTTCATAAGCGGCAGCCTCTATGGCCATCTGAGGAGTTGGCATGGATTTCCCCATGAAGGAAACTTCGGTGGGGTCTTGGTTTGGGTTTGCGGGAGGGATCTGTAGTACTGCCCAATATTTCGAGGTGGATGGTGTGATCCTCGATTTGAGCAGCTCATACTGGGGTGGACGGGTAGCACTCATGGTACTGCAGGTAAAATCCCACAATATCTTCACGAAACTACCTGGGGAGGCATCTGGGGTTCCCAGATAAATACTAGGAATCGGCATGGTGAGGGAAATGGCTGTGAGGGTAGTGCACCAGGTGAGGGACGCTTGGCAAGGTCACGATGTGGCCTTTTATATAGCAACCGGGCTGGTTTATAGAATTACGGTGAGAGGCAGCTATTTTGTTGGTTTCTCTTTACGGGGTCGGGGTCAATGCTACAGATACACGCGTCTCGCAAAGTGGCGTGTTTACTGTAGGATTTATCGGTGAGGTGCTTTGGAAGTTACACCCGAAAAATATGCATTCGCACACTGACATAACTATGCACGGATGCTATAGAGATAAGAGTGCAAAAGTAAACTATATATACATATGGGAATACAGGTTACATCACCACGGGGTGTGGACAAGATAAGGCTTGGTACTACTCGGGTGATTTAATCAACCTCGTTTATATCCAAGCAGCCTTGCCTTGTGGACGCCGAAGCTTCTCCAAGGGCTTCACCGTCGGTGTTGACTGGAGGTTGCTGAGGGGTTGCGGGGTCGGGGCAGGGATGATGTCCCTCGCGGGGATTGTTGGCCACAATCCCGTTGGAGCGCGCGCCAAATAGGCGACGCATCACCTCTGGAGACACCAAGGCATTTTGGTCAATGATCGAGGCAGGCCTCAAGGACTCGATCGGTTGTACGAACAACACGACTGGGTTGTCGGTGCCGGACTCATCTCCTCCTCTTGCCGGGGCTCGGCGAAGTAGTTCTCCACGAGCTGCGATCAGATCAAGAGTGATTTGATCGAACAGTTCCTCTAGCACACTTACATAGTGCACCAGGTGCAATAATGCAGGATCTGTCTCGTGGTCTCCGCTGGCAACTCGGGGTGGCCTACCATATCTGTCACAGCTGGGGTAGTAGTAGAATGAGCCACAGTTAACTCTAGGCGACAAGTGCCGGAGTTGAACTATAGCTTCTCGTGCGGCTAGTTCGATAGCTTTTGGCTCAAAGGAAGTTGTCCTTCCGGTGAACCTGTAGGGGCGTTCTGGCAATAGACCCCTACCGCAGATGAGCATAGTGGCCCAGAATTGACGGCTTTCACCGCCCGTGTATTCTTGGTACACAACATATTCTGGGGGTTCTTCTAACGCAAAGGCACGCGGGTGAGGTTTGCGAGCACGGTCACAAAACCTCCAAGGTTGGTTGTTGTGGTTTCATTGTGAATGATGGGTCCTGGCATTTTAGCTCGGTCTGGGGTAGAGGCTGTGTTGTGTTGGGTTTGGGGGCTAGCATGCCCTATTTATAGGAAAGGACGGAGTCTTCCTTCGCACGCTTGCGGAGGGAACTGTTTAGGTGTCGGTCACTGGCGTGTGATCGATAGGCTAGTTTGATAGGTTGGGCACCGACTGCCAAAGGTGTCGGCCCATAGTTTGGGTATCTTACGCGAGAAGCTTGGCCGGGGTTAGGATATGGTCTGGTGTGGTGGTTAACCTAGGTTTTTGACCTGGCTAAGATAGGATTAGCCAACGGTCAGCCTGGCTCTGGCACCAAGTTTCTTAGGACCGGGTTTTGGGGTGATAAATTCCCCAGAAGCGGCCCTTGTGCTCAGCAGCCCCAGGATTACTGTTAGCTGATGAGGCACCAACTTGTTACAGAAACTCCAAGCAAAATACAAGATATGTAGTACAAGACCATTCTGGCCTGTGAGTACAACACAAGATATCTAGTGGCTGATGGCGGAAGCAGTTTGTGGTTCATCGGTGGCTATGAGACTCCATTTCCCACGGGAACAGCTGACCAGGTTAAATCCTATCTTCCGAGGCTGCTATCACTGTTGCATAGTTTCTGGGTAGTCGTCGCAACGCTCCTCTCCAAGCACGAAATCTGGCCAAGACAATAGCCAGGAACAAGCCAGTGAGTACTTCGAATGTACTCGCAAACATTATGCACATGGGTGAGATATAGTCATGCTCGAGAATAATTGATAATCACAAAGATGATTATGAGGTGACAGTACATAATTCAAGTAGGTCATTTTTATAAAAATGCATATGCAATCAGGGAGGGATAATAAAATAAATAGCGATCATGCCACAGTTGGACGTCTGAGCGACACCACAGAAAGGGCTTGTAAATAAAAGAAATAACAAGCATGCCACAGTCGGGCGTCTGAGCGACACCACAGAAAGGGCTTGTAAATAAAAGAAATAACAAGCATGCCACAGTCGGGCGTCTGAGCGACACCATAGAAAGGGCTTGTAAATAAAAGAAATAACAAGCATGCCACAGTCGGGCGTCTGAGCGACACCACAGAAAGGTCTTATAAATAAAAGAAATAACAAGCATGCCACAGTCGGGCGTCTGAGCGACACCACAGAAAGGGCCTGTAAGTAAAAGAAATAATAAACATGCCACAGTCGGGCGTCTGAGCGACACCACAGAAAGGGCTTGTAAATAAGAGAAATACACCGTGAATATCCAGGAGGTAGAACCGTCCCAGGAATACTCGTTAATTCAACTAATAAAAAAAGTTAGTCCAAAATAATACTAACAAAATTTAACAGTCATCATAGGTCACAAATCATGATCCACGTTCTGTTTTAGTAGCTATTCCTCCGAAGACCGACCCTAAGACCGACACTTGACCCTTCCCAGACTCTAGTCCTAACCCACGCACACGGCTATTCGAATAGATTTAATCTCTGCAGAGGGTGTACTCTTTACCCACGAATAACGGATTCCTTTAGTCCCTCTGGACTAATTCCGTCTACGGCCTTTTAATTTGAAGACACACCTGACCGCACACACCAGCCTAACTTACCGATGTCTGGAATCACCCATGACACTGTTAAGCCAAACTCTAAGTGGGGAGGCTACAACCTCGACTAGCATGGGATCACAAAATTTATAACACGCGTGAAACCGGGGAAGCTATCCCCTTCGGCTCCAACTGAAACACCCATGCCCCCGGACCAGGTGGCCTGCCTACCGGATGCAGCCGGTATCTTCCACCATGGCCTCTCTGTACGGTGTGTGCTAGAACAGGGTTCGACAATTTACCGAACCGTACCTTGCCGTTGACAGGGACAAGTGGTAGTACGAAACAAGCATGGGGGTTACTGGAGCAAGGCTTGATCTATGGTCGACTCAGGAGGTTTCAGCATCATTTGCATAATTAGCATGACTGATACATTTCACAATAATATTCGGAATCGCCATCCGTCATGCCTCACCAAGCCACACCGGACTCCACCGTCTCAACGAGGAGCTAGTGACAAGCTCGTGTCTACACAAGACAACGACTTTCACGGTTTTCTTCCGTTAGGCCTGGAAGGCATACGAGGGGGATCGCCATCATGCAGATTATGTATCCACAGCAAGGGGTATACCTCATGCACTCATAGTTATGATCATATCAGCAAATATGAAAAAGAAATGAATGCATCCATTTTGAGGTGACGTTGCAATCGCATCAACAACACTCACAAGCATTAGAGCAGGGTTCAAAAGTGCTTGCCTTCAAGTAGCGGGGAGGTAAAGTGTATTCCAAGACTTTTGGAAGTTTTCTCCCTCTTCAAAATCCTATTTGAAAGAATACGAAATCAATGCATAGACTCAAAACATCACAAAAAAAAGTTGTATGGAAATTTTTTAAATAAATTTGAAAATAAACTAGACCAAATTTAAGGAACAACCGAAAAAGAATCAATTCATTTGGATTTATATTTTAAAAGATAAAGCCAGACAAGTTTTCAGTCAAACTCTGTTTTTAAAATTAAAACAGAAAAGAAAATGTTTCGAAAGAATGCGTATTCGATGCGGGGAAGACGTACTTGCGAGTTTGCATTTCCACTTAAAACGCGTGGAGGCGGGGCTGTGTCACTGACAGTGAGGCCATGGGGCCCACTTCTCAGGTTTGACCAGTAGCCTCTCCCTTCTCTTCCTCTGCCAAACGGAGGCGGGACTCCGGCGATCGTCGCCGGCGAACGGAGGCTCCTCGATGGCATCCAAGGGCAGGAACGGATCCGCTAGACCGGGGCGGTCCTCCCGGTGGTCGTTGGATCGTCGGGGGTGGAGAGAGTCGTCGGCGGCGAGCTCCGCGGCGGAGGAGGTCTCGGTGGATTTGGGGGCTCGGCCTGAGGGGGTTCGTGGTTGTGTTTGAGATGCTGGGCAGTTCCGTAAGACCTAGTGGAGTCTAATGGTGGAGTTGGGAGGGCAGGGGAGGCTCTGGAAGCACCGGAACGGACCGGGACGAAGCGGTGGCTGAGCTGACCGGAGACGGAGAAGACGGCCTTCTCCTGGCGATTGCGGGCTAGGGGAGCTTCATGGGGGTGGCCTGAGGTTACCTGAGGGCTCAGACGAGCTCGGGGGTCTCTTAAATAGCGCAGCCAGGTCGGTTCGCGGCGGCCGTGGATAAGATCACCGGCGACCGCCATTCTGTAGCTGCAGGGGGGCGTGGCGGCGACGAGCGCTTGCGGAAGAGCTCGCAGATAAGCTCGCCCTGCTCCAGGAGGCAGCTCGCGAGCGCGGGTGGCCTGGGCGGTGCCGACCATGGCAGAGGTCCACTGTGACCGCCGGCGTGCCGCCAAATGAGCTCTGACGATGGCGCTGTGGAGTTCCAGGGGCGGCTTGGAGCGTTCTGGTGTGTGGATGAGGCCGGGGCATGGTTCTGCAGGCGAGTTGGGTCCAGGGGAGCGACGCGGCGGCTCGGGCGCACACACGTGCAATACGCATGCTCTGGGCGCGCCCAGCGCACACACACCATGTGCTCGATGAAATGCCAGCGCGTGCTAGAAGGCATAGGAGAGACTGGGAATTAGCAGGCTTGGATTAGGGTTAGCTAGGAATTTAGTGGACATACTGGTTAGGCAAAGTAAGCTAGTCCATTGCACGAACCAGAAACTATGTCAAAACTGACCATGCATGCAAGGTGTTTGACAAAATGCCAGAAGCCTCTAGGAATTTCTTGGGGTGGCCAAAAACTCCAGGTTGGGTTCTCTTTGGGTGTTAAAGAGAGTGACAAGGCCAGTTGGCCATTTTGGGAAACTTGCTAGTGCAAGATTTGCAAAACTACAGTTCTGGACAGAAAGAAAAGGGCATAACTTCATGGACCAAAAATGATCCAATTGCTCCAATCTCCTAGACTTAAGGGTTTGGTAGGAAGGACTATAAGTTGGAAAAAGCTCAAGGACAATGGAGCTAGTTAGAATAGGGCTGTAGCAGAAAGTGGCAATCTGGACCAGAGAGCAAAAGCGGGTGTTTTGCTCAACTTCTCCAAAGAACACTCAAGGGTGTTTGCGTGGAAGTGATGTAGAGCCTTCACCTGACATCCTTGAATTTTGGTGGAATTTTTGGACAATTCCATCAAAGGGTTGCAGTGCAAAAGGGACTTAATTTAAAGTAGAAGGAAATCCCTTCAATTTATAGAGCTTAAGGAGAAAATAATAATGCCAAAGAACCTACTGCAAGAGAGATTGTCATTCTTGGTTAGGGCAATTAAGTCCAAACACTATACCAAGATTTTTTGCACAGGGCAAAAACTCCACAAAAACAACAGAAGGGAAGATCTGACAATCAAAGAAAAACCCGGAAAAAGAAAAGTTGAAACTCCTAGTCAAAATTTTATTACTAAAGCAAGATCAAAATTTTGGGGTGTTACAACAGCATCCATAGGAGAGGTGTTCTCGGGCTCGAATGAGCTTGTGGTGTGTGTAGGGTGGAATGGATCTGATCCCCTCTAAGGTTGGATCAGTCCGAGATGAGATGTTCGGATCCCCCTCTATGGTGGTGGCTAGGTACTATTTATAAGGGCCTTCGTCCTTTTCCCAAATATCAGCGGGAAGGGATCCCACAATAGCCAAATTTGAAGGGGGGACAACTAGTACAAGTTATCCTGACAAAAAGTGTTCTTCGCCTGCCAAAGGCTCTGGTGGTGACGCCGCACCTGGCTCCACGATTACCTCTATTCTGCCGCCCTGACGGTCCTAGGTCTTGTTGCACCAATATGGAAACCTTTGCTTGATTCCACGGGACTCCGCGCCTACACTTTCCCCCTTGGCATCAAAGGGGAAACTGGAACTCTGCGCCCGCTAGGGCCCGCCTGGCCTTGGTCGTCATGGCTCACGTCATGCGAATCTCGCAAGGTGCGCCTTGCATAGATATCTCTGCTCCTCGGGAGCCAGCCTAGAGAGGCTGCCCCAAGGAAGGTCTTGTCGTCGTCCACCTCACAGGGCTTGGCCCCTCGTGAGGGTCTTGAGCTGTGGTTGCTGAAGCTGGGCTGTACCAGGCCGCCGATGGAGCCACGTCACGAGCCGCAGGCAAGCAAGTTTGGTTACCGCCGTTCCCAGAGCATCGACATTCTTGGAGTTTCGTGTGCTTATCAAAAGAAAGGGGGGTTTCTCGATTCACGGTGTTTTCTTCCCCTTTGTTTTTTTGAAGAGCAGGGCTCAACCCTGCTACCCTCCCCCAGGAGCGCCTCGTGAGCGGGTGCTAGGCGTGGTGTGCGCACTATGCGTGCACTTAGGTTAGCCCAAGCGGCACCAGGTCCTCCTCGGGGTCGAAGGCACGGCTACCACAGGACCACTGCGCGCACACCTTGCCGAAACTCGGCAATTGGCTCCTCACAAGGCGCTCTCAAGTGGGTCCGCAGGCTCCTCAGGAGGCTTTGACCCTCATGAGCCTCGGAAGGCCGCCTCGGGAGAGAGGCGCTCCCGCGCCACAAGAACTCATCCAAGACCATTAGCACCAAAGTTAAGTCACGATATTTACTTTAGTCGAGAGTCTCCTGGCTCACGGCGGCACCTCCCACAAACTACTCCAAAAGCATGTCTTCATTTCATACATTATAGAGGAACTCTCCTCCAAAAATGCTTTCACACACTTTGGGGTAGTATCCGAAGATTTTTTGCATACATGATAGGAAAGGAAATGAAAGCCTAGTGAGGCGCGCTACAGTCAGCGTCGTCGTCAGCATCGCCATCCGCAACACCCTCTTCGATTGCGAGCACGTCAACACCACCCTCAAGGGCAAACTCCGCGACCAGATTGTCCACATGGTCATTCACCCAGCTTGCCAAATCTCCCTGAATGACCCTGGGCACAGGGGCTATCGCAGCATTGAAGTAAAAGTCAGGGTAGAGGCTAAGAAGGTAGTTGAAGACGGGTGAGAATGCGCATCCAAGAAGGCCTCAGTTTCTTTCTTCGACAAGCTGGCAAGCTCTTGTGGCCCAGTCCTCCAGATAGGTCATGACTTGGGTGAAGAAGTGGAGGTAGCCGGCGTCATCATCATCATGCGGCCGGGAGACGCTCTTTCGCAGATGGCGTCTAGGGAGCACTCACGCTGCATCGTCCGACGACATCTTGGTTTGTTCGCAGCCTGACCCACGAGGGACGCGACATCTACAACTTGCTGCTGAAGCGAAGACAAGTCAGCTTGGGCAGAGGCCTGGGCCTCCTTGGCGGCTATCTCATGCTGCCCATCGATAGCAAGCCTTGTCCCAAGGGTGGCGGTCCTGCCCTGCAGCTCAATCTGCCGCTGCTGGAAGCTGATCTCCTAAAGCATCAACTTCTTGCGGTATTCTTCTTCAAAAGCCCCGCAAATATCCACCACCTTTTGATCAACCTCCTGGTGGATCCTGGATTCCTGGGCAGGGGTGGCATCCTCAGCCACGGCTGCTTGGCGCTTCCTCACTTCCAGCCGCTCGAGCTCCAGGCTGTGCTCCAAGACCTCAAGCGTCAGCGCTTCCTCGCACGCCTGGACTTCCTTCTCATTGGAGGGGCCCTATATCGAAGGTGCCGCTAGGGCGGCCCTGCGTGCCTCGACCTGCCGCTCAAGGGCAGCATTCAAAGCTCGAAGCTCCCTCTCCCGCTCCCCCGCCACTTCGCGGTGGTGGTCAGCGGCACTGGCCTCCTCCAGAGCGCGAGTGCGGGCCTCAAGGGAAGCTATGAGGGACACCGCGGCATCCGCACGGGGCGCTCATGCTGCCGATGCCCGAGATTGAGGGCAACCATCAGCTTGCGTCACTCGCGCACTAGGCGGAGGCTCTCTGACTCGAGGCGGGCGTCGACATTGACAAGTTCTCGGCCAAGACGACTCAGCACACCCATGGCTTCCTGGAAAAAGGTCACAACGGATGGCACTGCATCCGCGCTCGACCTCCAGCGCGCGGCCCAGCCCTTCCTCCGCACCGGGGGCTGCCGTGGAGGCGTGGGGCGGCTCGCCTGTCTCCCACAAAGGGCTTGTGTCTAGCACTCCCCCAGCCGCTTCATGGGCCTCAACAGAGGAGTTGAGTAACGTGGCCCCGCCACTCGAAGACGAAGTCAGCGCTGGGTCCGCCCAGTCACTAGCGAGGACCAGCGGAGGAGCCCTCAGCACACCTTCAGCGCCCCGGAAGTAACCATGAAGCAATGATTCTGGGGGCGCAGGCTCATGGCCTCCCAGTGATGCATTCGTATCACGAGCTGCCTCTGTACCTCGCGTGGGTGCCTGGCACGGGGGGGACTCAAGGTCGCCAACGGGCCAAGGGCCCCCAGGAGTTGAGCCCTAGGAATTTTTGCCGCCACGACCGGAGAGACCCTGGAAGCCAGGGTCAGGAAAGGACGCAACACACAAGAACCACATAGATAAGGCACGTTTATTGCTATGTACTTCCTCTATTTCAGGGGCCGGAGACCGGCACTGTTGCAGCTCCATAGGCCTTTCCTCTTGCGGAGTGCTTCAAGGTTCGGGCGAAGCAAGCAAAGACCAAAGCATGGCCCTTAGTGGCCTGGTTGCTTGCAGCCGCCTCAGGAGTGCTTGCCTGGGCTTCAGGGGCAGCCTCCTGAGGAGCGTTCGGTTGCACCTGTTCACTGACGGCCACCTCGGGAGCGATAACCGGAGCTTCAGGAGTGGCTACCTCGGGAGCATCGAACGACGCCTGCTCCCCATCGGTCGCCCCAGGGGCACCCGGTGGCATTCACCCCCTACACCCACGTCTGGGGCGTGCGTCACAGGACCAACAAGCATAGGAGCCACCAAGATGGGATTCTCGCGAGACCCTTCAAGGCCCTCCGGGCATAGCCCCCACTCGTCGAAGAGGGGCATCTGCCTCACGAAGTCTTCCTAGTTCGACAAATTGTACAAGAGGCAGCCCTCCTTCGGAAGCATGGTAGGCACTGGGTCGCCCGTCAGGAGCTCGAGCATTGCGCACAGCTTCTTGGAAGGGAGCGAAGGCACCTGAAGCCTCATGGGATCCTCGGGGCCAGTGAAGGCCCACATTGGGCGAGAATGGCGCTGGAGCGAGGCGATGCGCTAGCTGACGAACTTCTTAAACTTGGCCAGCCTTGTTCAAGCATGGGCAAGCCTATGATTGACAAGCTTTGTGTGCCCCCAGCCGGAGCTGGGTTTCGCTGGCGCTCGCGGGATCTGGAGCAGGGGGTTGTACGCGGTGGTGTCCACGAACACTCACTGCTTCCGGAACCCCTTCACATCCGAGTGGAGCGCAAAGTTGACGCATGAGCCAGCTGTCGCCGCCACAACCTAGAAAGCCACGCATCCCGAGCGTTGTCGGTCGTCGACCAAGTGGAGCCAGAAGAAATGGCGGAGCAAGGCAACAAACGGGGCAATGCCCACCATGGCCTCTCACATGAAGGCAAAGGTGGCAAGGAGGATGTCAGGACCCCGATCCTAAGTCACACCGATCTAGCTTGTAACGCATCATATCACTTTGCGGCCTCACGCACGGTATCCACACGGGTGCCACTTTACCTGGCCCGGGACCGTTTGTGCATTTGGGCAAATGTATATGATAGTGTCACTAGCATCCATATGACAGAGAAACCCGGGCCGACATGGCTAGTTATAAACCAAAAGTGGCACTAAATTACAGAGACATGCATCCATGACCCGGTAACGAACATGTCGGTCATCAACGTATGAACCCAAGTCGTAGCAATCTACAAGGACTTAAAGGAACAACGCTTGATATTTCCCCTAAGGGACAGACACATGAATGGAGAAGGACACATGCCGGCCAGCCTACGTGATCCGGAGCGGTAGCAAGCTACCAAGGCTCAGTGGAAGGACTAGGAGGCATTTCCCTGTAAGATAGGCTACCAAAGGTAAACAACTAGGTGTCGGATCCCACACATATCAAGCATTTGAATAACATACACACAATATGCTCCATATGTGCAAATACAACATTGCATCACAACAGAACTCTATGACTCAAAGTACTTTATTTGAAAGGCTCCGAAGATCCATACATAACATATCCATACAGATAGGGGTCACATGACCGAACACTCACGTCATTCAAGCATACAAGCACAAGCGGAAGCTAACTTGTCTGAGTACAGACAACCTGGAAAGAAAACAGGCTTGGTGTAGCCTGACTATCTACAAGGCCCTTCACAAGCTCGGGATCACCGTTTGGGTAGCAAGCTACTCGTCGACGTCAACGTCAATGTAGAACCCATCAGAAGGGGTAGGGTTCTCCTCTGCAACAGTTATTAAGCAAACATGAGTACAAAGGTACTCAGCAAGACTTACATCAGATTCTATCATACATGCATCATTATCAACAAGGGTAGTGGAGTTCATTGCAGCAAGACAACTTTGACTCTTGGCTAACCTATTCTACAACTCTCAGCAGATTGCAAGATGAAACTACGCACACGAGTCCTCTACTCACCACAACAATACACCACCGTGGATCCTCTTCCGTCATCCTACGGAAGGTCCATCCACGGCACTCACACTTGTCTTGAGACTTTTAGAAGTAACCATGAACTTGTCTATGAACTGTATAAGCAACCAAGTGGTCCGTAACCGCGAACTACGGCTATTCGAATAGATTGGTAACCCTGCAGGGGTGTACTTCTTCACACACGCTTCCACCACTTATCGCCGTTTACTCGACATGTAATCGGCAACCTTCAAGCGGAAGCCCAGCGAGGGTGTCGGCCACGACCTGACTAACCACACAAGTCCCTAGTCCAGGTTTATCGGCTATTTGGGTTCCATCCGTGGGGAGATCCGTCCGGGGTGTCGCTCACGGCCCCAAACGATGTGTAAAGTGTTCCCGAGTCACCAAACGGGCGACCGGTACACCGTGCCACGTACCTGCCGCATCACAGCCCACCCCGAGGGTCAGCGCTGCGCAAGACCACCAGTAAACTACAAACACCAGAAACTAGTTGCATCTCCTGGACAGAGGACAAGGGTAGTTAATTAGCCGAGAGGGTCCATTGGTTTCGGGCCCAATGCATGGTAGTAGCTGAATCTTGAATCACACATACAAATCTCAGGTCCTATGGAGGGCTCCAATGAAACAACCCACCATGTACTCCTACATGGCCTTTCATCGATACCTTTACCAAGCACGTTCCACACTTCACTCTCTTTATCGGACACAACTCTAAGCATAGCAGGCAGCATAAACAAACAGCATGGTAGGAAACACATCACATGGCTCAATCAACTCCTACACATACTAGTGGGTTTCAACTATTTACTGTGGCAACGACAGGTCATGCAAAGGAATGGGGTTCATCTACCGCGGCAAGTAGCAGTTCACACGATATTGCCTTAATGCAGTAAAAGAGAGCAGGAGCGAGAAGATGGGTTTGTATCGGAATGATCAATGGGTTGCTTGCCTGACAGATTGGTTGTCCGGTACTGCTCTTCAGTTGGATACTTAGATGTATCCTCGGGAGCAGGACCTACCACGGAGAACACCGACGATACAATCAATACACAAACAAATGCAACAATATTATGCATGCTCATGACATGGCAAGATGAATGTGTTTTGAGCTAATGCAACTATAAACAGAAAGGTTTGAGCTCATTTGAATCAAAGATTCAAATTTATACCCAAACTATAATTAACTAAAGTGCATTATCATGTTTTGATGTGAACAGCAAAGTAAACTTGCTAAAACATGCATGAAACCAGTACCAATGGAAAGATTTGATTTTTCTGATCAGTTTTCATATATATCTCTTTTTCATCTGAGCTACTATTGAATTTATATGATTTTTAGAATTTTAAAGCATATTCTAGAATTTCCTGAATTGTTTTAAATCAAATAATTCCATAAAAGCCTTTACTACGTCAGCATCACATCATGCTCACGTCAGCAGGTCAACAGACCTGGTCCAGGTCAAACCTCACAGTGGCTCCCGCGTGTCATTGTCATTAACTTAACTAATTGAAATTAGTGCTAATCCTAACTTAATTAGCCGGCTGGGCCCCACCTGTCATTGACTCCAGTGGGTCAAAATGGGCCCACCCATGGTCAAAGGGGGTCAAACTGGCTGGCGTTTAGCCGCCAGCGAGGCCAGATGCGACGGTGCGGTGCGGGATTCGTGCTCCGTCGAACAAAACTGCGGCGGAGCACATCTACGTGATGCGGGGAGTGAGCCGCGACTAGTGGTGGTGGTGGTTGGCCTCGGGGTCGCGGGAAACGGCGCCGACGACGACCTTGGCGGCTGCCGGAGCTCAGGTGAGCTCGGGCTCATCGCTAGGAGGCACGGCGAGGCTCGTGGAGTGGTGCGCTGGAGTCCAGGGGGTGCGATGGAGCTAGTGGACAGGGTGGCACGGTCGTTGGGAGGCCGGAGTTTCGTCGGCGATGAGCTCCGCAGCGGCGCGTGCGGGTGAGCTTTGTGCAGACGTTACAGAGCCCGAGAGGGAGAATGGAGAGGATGGGGAGGTGGCTAAGCTCACGGTGGTTGTGACGGAGCTGACGTCGAGGTCGGGGACGAGCTGGAGACGACGTGAGGTCGCCGGCGATCTCGACGGCCGAGCGGGGAAGAAGCCGACGGAGACGGCGCGTTGGGGCTTCCGGCGATGCGTGGCTCGACGCAGAGCTTCAGGGCGAGGATACGGAGCTCGGGGACACGAAGGCGCGGTGAGGGGAGCTCGGTGGCTGCGGCTACGGCGGCAGAACGGCGGCGGCAGCGTCGGCCATGGCGAGGGGAGGGCGAGGGAGAGAGGCAGGGGGAACTGGGGTGTCGTGGCGGTCTGGGCGACGGCGTGGAGGTTGTCCAGACATCCCGAGGCGGCGAAGCGGCGGCCAGGCGACAAGCAGCTGCTGCGGTGGCGCGCGGCCGTGAGCCGGCTTCACTTGCCTGCCTGGCTGGACGAAGCAGCTGGCTCGCATGCATGGGCCAGCACTGTGCTAGGCCGCCAGGTGGGCCGGCTAGTAAGGCTCTCTCTCTCTCTCCTTTTTCTAATTTTGTTTCTGTTTTGTTTCTTTTTCAAATTTGTTGAATTAATAAAAATGCTAGAACATTTTTATAAATCATAAAACTACTCATGCCCACTGTATATAATATGAACAACATGGAACATTTTAGTTTATGATTATTTGGGCACCTAAAATATTTATAGCATTTAAATGCCCAAATGCAAATACAATATGAATTAATCCAGTGACCTTTGGATGTCCTAGAAAATTGTGCACCATTTTTGTCAGAGGTTTAAGACTAAGGCAAAGATGATGAACATTTTTGAAGGGCATTTTGGGTACATTGGAATTTTTTTTATTAAACCCTAGTTGTTAGAAGAGGGGTGCTAGGGTTTCTGTCATACCCATTTCAAGTTTCTGCAAAAAGTAAACATGATGCACACTCTAGCTAGTCCTAATGCATGCACTGACTAGGGATGTGACAACTCACCCCAACTCAAAAGAATCTCGTCCCGAGATTCAGATTCCTCTGGAAAAAGGGTGGGGTACTCAAGTTGAAGACGATCCTCCCTTTCCCAAGTAGCTTCGTCCTCGGAATGGTGTGACCATTGAACCTTGAGAAACTTGATATTATGACGTCGAGTGGTATGCTTGGTTTGATCAAGAATACGAATGGGGTATTCTCGATACATGAGATTGTCCTGGAGATCAAGCGTTTCGTGGTCCACTCCACGGATAGGATCTGAGAAGCAACGCCTGAGTTGAGAGGCGTGGAAGACATCATGAACTCTGGAAATATGCGCAGGTAGTTCCAATTGGTAGGCAACTTCTCCTCGGTTGGCAAGAATGCGAATAGGACCGATGTAACGAGGAGCCAATTTGCCTTTGATACTGAAGCGATGCGTTCCCTTAAGAGGAGTAACCCGAAGGTAAGCCTTATCGCCAACTTCATAAGTCACAACCTTATGATGACTATCATATTGGCTCTTCTGGCGAGACTGGGCTATTTTCAATTTCTCACGAACAATGCGAACTTGCTCTTCTGCTTCCTGGATCATATCCGGACCAAAGAATTGTCTTTCCCCGGTTTCTGACCAGTTAAGAGGCGTTCGATATCTTCGTCCATATAGAACTTCGAAGGGAGCCTTGCCCAATCTAGCTTGATAACTATTGTTATAAGCGAATTCGGCGAATGGAAGACACTTCTCCGAGTCCATACCGAAAGAGATGACAGAGGCTCGGAGCATATCCTCCATAATTCGATTGACTCGTTCTACTTGACCACTTGACTGAGGATGAAAGGCGGTGCTAAAGGAGAGACGAGTCCCCATAGCATTTTGGAAACTTTCCCAAAATCGAGAGGTGAAAAGACTTCCACAGTCTGAGTTAATCTCCAATGGCACACCATGAAGAGATACTATCCGAGAGATATACAAATCTGCTAGCTGGCAAGCGGTTATACTCTGTCGAACAGGCAGGAAATGGGCTACTTTGGAGAGGCGGTCGATAACTACGAAGATAGCATTATTCCTTTTCCTGGTCCTAGGAAACCCGATAATTAAGTCCATATCAATCTTGTCCCATTTCCATTCAGGAATATGTAAAGGTTGAAGGGTGCCAGCGGGCCGTTGATGCTTTGCTTTAACTCGACGACAAACTTCGCATTTAGCAATGAACTGAGCGATTTCTCTCTTCATCCTAGTCCACCAGAACCTCTGGCGTAGATCCTGATACATTTTGGTACTACCAGGATGAATCGTGAGAGGAGATTCACGAGCCTCCTTAAGGATCAACCATTTCAGGTTTCGTACCTTAGGAACCAATAAGCGGTTTCCAAAGAACACGACGCCTTGATCATCAATTGAGAAACATCCCGCGACTCCTTTCTTGATGTTCCTCCTGATACGGGAGATTCCCGGATCAACCTTCTGTGCTTTGATGATCTGATCCGTATGGGTAGGTATCGCCACCAAGGTGGAAAGGAATCCTCGAGGAACAATGTGAAGGTTAAGCTTACGAAATTCCTCGTGGAGAAGTGGTTGCCCTTGTTGTAACATCAGATTGTTACAATAAGACTTACAACTTAGTGCGTCAGCCATGACATTGGCCTTCCCAGGGGTGTAAGTGATTCCTAAGTTGTAATCTGTGAGCAGCTCAACCCAACGTCTTTGCCTGAGATTCAAATCCGGTTGGGTGAAGATGTATTTCAGACTTTGGTGATCAGTGAAGATTTCACAGCGATTACCAACAAGGTAATGTCGCCATGTTTTGAGTGCGTGGACTACAGCTGCAAGCTCTAGATCATGTGTAGGATAGTTATCCTCATGTGGACGCAACTGTCGAGATGCGTAGGCAATCACTTGACGATCTTCCATGAGTATGCAACCTAGTCCTTGCCGCGAGGCATTGCAATAGATAATAAAGTCCTTGGAAAAGTCTGGTGGCACCAGTACAGGAGCAGATGTCAGGCGTCTTTGCAGATCCGGAAAGCTGGACTCGCACTGTGGGGTTCACTCAAACTTTTTATCTATCTTGAGGAGTTCAGTTAGAGGTTTAGCAACCTTGGAGAAATTCTCGACGAAGAGTCGGCAATAGCTCACTAAGCCAAGGAAACTCCTAACTTGGTTAACCGATTCAGGTGGAGTCCAATCAAAGACGGCCTACACTCGCTCGGTATTGACAGCAATACCCTTACGAGAGATTACATGTCCTAGATAGGTCACTTCTAGCAACCAGAATTCACACTTGGAGAATTTGGCATAAAGGCGGTGCTCTCGAAGTTTCATCAATACCAGCCTTAGATGCTCCGCATGATCTTCCTTGTTCTTGGAGTAAATGAGTATATCATCGAGGTATACCACGATGAATTTATCCAAGTACTCCATGAATATAGAATTCATTAGCCGGGAGAAAGTGGCTGGGGCATTGGTTAACCTGAAGGACATGACAGTGTACTCGTATTGGCCATAACGAGTAACAAAGGCTGTCTTGGGAATGTCCCCGCTATTGATTTTGATTTGATGGTAGCCCATCCTCAAATCCATTTATGAAAAGACTGAGGATCCAGCGAGCTGATCATACAGGTCGTTGATCCTGGGGAGCGGATACTTGTTCTTTATGGTGACCAGATTGACAGGTCGATAATCTACAACCATATGTTCCGTTCCATCCTTCTCCTTGACGAAGAGGACGGGACAAGCCCAAGGAGAAGAACTAGGATGGATGAAACCCTTTTTCAAGGACTCATCGAGTTGTTTCTTTAGCTCATCTAGTTCTAAGTGTGCCATCTTATAGGGTCTCCTAGATATTGGAACAGTTCCTGGAACAAGATCTATCACGAACTCGACATCTCTGTCAGGTGGAACACCTGGCAGTTCTTTTGGAAAGACATTCGGAAAGTCACGGACTACCGGGAAATCTTCGAGTTCTGGTAGAGGGCTGGCATTAAGAGAGTAGAGCTGACGCTCAGCCATTCGGGCCAAAACATTGACTGTCTTGCCGGATGAGTGTGTAACTTGAACAGTCCTAGTGTAGCAATCAATCTTGGCATAATGAGCTGTCATCCAGTCCATACCCAAGATGATGTTTATGTCCGAGGACTTGAGAGCTATTCGTGACGCAAGAAAGACAAGTCTATCGACAAGAATTTCATTTCCATGGCTTACCCTAGAGGTTTGCCATTTCGGGCCAGGAGTTTGTATAACCATGGAAGTGGGCATGTCACAAAAAGTCATGTTGTGCATTCGAGCATAGCTCTCAGATATGAACGAATGAGATGCTCCAGTATCGAAAAGAACAGATGCCGGATGGGAGTTAACAAGAAGTGTACCAAGGACGATGTTAGGATCCGCATAAGCTTCCTCGGCAGAGACATAGTTGACATGACCACGAGTAGTGGGAATTGGCATGACATAATTCACCTTGCCTGTTGGCTTACCACGGCCAACGGACCATGCTGGCTAGTTCTAAGGACACTCATGCATGTAGTGCCCTGGTTCTCTGCACTACAAGCATGTCACAGTGCCAATGCGTGGAGCAAAGTTGGCAGGTGGTCCTCCATAAGTCTTGGCCGGTGCATACTATTGGGTTGGGCGAGGCGCCTCATAGGATGGCCTCGGAGTGAACCTGGGTGGCAGGGCTGTGTTTGGAACCCACACACGACGCTTGTGAGAGCCAGAGCCGGATGAGGAACCAAAATCACGAGGATGCTTGCGTGTGGCTTCAAAACCAGTCTGACCCGTCTCAACACTGATGGCTTTGTTCACTAACTTATGGAAGGAGGTGCACTCGTGCAGACGTAGATCTCGGCGAAGTTCAGGGCTGAGTCCCTTGCGGAACCTCGCCTGCTTCTTGGCGTCGGTGGACACTTCCTTGGGAGCATAGCATGCCAAGTTGCCAAACTCGCGACTATAGCAATCCACAGTTAGCCTGCCCTAGGTGAAATTGCAAAATTCCTCCCGCTTGCGATCCATGAGACCTTCCAGAATGTGATATTCATGGAATGCCTCGCTGAACTCTGCCCAAGTAGTGATTTGGCCAGCAGGACGCATAGCCTCAAAGTTTTCCCACCAGAGGCTAGCAGGGCCCTCAAGGTGGTAGGCGGCGTAAGTAACCTTGTCAGCTTCGGCCACACGGGCGGAGTGTAGCTTGTGGGTGATATTGCGAAGCCAATCATCCACACGTGCAGAATGTAATGGATGGCATGGAATGCAGAGATGTTCATCTGTACGACATGGTAATATAGAAACTGCCATGTATACACCATTGGTCATACACACCATACATAGTTTAGTTCAAGCCAAGGCTAAATTACAACTACGGTGAAAGACGATACATCTCATCAGAGGCACTCCAAGCTCCTATAAATTATTTATCTACACCTCCGGAACTCAATACACACTAAGTCATATTCCACAAGACACGCAGGACTGTGGAAATACTACTACTACGATACTAGTACTGCCATGGTCTAACTCAGACAGTCCCATAGTAATCTTCATAAAGATTACCCCCGTAGCCTGGAAGTGGAACATGTGGATCTAGAAACTCTCGAGCACTCGAAGTCTGTGGTCCATAGGGACACGGATGCGGTCTCGGTCCCGTTGCTGGTGGTAACCAACACCCACGTGGAGGTGTAATACCACCAACATCACGCCAATCCATACGATCGGGCAAACAAGTCCGCACGGGGTACAAATCCTGCATATCCAGATATCCGGCCTACACGGCAGGTGCAAGCCGTGTCAGAGTGGTCCAGTGGGCGGCTCGAGTGTTATAAAGCTCCATCCGGAGGGCACGGACCTCACGGTCCCTATCCTCCAGCATCTGAGTAGTAGTCTGAAGTAGCGGCTCCTCATGAGCGGCATCAGTATACAGACGAGTGTAGTAGCCTTCCTCTCCAGGAATTGAGGCTGGCATGTAGCATAACTCGGTGTTCAGCAGCAGGGCATGCCTAGCCCGGATGATGGTCATCATCGAGTAATCGACATCCTGCACTGCCATCGCGATGGTAACCCCGAGTCCATATGACCAATGGATGGGGTCGGTAGCTCCGGGATACGAAGGGTATATCCGGACTGTGCAGAAATACAGACTCTGATTGAAATCCTGGTACTGTTCCTCCATAGTGTACTCAGGATACCAACGGTAGCACGTCTCGGTCAAGACACAGACCAACATGGCCGTGTGACCTGGCACATTAATGCACCGGGTCAAACAGACCACCTGATGAGGTGTGCGGTTAGACATCTGAAACACAAAATAATGCAAAGGCATTCGAATTTCTAGAAGAAATCGGGCAGCATAACAACTGTAAATGCTCAAAAAGATTTTGAGACATCATACAAATGATAGCATAGCCACTCAACAACATAATATCAAGGTTCCAGTCCAACTAATCAACATACTGGAAGGGTAGAAACTGAACTAAGGGTTGATACCAACAATCCTAAGAGTCTACAGATTAGTAACACGTTAACCTAGTAAAGATGAGAGGCCTAGTCCTAAACCCCCGTAGAAAGAATAGGCTGACTCAGATCAGAAGGGCATAAGGTAAAGAAGTAGAAAGAGCCTTACGTTCCCTTCCACAATCAAATCCCCTACATATAACTAAGAATTTTCTAGACTCAACATCGACCAGTTTGGCTGGAAGAACCTACAGGCAGTCCGGCTCTGATGCCAACGCTGTAAGGACCGCGATCCTAATTCACACCGATCAAGCTTGTAACACATCATATCACTTTCCGGCCTCACGCACGGTATCCCCACGGGTGCCACCTTACCTGGCCCTGGACCATTTGTGCATTTTGGCACACGTATATGATAGTGTCGCTAGCATCCATATGACAAAGAACCCGGGCTGACATGGCTAGTTATAAACCAAAAGTGGCACTAAATTACAGAGAGAGGCATCCATGACCCAGCAACGAACGTGTCGGTCATCATCGTATGAACCCAAGTCATAGCAAGCTACAAGGACTTAAAGGAACAACGTGTGACATTTCCCCTATGGGACAGACACAGGAACGAAGAATGACACATGCCGACCATCCTACGTGATCCGGAGCAGTAGCAAGCTACCAAGGCTCAGTGGAAGCACTAGGAGGCATTTCCTTGTAAGATAGGCTACCAAGGGTAAACAACTAGGTGTCGGATCCCACACATATCAAGCATTTCAATCACATACACACAATATGCTCAATATGTGCAAATACAATAGTGCATCACAACAGAACTCTATAACTGAAAGTACTTTATTTAAAAGGCTTCGAAGAGCCATATATAACATATCCATATAGATAGGGGTCACATGACCCAACACTCAAGTCATACAAGCATACAAGCACAAGCGGAAGCTAACTTGTCTGAGTACAGACAACTTGGAAAGAAAATAGGCTTGGTGTAGCCCGACTATCTACAAGGCCCTTCACAAGCTCAGGATCACCGTCTGGGAAGCAAGCTAATCGTCGACTTCAACGTCTATGTAGAACCCATCAGAAGGGGTAGGGTTCTCCTCTGCAACAGTTATTAAGCAAACATGAGTACAGAGGTACTCAGCAAGACTTACATCAGATCCTATCGTACATGCATCATTATCAACAAGGGTAGTGGAGTTCATTGCAGCAAGCCAGCTTTGACTCTTGGCTAACCTATTCTACAACTCTCAGTAGATTGCAAGATGAAACTACGCACACGAGTCCTCTACTCACCACAACAATACACCACCGTGGATCCTATTCCGTCATCCTACAGAAGGGCCATCCACGGCACTCACGCTTGTCTTGAGACTTTTAGAAGTAACCATCAACTTGTCTATGAACTGTATAAGCAACCAAGTGGTCCGTAACCGCGAACAAAGACTATTCGAATAGATTGGTAACCCTGCAGGGATGTACTTCTTCACACACGCTTCCACCACTTATCGCCATTTACTCGACATGTACTCGGCAACCTTCAAGCGGAAGCCCAGCGAGGGTTTCGGCCACGACCTGACTAACCACACAAGTCCCTAGTCCAGGTTTATTGCCTATTTGGATTCCGTCACTGGGGAGATCCGGTCGGGGTGTCGCTCACGGCCCCAAACGATGTGTACAGGGTTCCCATGTCACCAAACGGGCGACCGGTACACCGTGCCACGTACCTGCCGCATCACAGGCCACCTCGAGGGTCAGCGCTGCGCACGACCACCAGTAAACGACAAACACCAAAAACTAGTTGCAACTCCAGGACAGAGGACAAGGGCAGTTACTAAGCCGAGAGGGTCCATTGGTTTTGGGCCCAATGCATGGTAGTAGCTGAATCTTGAATCACACATACAGATCTCAGGTCCTATGGATGGTACCAATGAAATAACCCACCATGTACTCCTACATGGCGTTTCATCAATACCTTTACCAAGCATGTTCCACACTTCACTCTCTTTACCGGACATGATCATTTCACTCTGATCCATCACCCAGATGAACCAGACCTGACACAACTCTAAGCATAGCAGGCAGCATAAACAAATAGCATGGTAGGAAACACATCACATGGCTCAATCAACTCCTACACATACTAGTGGGTTTCAAGTATTTACTGTGGCAATGATAGGTCATGCAAAGGAATGGGCTTCAACTACCGCAACAAGTAGCAGTTCACACGCTGTTGACTTAATGCAGTAAAAGAGAGCAGGAGCGAGAAGGTGGGTTTGTATCGGAATGATCAATGGGTTGCTTGCCTGATAGATTGGTTGTCGGGTACTGCTCTTCAGTTGGATACGCAGATGTATCCTTGGGAGCATGACCTACCACGGAGAACACCGACGATACAATCAATACACAAACAACTGCAACAATATGATGCATGCTCATGACATGGCAAGATGAATGTGTTTTGAGCTAATGCAACTATAAACAGAAAGGTTTGAGCTCATTTGACTCAAAGATTCAAATATATACCCAAACTATAATTAATTAAAGTGCATTATAATGTTTTGATGTGAACAGCAAGGTTAACTTGCTTAAACATGCATGAAACTAGTACCAATGGAAAGACATAATTTTTCTGATCAATTTCCATATATAAATCTTTTTCATCTGAGCTACTCTTGAATTTATATTATTTTTAGAAGTTTAAAGCATTTTTTGGAATTTCCTGAATTGTTTTAAATCAAATAATTCCAGAAAAGCCTTTACTGCGTCAGCATGACATCATGCTGACGTCAGCAGGTCAACAAGCCTGGTCCAAGTCAAACCTGACATCGGGTCCCGCGTGTCAGTGTCATTAACTTAACTAATTAAAATTAGTGCTAATCCTAACCTAATTAGCCGGCTGGGCCCCACCTGTCATTGAATCCAAGGGATCAAGCTGGCCCCACCCGTGGTCAAAGGGGGTCAAACTGGCTGGCGCTTAGCAGCCGGCAAGGCCAGACGCGGCAGTGTGGTGCGGGATTCGTGCTCCGGCCACCAAAACGGCGGCGGAACACATCTACGTGACACGGGGAGTGAGCCACGACTAGTGGTGGTGGTGGTTGGCCTCGGGGTCGCTGGAAACGGCGCCCGCGATGACCTTGGCAGCTGCCGGAGCTCGGGTGAGCTCGGGCTCATCGCTAGGAGGCACGGCGAGGCTCGTGGACTGGTGCGTTGGAGTCCAGGGGGTGCGGTGGAGCAAGTGGACGGGGTGGCACGTCCGTTGGGTGGTCGGAGTCTCGTCGGCGATGAGCTCCGTGGCGGCGCGTGCCGGGTGAGCTTCGTGTAGACGTTACAGAGCTCGAGAGGGAGAACGGAGAGGATGGGGAGGTGGCCAAGCTCACGGTGGTTGCGACGGAGCTGACGACGGGGTCGGGGACCAGCTGGAGACGACGTGAGGTCGCCGGCAATCTCGACGGCCGAGCAGGGGAGAAGTCGACAGAGATGGCGCGTTGGGGCTTTCGGCGATGCATAGCTCAATGCAGAGCTTCAGCGCGAGGAGACGAAGCTCAGGGACACGAAGGCGAGGCGAGGGGGAGCTCGGTGGCTGCGGCTACAGCGGCAGAACGGCGGCGGTAGCGTCGGCCATGGCGAGGGGAGGGCGAGGGAGAGAGGCAGAGGGGAACTGGGGTGTCGTGGTGGTCTAGGCGACGACGTGGAGGTCGTCCAGACATCCCGAGGCGGCGAAGCGGCGGCCAAGCGGCAAGCAGCTGTCGCGGTGGCGCGCGGCCGTGTGCCGGCCTCACCTGCCTGCCTGGCTGGACGAAGCAGCTGGCTGGCTTGGGCCAGCACGATGCTGGGCCGCCAGGTGGGCCGGCTGGTAAGTCCCTCTCTCTCTCTCCTTTTTATAATTTTGTTTCTGTTTTGTTTCTTTTCTACTTTGTTGAATTAATAAAAATGCTACAACATTTTTATAAATCATAAAACTACTCGTGCCCACTGTATATAATATGAACAACATGGAACATTTTAGTTTATGATTATTTGGGCACCTAAAATGTTTTATAGCATTTAAATGCCCAAATGCAAATACAATATGAATTAATCCAGTGACCTTTGGATGTCCTAGAAAATTGTGCACCATTTTTGTCAAAGGTTTAAGACCAAGGCAAAGATGATGAACATTTTTGAAGGGCATTTTGGGTACATTGGAAAAGATTTTATTAAACCCTAGTTGTTAGAAGAGGGGGCTGGGGTTTCTGTCATCCCCATTTCAAGTTTCTGCAAAAAGTAAACATGATGCACACTCTAGCTAGTCCTGATGCATGCACTGACTAGGGATGTGACAGAGGATGTTGGATCCGGGGTCGAGATGTAGTGCCTGGATCTAGAAATGCGAGAGAGTGGCATTAACGAAATCAAAGGAAGGAGGGACCAAGCCGGCCAGGAGAGCATGAAGATAGATGGGGATCTCGGTGGCCTCCATATCCTTCATGGACCAGGAGGCAGGCTAGATCGTCCTCGCCTTCCACTCGTTGGAGTAGGCAGCAAGGGCCGGTCGAACCTTGTCCAACCCCTCCCGGTTGACCACCGTCGACCGATCGAGCGCGGGCTCCAAGTCCGGCTGGGATTCAGCGGGAGAGCAGGCTTTTCCCTGCTTCTTCAACCTAGGGGCCATGGCGTCAAGGGAGGATTAGCGTCGGCGCTGAGTTTGGGAGAGAAGCCACAAGGTCGCGAGAACGAGGGGTAGCCAAGTCCGAACGCGGCGGTCAAGTCTAACAAGGTTGCGCTTACAATAGGGGCGGTCAAGTCTGGCGGTTGCCGAGGCTGCGTGGGGAAGTGGAGGCACCAACCTCTCATCAAGTGCCACGCGTCGACCGGGCCATAGGCGGTTTGGGCCCGCGGAACTTCGCCCTTGCCCTTTGGCTTTGCCTTGAAGCCAAGTTCGAGCGCGCCTTGGGCCCGAGGGCTACTATCGGCGTTCTTGGAACCGGGGTACCCAGACTTGCCTGCCTGCGACCCGCAGCGTGGCTCCATCACCAGCCTAGTATGACCCATCTTCAGCATCAACACACAAGACCCTCGCGAGGGGCCAAGCCTCATGAGGCGGATGATGCCAAGGTCTCTGGAGGGAGCAGCCACCCTATGCTGGCTCCTGAGGAGCGGAGATTTCTATGCAAGCCTCCACCTTGTGAGGTTCAGATGAAGCAAGCCTTGACAACCAAGGCCAAGCGGGCGCTAGTGGGCGTAGTACAACATGTTTCCTCCTTGGCGCTTAAGAGGCAAGCGCAGGCGCGGAGTCCTGAGGAATCAGCCAAAGGTTTCCATTTCCATACTATAAGACCAAGATCACCAGGACGATAGGACGAAGGTCATCACCGAGCCCAGCATGGCGTCATGACCAGAAGTTTTGCACGCGAAGACCACCTTTCATCAGGATAAGATGTACTAGCTGTCTTTCTTCGAATTTGACCATTGTGGGATCCCTTCCCGGCTTCATTTCGAGGGAAGAGTACCAAGGCCACTATAAATATAGCCTAGCCACCACCATACAAGGGACGGAGCATCCACACAAGCAAGAACAGACCTCCTGAGGTTGTTCCTTCTCTGTACTAGTTCATCCTCAACCGTCCTTGAGGCTAATCCACCACAAAGTAGGAGTAGGGTATTACACCGCAAGGTGGCCCGAACCTGGGTAAACTGCCTTGTCCATTCCCTTACTTTTTATCGAGCTAGGCCGTCAGATCGACGAGTAGGCGGACAGGGGAAGTTGAGTTCTTCACATGCACCTTAGAGTTTGAATCTATCTACGGTCTGCGGAGCCCTGAATCCGATAGAATCCTTCTGGGAATTGGTTTGCATCACCCTCTTTGTGAAGCACAGGGGGTGTGCGGAGCCCCCAACTCGGGCTATATCGCGTCGAAGGTCTTCGGCCATCCGAGTCCGCTGCTGCTCCCAAACTCTATCATTTCGGTTCAGCCAGTCGTAATATCCTTCCCGTTGAGCGGGTGGGTCTTCTCTGGGTCCGTAGATGGACCTGGTATGGCCTCCTCGAGCGTCCAGGTCTAGATGGAGGTCTGATTCGTAGGCAGGCCACACTATATCCTTATCATAATGGTGAGTTGGGGCGGCGGGATACTCGGCCTTGTCATCTTCTCTGTCCCGCCCATCTAGGGGGGGGGTCCGGTTGTTCGGCATGGGTTTGTGTTGGACGCGTTGGCTCTACGGCCTTGTCATCAAATTGCGATAGTAATCGTCGCTTGGGATAACTTCTGATTGGACGTTCGCAGCCATACCCTTCTTCGGTGGCTAGGACTTTAGTCCATCAGTCGTTCAGGGTGTCCTGTTCGGCCTTGATCCTGCGTTTTTGTTTCTCCAGGCTACGGGCGATGGCTGTAAGCCTTAGCTTGAACCGTTCCTGCACCAGCGAGTCTTCGGGGATGATGAAATCATCATCCCTGAGATTGGCCTCCTCTTCATAGGGTGGGAGGTAGTTGCTATCTTCGCCCCGGGGGTCATCCTGATGATGTTCGTCGGTTGCAGCTCCGGCGAGGTAATTCGTATTATTCATGGTGTTGTTTTCCGTGAAGTCCGTGTTGGTTGAATGGCTTCAACATGCCTTTGATCGGCGGCGCTGTCTGCGGCGTTTGGGTGGCTCATCTCCAGGTCTGATATTATCCTGATTGGGAGTGCCATCGCCTTCCTTGGTGGTGTCCACCATGTAGATATCATAGGTGGACGTGGCCAGCCAGCAGTCGGTGACGGGGGGAAACATCGGTGCTAGCCGTGGCTCCATAATCCTCTTCCACGTATTCGGCATTTTCTGAATTATAATCTTGCATGTTGGTTAAATCTTCGATAGTGGCTACCAAATGAGTGGTGGGTGGGATGTGAAATTCCCTACGGTACGCCTCGAAGGGTTGCTGATTGTGGCCTGTGCAGGTCCTCCTGGATGGTCGTTCTCTGAAATCGTCCAGTGCCTCATTTAACATAGTTAGGGTCGCCAGATTTGAGGGCTCTAGGACAAATTCCGTCATAATGGGGAGGGTGGCATGATACGTCTCCAACGTATCTATAATTTTTTATTGTTCCATGCTATTATATTATCCGTTTCGGATGTTTAATGGGATTTAATATACACTTTTGTATGATTTTTGGGACTAACCTATTAACCCAGAGCCCAGTGACAGTTTCTGTTTTTTCCTTGTTTTTGAGTATCGCAGAAAATGTATACCAAACGGAGTTCAATTGACCTGAAATTGCACGGAGGTTGTTTTTGGACCAGAAGAAGCCCATGGAGTACTAGAGATGGACCAGAAGAGTCCCGAGGCCACCACGAGGGTGGGTGGCGCGCCCCCCTATCTCGTGGCCGCCTCGGGGACCCCCTGACTTGTTCCCGACTCCAACACCTCTTATATATACCAAAACTTCCACATAACCTAGATCGGGAGTTCCGCCGCCGCAAGGCTCTGTAGCCACCAAAAACCAATCGGGACCCTGTTCCGGCACCCTGCCGGAGGGGGGATCCATCACCGGTGGCCATCTTCATCATCCCGGCGCTCTCCATGACGAGGAGGGAGTAGTTCACCCTCGGGGCTGAGGGTATGTACCAATAGCTATGTGTTTAATCTCTCTCTCTCTCTCTCGTGTTCTTGATATTGCACGATCTTGATGTACCGCGAGCTTTGCTATTATAGTTTGATCTTATGATGTTTCTCCCCCTCTACCTTTTTACAATGGATTGAGTTTTCCCTTTGAAGTTATCTTATCGGATTGAGTCTTTAAGGATTTGAGAACACTTGATGTATGTCTTGTGTGCGATACCTGTGGTGACAATGGGGTATTCTATTGATTCACTTGGTGCATGTTTTGGTGATCAACTTGCGGGTTCCGTGACCTTGGGAATCTATGCATAGGGGTTGGCACATGTTTTCATCTTGACTCTCCGGTAGAAACTTTGGGGTGCTCTTTGAAGTTCTATGTGTTGGTTGAATAGATGAATCTGAGATTGCGTAATGCATATCTTATAATCATGACCATGAATACCTGAGGTAACAATGGAGTATCTAGGTGACATTAGGGTTTTGGTTGATGTGTGTCTTAAGGTGTTATTCTAGTACGAACTCTAGGATAGATCGAATGGAAAGAGTAGCTTTGTGTTATTTTACTACGGACTCTTGAATAGATCGATCAGAAAAAATAACTTTGAGGTGGTTTCGTACCCTATAATAATCTCTTCGTTTGTTCTCCACTATTAGTGACTTTGGAGTGACTCTTTGTTGCATGTTGAGGGATTGTTATATGATCCAGTTATGATATTATTGTTGAGAGAACATGGACTAGTGAAAGTATGAACCCTAGGCCTAGTTTCTAAGCATTGCAATACCGTTTGTACTCACTTTTATCATTAGTTACCTTGCTGTTTTTATATTTTCAGATTACAAAAACCTATATCTACCATCCATATTGCACTTGTATCACCATCTCTTTGCCGAACTAGTGCACCTATTCAATTTCCATTGTATTGGGTGTGTTGGGGACACAATAGAATCTTTGTTATTTGGTTGCAGGGTTGTTTGAGAGAGACCATATTCATCCTACGCCTCCCACGGATTGATAAACCTTATATCATCCACTTGAGGGAAATTTGCTACTGTCCGACAAACCTCTGCAGTTGGAGGCCCAACAACGTCTACAAGAAGAAGGTTGCGTAGTAGACATCAAGCTCTTTTCTGGCGCCATTGCCAGGGAGGTGAGTGCTTGAAGGTATATCTTTAGATCTTGCAATCGAATCTTTTAGTTTCTTGTTTTATCACGAGTTTAGTCTATAGAAGAAAACTACAAAAAATGGAATTGAGGGTACCTCACATGGTTCATCTTTTTAATATCTTTCATGAAAATGATGGAACGGAAAATTGTGCCCAAGTACTAGAAGAATAATGCATTAAAATGTTTGGCACTAAATACTTTAATGATGAGCATGATTGCAATGTTGTTAGTGTGAATCCTTTGAATAGACAAGATTCTAATGATATGCAAAGCAACAAGCTTGGGGATGCTATGTTTGATGAAGATGGTATTTTTAGTCCCCCAAGATTTGATGAGCAAACTTATTTTGATGATAGCATGCCTCCTATTTATGTTGATTTTGATAATTATGAAAGTGGATTTGGAGAGGTCATGACTTTATTTAGTGATGAATCCACTATTTCGGAAGAGGTTCCAATTGATAATGAGAACAAAGTTGCTATCTATGATGATTATTGTGATGACTTGTATGCTATTAAGAATAATGATAACCATGAAACTTGTCATCGTGATTTTAGTTTTCAATTGGATTATGCCTCACATGATATTTGTTTTGTTGAGTTTGCTCCCACTACTATTAATGCGAATAAATTTGCTTATGTGGAGAGTAATGAAATTTCTATGCTTATGGATCATGAAAAGAGGGTTGTATGTGATGGTTATATTGTTTAATTCATTCATGATGCCACTGAAAATTATTATGAGAGAGGAATATATGCTTGTAGGAGTTGCAATAATATCAAGTTTCCTCTCTATGTGCTTAAAATCTTGAAGTTATGCTTGATTTGTCTTCCTATGCTAGTTAATCATCGTTCTCATAAGTTGTTTGCTCACAAAATCCCTATGCATAGGAAGTGGGTTAGGCTTAAATGAGGTAGTTATATTCTTCATGATGCTCTCTTTATTTTTCAGTTCTTATCTTTTATGTGAGCATCATTGAAATCATTATTCCTAGCTAAAAAGGCATTAAAGAAAATCGCTTGTTGGGAGACAACCCAATATTTACCCCTACTGTTTTTGTGTGTCCACATTATTAAGATACTGTAGTGATCATGTTTTATAGCTTTTATTTCAATAAAGTGCCAAGTAGAACCTTTGGGAAGACTTGGGTGAAAGTTAATGTGATATTGCTGTAAAAAACAGAAACTTTGCGCTCATGAGATTAGCCGCCATGTTTTACAGAAGATTGCTTTTGAGTTGATTCTTTTTTTCATAAGATTAATAGATAAATTCCTCACGTCCGCCAATTTATTTCAGAATTTTTAGAGTTACATAAGTATTCAAAAGTTACAGATTGGTACAGACTGTTCTGTTTTTGACAGATTCTGTTTTTCGTGTGTTGTTTGCTTATTTTGATGAATCTATGAGTAGTATCGGGGGGTATGAACCATAGAGAAGTTGGAATACAGTAGGTTTAAAACCAATATAATTAAATAATGAGTTCATTACAGTACCTTAAAGTGGTGGTTTGTTTTCTTATACTAACGGAGCTCACGAGATTTTCTGTTAAGTTTTGTGTTGTGAAGTTTTCAAGTTTTTGGGTAAGGATTTGATGGACTATGGAATAAGGAGTGGCAAGAGCCTAAGATTGGGGATTCCAAAGGCACCCCAAGGTAAAATTCAAGGACAACCAAAAGTCTATGCTTGGAGATGCCCCGGGAAGGCAACCCCTCTTTCGTCTTCGTCTATTGGTAACTTTACTTGAGACTATATTTTTATTCACCACATGATATGTGTTTTGCTTGGAGCGTCTTGTAGGATTTGAGTATTTGCTTTTGAGTTTACCACAATCATCCTTGTTGTACACACATTTTGGGAGAGACACACATGAATCGGAATTTATTAGAATACTCTATGTGCTTCACTTATATCTTTTGAGCTAGATAGTTTTGCTCTAGTGGTCCAGTTATATCTTTTAGAGCACTGTGGTGGTTTTATTTTATAGAAATTATTGATCTATCATGATTCACTTATATTATTTTGAGAGTCATTTAGAACATCATGGTAATTTGCTTTGGCTATAAAATTAGTCCTAATATGATAGGCATCCAAGATGGGTATAATACAAACTTTCATATAAAGTGCATTGAATACTATGAGATATTTGATACTTGACAATTGTTTTGAGATATGAGGGTGGTGATATTAGATTCATGCTAGTAGAGTAGTTGTGAATTTGAGAAATACTTGTGTTGAGGTTTGCAATTCCTGTAGCATGCACGTATGGTGAACCACTATGTGATGAAGTTGGAGCATGATTTATTTATTGATTGTCTTCCTTTGTGTGGAGGTCAGGATCACGCGATGGTTAACTCCTACCAACCCTTCCCCTAGGAGAATTTGTTTAGTACTTTGTTTTTATAACTTGTAGGTTTTTGCAATAAGTATATGAGTTCCTTATGACTAATGTTGAGTACATGGATTATACGCACTCTCACCCTTCCACCATTTCTAGCCTCTCTAGTATCACACAACTTTCGCCGATACCATACACCCACCATATACCTTCCTCAAAACAGCCACCATACCTACCGATTATGGAATTTCCATAGCCATTCCGAGATATATTGCCATGCAACTTTCCACCGTTCCATTTATTATGACACGCTCCATCATTGTCATATTGCTTTGCATGATCATGTAGTTGACATCGTATTTGTGGCAAAGCCACCTTTCATAATTATTTCATACATGTCACTCTTAATTCATTGCACATCTCGGTACACCGTCGGAGGCATTCACATAGAGTCATATTTTGTTCTAGCATCGAGTTGTAATTCTTTAGTTGTAAGTAAATAAAAGTGTGATGATCTTCATTATTAGAGCATTGTCCTAGCGAGGAAAGGATGATGGAGACTATGATTCCCCCACAAGTCGGGATGAGGCTCCGGACGAAATAAAAAAAAAGAGAAAAAAAGAGGCCATAAAAAAGAGAAAATAGAAAAGGCCCAAAAAATGAGAGAAAAGAGAGAAGGGGCAATGCTACTATCCTTTTTCCACACTCGTGCTTCAAAGTAGCACCATGATCTTCATGATAGAGAGTCTCTTGTTTTGTCACTTTCATATACTAGTGGGAATTTTCATTATAGAACTTGGATTTTATATTCCAATGTTGGGCTTCCTCAAATGCCCTAGGTCTTCTTGAGAAAGCGAGTTGGATGCACACCCACTTAGTTTCTTTAGTTAAGCTTTCATACACTTATAGCTCTAGTGTTTCTGTTTCATGGCAATCCTTACTCACTCACATTAATATCTATTGATGGGCATCTCCATGGCCCATTGATACGCCTAGTTGATGTGAGATTATCTTCTCCCTTTTTGTCCTCTCCACAACCACCACTCTATTCCACCTATAGTGCTATGTCCATGGCTCATGCTCATGTATTGCGTGAAAGTTGAAAAAGTTTGAGAATACAAAAGTATGAAACAATTGCTTGGCCGAAACTAGGGTTGTGTATGATTTAAATATTTTGTGTGATGAAGATAGAGCATAGCCAGACTATATGATTTTGGAGGGATGGCTTTCTTTGGCCATGTTATTTTGAGAAGACATAATTGCTTTGTTAGCATGCTTGAAGTATTATTATTTTTATGTCAATATTAAACTTTTATATTGAATCTTATGGATCTGAATATTCTTTCCACAATAGAGAAGATTATATTTATAAATATGTAGGTGGCATTCCACATCAAAAATTCTATTTTTATCATTTACCTACTCGAGGACGAGGAGGAATTAAGTTGGGGATGCTTGATACTGTCGGATCTTGGGTTCCGGCAAAACCCTTGTGGTTCGAACTCTGGGGTGCGCACGAAGATCTGTCCTTCTGCCCTAGCTCGTCTACTTGCCGATCCATAGGCCTAGCTCGTCAAACCCGAAGAACAAGGGACACAAGGTTTATACTGGTTCGGGCCACCGTTGTGGTGTAATACCATAATCTAGTGCGGTGTGGTGGATTGCCTTGTTGGCTGAGGAAGAACTAGTACATGGGGAGAACGGCCTCCTTAGGAGAGGTGTTCTTGTGCTCGAGTGAGCTTGTGGGTGTCGGGGCGGTCTCAATGATCCCCTCCATTCTATGGTGGTGGCTAGTCCTATTTATAGAGGTCCGGGTCCTCTTCCCAAATATTGAGCGGGAAGGGATCCCACAACGGCCAAATTTGAAGGGGGGCAGCTAGTACAAGCTATCCTAACAAAAGCTGGTCTTCGCCTGCCAAAGACTCTGGTGGTGACGCCGCCTTGGGCTCCGCGATGACCTCTAATCTGCCGTCCTGCTGGTCTTGGTCTTGTTGCATCGATAAGGAAACCTTTGCCTGACGCCTCGGGACTCCTTGCCTGCGCCTGCTCCTTTAGCACCAAAGAGGAAACTGGCAACCTGCACCTGCTGGCACCCGCCTGGCCTTTGTCGTCACTTCTCACGTCACGAGAGCCTCGCGAGGTGCCCATTGCCTTGATATCTCCGCTCCTCAGGAGCCAGCCTACTGAGGCTGCCCTAGAGGAGGTCTTGCATCGTTCGCCTCGTGAGGCTCGGCCCCTCGTGAGGGTCTTGAGTGGTTGCTGAAGAGGTTGGGCCGCACCAGGCCGCTGGATGAGCCACGCCCTGGGTCGCAGGCAGGCAAGTCTGGGTACCCCCATTCCCAGAACGCCGACAGTGGCCCCCGGGCCCAAGGTGCGCTCGGGCTTGGCTTCGCGGCGAAGCCAAGGGTCAAGTGCGGAGCACCGTGGGGCCCAAAAGCTTGTGGCCTTGATAGACGCGTGGTGATTGATGGGACGTGGGCGTCTCCACTTCCCCACGGAGCCTCGGCGACTGCACGACTGACAAAAAGGCAAGTTCATGCTGATGTGCCTTCGTTGCTAGCCTTTGCCTTGCTCTAGATCCCCTTTCTTTCCTCTCTCCCCAAAGACTCCAGATCCGCGACCGATGGCGTCCAGTAAAGCAAAGGCCGCCGCGCCGCTCGCTTGGGACGAGCCGGCCCTGAGCGCGCCCGGTGTCTCGAAGTAGAACCTTGTCGCCGTGCTCCTGATGACGGCGGAGAACTTGAACGAGAAAGGGAAGACCGCGCTCCACGCCGCCTCCGCTGAGCTGGAGGATTCAAATAGTACCTTCTACCCCTTCTTCATGAGTAGTATTGTCATGTGGCTGGTTCCCCCTTTCTCCGATTTCTTCCACACCGTCCTTAGCCACTACAGGTTGCGTGCCCTTCATCTTCATCCCAATTCCGTCCTCCTCATGTCGATCTTCGCCTTCTATTGCGAGGCATTTGTTAGGGTTATGCCGTCTGTGGCGCTGCTTTGCCACTTCTTCTACCTCCGAAACAAGGGAAACCTTTGCACGGGATGTGGCAACTTCGTCGCGGCCAACGGGACCAACACGATCTCGAAAGCTGGGAGGAAGGCCGATAACTTCATGAACAAATGGGTCCTTATGGACGCCAAGTGCACTCACCCTCGGTTGGTGCTGTTGACGGAGATGCCTGAATCCAGTGACAGGTGGCTCAACGCGAAGCTCACCGACCCTCAGGCGGAGCAGGTGCTGAAGAGGATGACCGCCGACTTGAAGCCTGACGATCCGAAGGCGGCGAAGCTGATGGGAGCCATGATCGTCAAGGAATTCATAGCGTGCCATGTAGCTCCACTTCACGCGCACTCGCGCCCCTTGTGGAGGCTCGAGGGCGAGTCAGACAACCTCCGTCTGCGCCCCGACTCCCTGTCCGACGAGGAGCTGGGCGCCGCTCTCTGCCTCCTGGTTGGGGGTGACCAGGGGTTCCCACCGGACACCCACGCCCCCCTGTACCACTGCGAGGATGGGGCGAAGGTGGCAGCTTCCATGCCCACCTTCGACGGACGCAGACTCGTGCCACCGGCGCCCTCCGAGGCCCCAATGGCGACGATTCCGGTGGTGGTGGCCTCAGGTGACGCTGGTGGAGAGGACTCTAAGGCGACCGTGGAGGGGGCCCGGGAGACCCCCCCCCCCCCCCCCC
>LR738714.1:152525740-152557316 GCA_902687465.1 Secale cereale | reverse complement strand
CCCCCCCCCCCCCCCCGAGGTGGCCGCCAGCTGAGGTCCCGATGAAGAGCAGGTCAGCGTTGGTCTCCCTAGGCGATGCTCTTGCCCTGACGCCACCTGGTGCTGCCGTCGGGCCAGCTGCCATGGCCCCGTCTGCTCTAGGGGCTCGCGCTCCCACAGAGCAGGCTGTGGGGCCCCTGGTCACCGGGGTTCGGAAGAGGCCGCCAGGTTCGTCGTCGTGGACCATTGATTACTCTGGCCTGGTTTTGTCGTCGTTCTTGATTCCGTTGTTGATTCCTGACGTCTTCCCCTGCATTGATAGGCCAGCGATGTTGGTGGAGAAGAAGAGGGAGGATGTCACACCCTGCATTTTGTAACATGCTATTTGTATCTTTGAAGCATGAAAATTTGGACCAGCAAAATTTTTCAGCATCATTTGGCTTTTATTTGAATTGAGTTTTTCTTCATATGCTTTTTCATGTGCTCATTAAAGTCAACTATGACCTCTTGTAGAATTCATCTCCATACCCAAAAATTCTGCCCAATGATCATGCCAAGTGTTATATAACAGTATAGTATTTTCCTACAAAATTAATTTGGCCAAAAAGTATTTTATAAATTTAGTTTTTCAAAAACCCCTGAATTGAGATTTGCACTGCAAGTACTTGATTTAGGGTGAGAAAATTATTTCAAAAGGAACATTTGAGACCTAGTAGTCATAGGACTCCCAGAAACCACAAAGGTATAATTTTAAAAGTTATTTTCCTATTTTATTTAAAAGCTTTTTCTTAAGGCCAGAAATGGTCTTTAATAGGGAAAAATTATTTAACTATTTCAAAAATATTTGCCAAAATTCAGGGAGACTCAGAGGACATATATTGTCCATATATAAGAGTTACAACACTTGGTCATGTTCAAAATAATGGGCTAAACCCTCTAAAACCCTTTCTGGATATTTCAAGCTTTTGAAATATTTACAAGGGAAACTTTCTCCAAAAATACCAGGGAAATTCTATCATGTCATATATGACATATTTGATGATCTTGCCAAGTCCCATGCCTTGGGAAGCAAGAAAACATCCTCAAACCCCTTCATAACCATTCTGTCCATATTTGAAGTTTGAGCAACTTTACATTGCCAAACTTGTCCAAATGCTCTCAAACTTGGTGCACATGCTAGAATGGCCTAATAAGGCATCTAGACCAAATGGCACAAGATTTGGAATAGAGAAACTTGATCAGATCACCCCAAAACACTTTCTGTTCAAATGCAAATTTGAACAACTTTACATTACCAACTTTTTATATGGAGCTTCAAACTTTGTGGGCATGATCAATACCCCAAATGATGATGCTAAACCAAGTGGTGCATCAAGGGGAGATGATTAGCTTGACTCAAACAAGATGAAGCTGTTTTTGTTGATTTCTAGGGTTCACCAAAGTTACATTGGCTAGTTTCTTCAAATGAGCCCAAATTTGGTGAAGCACCCTAATTTCTCATCTTATACAATCTTGTTAAGTGCCATGTCAAGTGGAGGTCATTTGCTTGACCAAACACTGATCAAACACCTTCTGGCTTTTTACTAAAACCTCCATCTTGATCACTTTTACTCTTCTCCATGGCCTCAACTTTTTACCACATGTTCATTCAGTTACTGGCTACCCCCAGTAACTTCCCCAGCACCCCAGCTCCATGATTGAGGGGTAAGAACCCAAGTTCACCTTGCTGGACAGCAAATTTTCACCAAGTCACCAGCATCCTCTTTCTCTCTCAGCATCTCCAGGGCATCCAAGGCCTCAGCCCAATTCTTTACTCCTCCCCTGACCTTCTAGACACTCTTGGGCACGTTGGTTTTGACCTGAGCAGCGAGGGCACGAAGGTGCCAGCCATACGCACGCTCTGGAGCACGCAACAGTGCGGACACGCACTGGAGCTCCAGCCAATCAGCCATCCCCGTCAGCCTCGGGCCACTCCCTCGCGCCAGTCGATGCTCCTCGACGTCCGCGACTGCCCCGGCGCTGTCCCCCCTCCTCCTGCGCCCCCCAGTGATCATCGTCGCACGTGCACCGGCCGCCCGCAATGGCCACTCTTCTGCGTCGCACGCGCGCGCGCTCCAGAAGCTCCCCCGCTCCTCCTCTCACCTCTACTGGGCGTGGAGCTTGTCCAGCAACTCCGTGGACTCATTCCCCTCGCCCCCTGTGCGCTGTAGCTTCGAGCCGGAGCTCGCCGGCGCACTGGACCATGGGCCTCCGTCGACCCCCTATAAATAGGACCCCCCGGGCCTCTCCAGCAGCAAAAGCAGCTCCACCACACCTCACTGAGCCCCCCAGCACCACCCATTCCTCCCCAGGAAGTCCCAGTGCTCGGGATCGACCGGAGCTCCGCCGCGTCGGGCCGCCGGTGATCTCGCAGTACGGGCCTCCCCTGCCCTTCTTTCTGCCCGATCTAGAACCGCCGTGCGCCACTGATCGTTTCCCCTCTGTTTCCCCCTCCTGTTGCAGTCGGAAACGACTAGGGCAACGACCTCCCGACGAGCTTCTCCCGTCCCACCTCGCCGCCGGCGAACCTGACCTCCCCGGCGTGCCGCACCACCACCCCTACATCCGCCACTCGACGCTGGACCCATTCCTACCCTCCGTTGCCGTCGCCGTGGCCGGAAACCTCGCCGGTGAGCTCGCCGTCGCCGTGGCCGCAAGGTTGGAGATGACAGGCGGGCCCCGCCTGTCATCCCCCACACCTCTCTCCCCCTCCTCTCAGTCACTGACCGACGGGCCCCGCACGTCAGGTTCAAAAACCTGACGTGCGCGCGCGGGCACCCGTGCGGCTGGGCTGGTCCGCCCTGGGCCGGGCACTATGGCCCTCTGGCCCAGTTGCACAGGGGCGATTTTTCTTTATTCTTTCTGTAATTGTTTTAAACATTTTTACAGAAAAGAATAATGGTCCAAATAAAATAATTCCAACTCCTAAAATCTTGTATTATTCCAACCTATTTAATGGTACCACTTTCACTCACATCTATGAAACTTTTCTGTTCTGTTCAAATTTAAATTCAAATTTGAGTAGTAAAACTCCTGTTCTAAAATCAATAGGTTCCATTCTGTAACTCCAAAACTCCAACTAAGATTTTTCCCCCATCTTAGAAATCCCTCTAGTATTTTACAAAAATATGTTGACATTTTTCTGAGCACTTTGATTTTTTTGTTTTATTTGTGGTCTTATTTTCCCGTGGTTATTATGTGACGTATAGATCCCGTATTTGACGAAGTTGTTGTGGAAGAAGAAGGAGAAGGATTTGAAGACTTTGAAGACCAAGCCAATCCAGGCAAGCAGCCCTTTGACCATGATACACCTGTTCTAGGAACCCGTTTGTTTCCGATGCATGATGATAGGGTTACGGTGGTGACCTAGTTGAAACCACCACATGATGCATGCTTTATTCTTGAACTTGCTATGTGCTAGATGTCATGCAAATAGCTAGTAGTGATACTTAGTGATGCATGTGTGACATGAACCTTCGTGGTTGTAGTCTTTGCATAAAACCCCGTCGGGTGCCACTCATGCCCGAGGGTGATGATGAGTTGGGTAACCACTTGATGACGAAGTGGTGTACCGAGACAAGTGTGTGTGTTTTTTTCAAACGGATTGGTTTAAGTTGCGACCGTTATTCCAACCATACATGTGCAACCACACTACCCCTTATGGGACGGGGCTTTATTGATTACTTAGGTCGATACTAGCATGGTGCCCGCATTACTAGTGACGGGAAGACTTGAGGTCTTTCCCGGGACGGGGTCGTGCTTGGATAGACGACCATGACTGTTTTCACAGGGCACCGGACACACCGTTGGTCACTTTGGGTATGCGTGACATTGAAATTAGGGCAAGTCCCGTGATCTCTTGTTTGTACCCGAGGGCCGTGTACAAACGAGTGGACTCTATGTTAGTGTCGTCTAAGGAAACGTAATGACCGGGTGCTTACCCCGGGTACTTGAGGTACCGCGGGTCGTGGATGACACAGAAGTTCCCCGAATCTTGTGGGTAAAGTGTACAACCTCTGCAGAGTGTCAAACTATTCGAATAACCGTGTCCACGGTCATGGACAGTTGGGTAACCGCTCTTGGGCTACGTCCAATGTTTGTGAAACCATGTGTGTGTATGTGAGTCAAGGTGGTGACTTGACTCGAAGAGTTGAATCATATTCATGTTGATATCGGTAACCTGTCTTCGAGGTTACGCGAGGTTATTGATGCATAAACCTGATGGTAGAATATTTATTCTAGCCTTTTGCTAGATTGTTCATTATTGTTCCATTGCATTGTTACCACATCATGGGTTGCTTGCGAGTACATTCAAAGTACTCATTGGCTTGCCACTGCTTATTTAATTGGCCAGGCATGGAAGAACAGGAATATGAGGAAGAGTTCTTTGGAGACGAACATGCGAACTAGGACGCTATCCCAGTCAGAAATGCCTGTAGGGTTAAGGCATATGGCATGGGTTCTACCCGTTATTGAAGACTTCCGCTATTTGAGTTATTTGCTATTCAGCCCGTGAGGCTTTGTCTATGTAAGACTTTGCCATAATGGCCATAATTCGTGTAAGACTATTTGTATGGATGTAAGACTCTTGTTATTTCAGCTTCTGTGTGTTCAGTGAGCATTGATCCCTGGGATCACTATACACGTGCATTCGGTGATCTCGACTTCTAAGTCGGGGTCCCCACAGAGGAGGCGGCCGCATTTGAGGTTGAGCGGCCTAGCTTGACTTTGCCCCCTCTAACGCAGATGTGTGGCGGTGGAGCCCCTCCTTCTTCTGCTCGCTTGCCATCACAAGGCCCGGTGGACAAACCTCAGGTGGGAGTCACATCCTTGGTCGAGCAGGCTCCGGATGCAGCCAACTTTAGCTCCTTTGCTCGCATCGCCAGGGCTCAGGAGGTATTGACCACGCCACATCACCCTACTCCGATCGTGCCGCTAGCTCGCAGCCCTCCGGCTTCGCCCGGCGCCTTGAAGGAGGCCTTTTCCGCGCTGACGCAGCTCCAGGATGACCTTCAAGGCACCGGCAATTGTCTGGCGGCTGGGCGCTTGGAGCTAGTTTCCGGCTAGCTGAACTGCAATGCATCTATCCGGGATGTACTCAGCCGAGTCGTGGTGGCTTCCGAAGAGGACAAGCAGGCCTCCTGACCAGGCCGCAACCGCCCACGAGGCGGCGCTGAAGGATATGCAGGCCGTCAAGGAGTGCTGCCAGTCGATGGAGAAGAAGCTACTGGCCATGCGTAGCAAGTGCACGACGGACGAGGAGAGGATGAAGGCCCGAGAAGACGCCGTAGCCGGACGCGACGCTGAGTTGGAGCAGTTGGTGAAGGAGCTGTCTACAGAGCGCAGTCGCCTGGAAGAGCTGAGGCAGGTGACGGAAGCAAAGGAGGCCCAGCTAGCAACCAAGGCGAAAGTTTTGGCGAAGGACTGTGCGGCTTTCAAGTCACTTGAAGAGAGGCCCCGTTAGGCACTGAGGGCACTCTATGAGAAGGGCTTGGAGAAACCGCTGGCGACGGACGATGAAGGCCCCGCCCAGCTGCTTCCTTATCTTGTCTTGGCGCTCGAGGGTGTCGTCCGCCAGACCGGCCCCCTGGCAGAGGAGGAAGCTCGCGTGTTTTCTTCATCTGCCTTGATGCGCGTTCTTAGCCACCTGCACCTTCCGATCCCAACGCCGACCTTGGGGCATTACTCGAGCCGGTGGATGCGGAGCGCTGCGAGGCCGCTGCTAAAGCCGTGAAGGGCCACGTGGAGGCCTTGTTGAAGAAGTTCTTGCCATCGACCCCTCACCACCAGCCGACGGCTCCACCGATCCCGCAGAAAAGGCCGACTCCGCAGGGCGTGGCGATGCTGTCTGCGAAGAAGTGATTCCTGACAGTTTTCCTCCCCATCTTCATTTTCTTGCGACATGTTACGGGGCTCGTGGAGGCGTTAAAACTTCTGCTTGATGCTTGAAGGACAATTTGGCTTGTAATAATTGATAGATATTCGCGGTTCCCTTCCTATTCGCCTTGTCGTTCTACATCGGCAGAGCCCGGCCCCGCACGTACCTCCTCCGCCGCTGGCTTGTCCGGATCACCGGGACAAGACCAGGGAGTGAGGGGCTATGTGGCCAGTTAGGCTCCTGAGTCGCGATGCTCATGAGTCCCCCTTGACATGCAAACGGTCCCTAGGAAGGAAGTGCGAGGCATGGCTTTTCCGTTTTGCGTCGGCAGGGCCCGGCCCAGCGTGTACCTCAGTCGCTGCTGGCTTGGCCGGATCACCAGGACAAGACCAGGGAGTGAGGGGCCACAAGACCAGTTAGGCCCTTGGGTCGCAATGCCCAAGGGTCCCCCTTGACATACGAACACACCTCATACCTGTCCTCGTCGGGCTTGCGCTCGGGAGGGTTTCGTGTCGACCAGGACCGGGACCTAGTGGGGCGTACGCCAGGCGTGACCTGAGCATAGCCCCCGTGCGCAGCCCCCTCGCGCTACCCTCCCGAGGGGTGCGCAACACGGTGGGGCCGGTCACCGAGCCTGGGGGCTCCCTGGGGTTAATGCGGTTGTGAGGCCACCCTAGTTGTTTATTACCAGCGCGGAGCATGGCGCTACCGTTCATGCATGGGCATAGCCGCTCCTCGACCGTGTCGACTGCCAGCACGAAGCATGGTGCTTCCACTGGAACGTGGGAGGGGAATCCCTACTGCGGAGAGCCCCCGGGGCGTGTACAGCCCCGCCCTGACACGTGGCTTTCACGGTAGGGCTAGGCGAGGTGTATCTGGGTACCCGTGAGCCAGTGCGGGTCTCACGAGGCCCTACCTCAAGGCGGGTTGCGCCTGGTCTTGAGTGAGGGCGCTTGAGGTAGTCCTGCAAGATGGTTAAGCAACCTACGCCAGGTGAATCCCTCGAGGCTGCCACACGAGAAGGCCGGGTACCAACGACCCCAGGAGGTGAAGTGAACAGGGCCGGCCCGCCAGACAGAGCTCAGCCATTGGGTTTATCGATGCTACAGGGACGGACCCGAGGACAGACGCCATGCCTAGTCTTCTCATGTGGATGCCCCAAGAAAATACAACCGGCGCGCGGCTCCCAAAGCGACGGAGCACCGTATTGTGTGCCCCAACTCACCTGCTAGCATCCAGCTCTTGCGAGGGTGAGGCACCAAGGGCCACGGGAGGTGACGTACATGGGGCTGGCCCATGAGTCAGAGCTTAGCTGCATGGATTTGGCGAAGCTGCTGGGACGGACCCGAGCACAGACGCCGTGCCTGCCCTTGATCATAAGGCGGGAGCAAGCAAGTTAGTGTTGGCGTACAATATTTGTGGCGCCAGGGCGATGGTCAGGCAGGCGAGTGGTTTTAATGTAGCCGGCGGAAAAGGTAACGCTAGCTTAGTTAAGATGCAAGGGCGATACATGCCGCTGGGACGGTCCCGCACGGCCTGGGGATAATGCGGCCCGAGAGGGCGCCCCCAACAAGTAAGCTAAAGATGCAGAAGGATACACGCCGTAGGGACAGACCAATGTGACCTGGGAATGATGCAGCCTGAAGCGTGCTCCCAGCTGAACAAAAACCAGAAAATGTCACCTAGCACAGTTGCTAAAGTAGTGTTGGTGTAGCTGAAGATGCTTGACGCAGATGCCGTTCCTCACGAACCGCCTGACATCAGGGTCTTGCGAGGCTCCGGAGGCTCCGAAAGCTCGCGAAAAGCTAAGGCCACTTCCGTCAGGATATCCTTATGCTTGGCCTCGCGAGTCGCTAGGACTTCCCTCATGTGGCATTGGTGCTGAGTTGCTTGGTTCGGTAGGCCGAAGGACATGCGAACGTAGCTGTGAGGGGGACCCTCGCATCAGCCCACCTGAGAAGGCCACTAGAGCTCCTGAGATGCGATACTGTTGAGTGCGGGGACGTTGACGCAGATGCACAGTCCGTCGCCTTAGCCTGGGGCGACAACTGCACTCCCAGGCGCCTGGCGGAGCTCGCCCCGCATTTCCCTTAGCACCTCTAGGTCTTCAATGCTATGGCTGATGAACACCTGAGCGCTTGGTGCCTCACTCCTTGAGGCCTCCGGAGGGAAACGGGCGGTGAAGCACTCCTCCACATGGTGCCCAAGCGCCTCCCTCGTGACATTGGCTAAGTCAGACCCCCCCCGGAGGAGAGCCCCCAAGCCCAACCTGAGGGGGGCGCCAGGCGCGCCTTCCTATGCGAGGGAGGGAGGCGGCTCCTCCCTAGGTGCAGGTCCTTAGGTGCTGCCACCACGTGCTGCAACCTCATGAGGCTCCAAGGCGAGAAGCTGCTTCTTCTTCTTGGGGACAGCCTCAGGAGGGTAGATTATGCTGTCATTGTTTGGGTCCTCGACTGCTGCTGCCTGGTAAGTGCGCTCGAGTGAGCACACTGCGTCCTTCTCTTCGTAAGCGATGGTGATGACGCAGCCGCTCCCCGGCATCTTGAGGACATTGTAGCCATGGTGATTCACTTCCATGAACTTGGCCAGGGCTGGGTACTCGAGGATGGCGTTGTAAGGGAGATGGATGTGGGCGACATCAAAGTCGATTAGCTCAGTGTGGTAGTTGTCATGCTTGTTGAAGGTGACAGGAAGGCGGACCTGTCGGAAGGGGGTGGTGGAGCCATCAGTCACTCCGGAGAAGGGCTTGGTAGGCAGTAACTGATCGTACGCTACTTGGAGGCTATCGAACGTCTCGACGGACAGGACATTGAGCCCTGCGCTGCCGTCGATGAGAGTCTTGGTAACTTGGATATTGCTGATGACGGGCGAACAAAGCATTGGGAGGGCGCCGGCCATAGCCGCACACTTGAGCTGGTCTGCTGAACTGAAGGTGATGGGGCACTTGGACCACCTGAGTGGGCGCGTAGCCTCGAGCTTGGGGAGAGCCGCGTTTACTTCCCGGGCGAAATGCTTGAAGAGGCGTTGAGAGGTTGGGGCCTGTGCTCCGCCCAAGATGCAGGTAATGGCGCAAGGCTCCTGGAAGCCCCTATCTCCCTCATCCCAGTCACCGTTCCTCCTTGGTGGCGGCAGAGGTGGAAGGCCAACCTTGCCATGGGGGTGGTCCTCACGAGGTTGGTCCCTCCAGGCGCCCTCACGGGGCTGGTCCCTCCATGCATCCTCACGAGGCTGATCGCACCAACAGTCCTCCCGAGGTTGGTCACGCCACCCCTGACGGGGGCCGCGGTCATCCCAGCGTCTCCCGGTCCGACTTCCCCCGTGGTCGTAGCCACGGTTGCTGCGCTCGAGGCGTTGGCTGATGCGTCCTAAGCGGAGGGCCCTGAGCTCTTGACAGTCGTGGGTGTTATGGCTGTGCACGTTGTGGAAGGCGGAAAGTGGCCGGCTGCTCTTGGATGACTCTGGGTAGTCGCGGTCGCGCTTCATATCCGACTAAGCCGCGAGCACTGCCGCTCCGTTGCGTTTTACGTCCTTGCTCTTGGCCTTCTTGTCTTCAGGCTGAGCAGCAGGGAGCTCGACGAGGGAGAGGCGCCCCTCCTCAGCTCTGGCGCACTTGGTCTCAAGGTTGAACAGATCCAGAGATGTGCGCAGATCTTCGTGGATGGCTAGCTCCTCCTTCATCTTGATGTCGCGGACACCATCTGAGAATGCTGAAATAATGGCCTCATCCGTGACCTTGGGGATCTTGACGTGGACGCTGTTGAAGCACTGGATGAACTTCTGTAGGGTTTCTCCTGGTTGTTGCTTGATATGCCTTAGGTCACCCACGGCTAGGGGCGGTCTCGGGTGCCCTGGAAGTTGGCGATGAACCACTCGCGCATCTCGCTCTAGGTGGAGATCGATCCCGCGGGCAGGTTTAGGAGCCATGAACGCGCACCATCTTTGAGAGCCTTGGGGAACCAGTTCGCCATGATCTTCTCGTTGCCGCCAGACGCTTCGATGCTCAGGTCGTAGATCTGCAGGAACTCTACAAGGTCGGGGGTACCGTCATAGCGTGGAGGCAGGTCGGGCTTGAACTTCCTAGGCCAGTTGAAATTCCGCAGCTCGGGGGCTAGGGCCTTACAGTCATCTGTCGACACCGGAGCTTGTCAGGGAGGCGGAACTTGGCCTTGGTCCCTGTGCGCCACCGCGGTGGGGGGCGCGTGGTATCGACGCGGCGGTGGAGGGAGCACTGGTGCTCCTTCGCGGGGCCGCTGGATCTCTTGGCAGCTTCCTTCTTCGGGCACTAGCGCCGCGCATGGGTGATCACGCCGCGGGGCCACATGCCTTGGGTCTTGGACGATGCCTCGACACGGAGGTAGCAGAGGAGCTTCATGGGCCACGTCGTTAGAATGGGGAGGCAAACAAGGTAGTGAGAGGGACGGCGCTGGAGAGCCCCCAGCGGTGCTGACGAGCTCGGTGATGCGGTCGATCCATTCTTTGTAGAAGTCGTCAACGTGGTGGTAGCACAGGAGCTCACGTGCCGTGAGCAACGCAGCCTGCGCGTCTGCGGGTCCATGACGAGCATGGGACGACGAGACCGTTGGGGTTAGTGACGGGGTCACGGTGCGTCCGTCTCGCCGCACGGAGGGGTGCAGGGACGAGGCCTGATGTTCATGTCGCGCCGGGCCGGTGGCGGCGTTGGCAGCAGGCAACGGAGAACGGCGGGGCGGTCCGCCAACAGGAGTTGTCTGAGCGACGCGGGCGGCGAGGGCAGCCCGCCGCTCAGCATGGGTTCTGCGAGCGTCGGGCATGGGACCGGTGGGACGACGGAGCGAGGACCAACGGAAGGGAAGTTTCGGCACACCCCTACATGGCGCGCCAATTGTTGGATATTGGGTTCCGACAAAACCCTTGTGTTTCGAACTCTGGGGTGCGCACGACGATCTCTCCTTCCGCCCTAGCTCAGCTACTCGCCGATCCCTAGGCCTAGCTCGTCAGACCCAAAGAACAACGGAGACAAGGTTTATACTGGTTTGGCCCACCGCTGTGGTGTAATACCCTAATCTAGTGTGCTGTGGTGGATTGCCTTGTAGGCTGAGGAAGAACTAGTACATGGGAAGAACAGCCTCCTTAGGAGATGTGTTCTTGTGCTCGAGTGAGCTTGTTTGTGCCGGGGCGGTCTCAATGATCCCCTCCATTCTATGGTGGTGGCTAGTCCTATTAAGCGGGAAGCGATCCCACAACAGCCAAATTTAAAGGGGGGTAGCTAGTACAAACTATCCTGACAAAAGGTGGTCTTCGCCTGCCAAAGGCTCTGGTGGTGACGCCGCCGTGGGCTCCCTGATGACCTCTGCTCTGCCATCCTGCTGGTCTTGGTCTTTTTGCACCGATATGGAAACCTTTGCCTCACGCCTGGGGACACCTCGCCTGCACCTGCTCCTTTAGCACCAAAGAGGAAACTGGCACCCTACGCCCGCTGGCGCCTGCCTGGCCTTGGTCGTCACTGTTCACATCACGAGGGCCTCGCGAGGTGCCCGTTGCCTTGATATCTCTGCTCCTTAGGAGCCAGCCTAGTGAGGCTGCCCCAGAGGAGGTTGAGCGAGTCATGTATTCCGGGGTCCTCAGGCATCCGGGTCATTGAAGCTGGGCCGTACTGATGGGCCGCGTAAAGAATAAGTAGAAGACCCTCACCCGTATTCGGTCAGGACTCTTATGTACATTGAAGGGCAAGTGTAGAGTCCAGATGTATCAATTACTTCCTCCCCAAGTCACCCTTGTAACCCTAGGTCCCCCCTGGCATGTATATAAGCCGAGGGGTTTAGTCTATAGAGGAGATCATCATCATCACAATACCCCCATAGGCTAGACTTTAGGGTTTAGTCATTACGTTCTCGAGGTAGATCAACTCTTGTGCTCATATTCATCCATATTAATCTAGCAGGAAGTAGGGTATTACCTCGATCGAGAGGGCCTGAACCTGGGTAAACATACTGTCCCCAGCCTCCTGTTACCATTGATCCTCTAAACGCATAGCTTGGGCCCCCTACCCGAGATCTGCCAGTTTTGACACCGACAATGGTGCTTTCATTGAGAGCTCCACAGTGCGCTCGCGATGAGTGATTGATGGCGTGTCTTGTCATCAATAATGGGATCACCCTCGGCAACAACTTGGCTATCGGCCAGGTTCTCCAGCTCGTCTGGTTCGCTGTATGCGCCCGCATGGCCTCTGGGCCGACCGCACTCCCTGCGGCCATCAAGCATCACCTTTACGACGATTCCGGCCACCCCGATGACGCGACCTCGGCAGAACTCTCGCCCAAAAATGAGCTGCTGGATCGCATCGCCGCCCTGGGGATTTCATCGACAGGAGAGCAGATCGGATCTAAATCCGACCACGGTGAGATCGATCCTTCCCCGAGCACTCACCTAGTGGCAGCAGTTGAGGATAGAGCCGAATAGACTCCCCCTCTCGAGTCGAAGACCGACACAGTTTGGATCTCCGAACCAATCGAGCCGAATACTCCCCTTCCGGGAGGCACTTTGTGTTTTGTGAGCTCTAGCATTAGCGCGAGGCCCAGGGAACAATTAGACCCTGTCAAGTCCGGATCACCCACATCGGAGGTTGTCAAAACACCAAATACCAACTGGGTCGGGATTCAAAATTACCAGCGCCCACCCACCATGGGAAAAACTCTCTAAGAAAATCCGGACTCCCGAACATAGATGATCTTGCGAACATACAACAGCAGCCCGAGGAAACGATCAACCACTTCTAGGCCAGATTCCACTTGTTAAAAACACGATCAGGGACTGCTGCGACGATGAAGCGGTTTCCATATTTTACTGCAATTGCAGGGATGACGGCATCTCAAATGCCCACAACCGACATTGTTCTGAGTTTGACAGACCTATCACATTTAGTACAGAAGTACTGCGCAATGGAAAATACTTGGGAAGCCCAGAGTACACCTCTTGAACAGTCCATATTCGGACAGTACACTACCAAGGCTAAACGGACATACCCTAGTTGGTCATCTGATAGCATTCCTATTGGCAAGAAGAACAAGCCTCTTTTAAGGCACATGTTCGTACTAGACGAACTACTCGATACACCTTGCCAAATACACGCAACCCCATATAATGTCCCAAACCATTGCCTTAGAGAATGTTGGGTACTCCGGCAGGTAGCAAAGAGCGGTACAGCAATTCTCGCCAACACCGTATCAAGGGAGAAAGACATCGATGTCTTCAGTGTCTTCGAGATGTTCTCCTCAAATAACCTCCACAAGAGAGCAAATCACGAACTTGCCGAGGTTTACCAAATTAGCTCTGCAAGCCCATGGAGCGACGCGGCAATTAGTTTCTCTGCCGAAGACGCACCTCAAGTCTGACCGATCCGAGCATCAGTAGCTCTTGTACTAGACCCAACAGTGGACGGCTTATGCCTCACTAAAGTACTTATGGACAGAGGAAGCGGACTAAACCTCATATATGAGGAAACGCTTGCAAAAATGCAGGTCGAGAAATCCCGCACTGAGCACACAAACACAACCTTTAGAGGAATTATAACAAGCTGCGAGGCTCGGTGTTCGGGAAGCATTAAGCTCGACGTAGTATTCGGCACGCCCGATAACTACAGATTGGAAGAACTATGCTTCCATATTGTGCCCTTTTATAGCGGATACCAAACCCTTCTAGGACGGGACGCTTTCTTACGCTTTCAAGCTATACCCCATTACGGGTACATGAAGCTTAAAATGGCAGGGCCCACTAGAGTGATGACATTAACAAGTGACCCGGATAGAGCACTCCGTGCCGACAACAAGATGACATCCTTAGCCTTAGAGGCACTATCCGAAGCCCTCTGGCTCGAAGAATTAACTACCCTACGATCAAAGATAGATAAGGACAACGTGATCCTCGCCAAAAGATTGAAGTCTACCTCCTTCAAGCCAGTAGATGAAATCATCAAGTTTCAAGTGCACCCAACGGACCCTAATAAGACTAATTCCATCAGGGCACACCTGGATCCGGCGGTGGATAGTGCGTTACGCGCCTTCCTTCAGGAAATTGGGATATATTCGCCTGGCACCCTTCAGATATGCCCGGAATCCCACGTAGGCTGGCCGAACACAGCCTCAACATTATCAAAGGATTCAAACCGGTCAAGTAGTCACTGTGACGGTTTTCCGAACCCAAAAGACAAGCAATGGGAGAAGAGCTAGCCAAACTATTGGAATCCGGATTCATCAGAGAAATTAAACATCCGGATTGGCTAACCAACCTAGTCATGGTACCAAAGATGAATAAATCCTGGCGCCTCTGCGTCGAATTCACAGACCTAAATAAAGCATGTCCAAATGATCCCTTTCCTTTACCCCGCATTGATCAAATCATCGATGCAATTGTCCGACATGACTCGTTGTGCTTCCTTGATGCTTATTCCAGATACCATCAGATAAAGATGAAGGAATTCGATCAGGCCGCAACGGCATTTATTACCCCGTACGACACTTTTTGTTTCAACACTATGCCCTTTGGACTCAAAAACGTTGGCGCCACATATCAACGCATGATTCAAACATGCTTAGGAAAGCAAATTGGCAAAACAGTAGAGGCATATGATGACGACGTAGTCGTGAAGATCAAACACATCGAGACTCTGGTGAAAGATCTCCGCCTTACGTTTGCCAACCTACGAGTATATGACATAAGCCTCAATGCGGAAAAATGTGTCTTCGGCGTTCTAGCCGGAAAGCTATTCGGGTTCATCGTATCCCATAGAGGAATCGAAGCTAACCCAGCCAAAATCCGGGCCTTGTCAGAACTCAAAATACCAGCCGACCTCAAGTAAGTGCAAAGACTAGCAGGTTGCGTAGCACCTTTATGTCGCTTCATCTCCAGATTAGGAGAAAAAGCATTCCCACTTTATAAATTGCTACTCCGCACTTACAACTTCAAATGGACGGAAGAGGCTACAACCGGATTGGAAGAAATAAAAGCTCTACTAGCGAGCAACCCAATCCTAGCTGCCCCTGGTGTTGGCGAACCAATGCTGTTGTACATATCATCCACTCACCAGGTAGTGAGTGTTGTGCTCGTCGTTGAACGAGCCGAAGAGGGACATAAATTCCCTGTCCAAAAGCCCGTATACTATGTATCCGAAGTTCTAACACCGTGCAAATCACGGTACCCCCACTATCTGAAAATTGCCTATATGGTCTTCATGTCATCTCAGAAACTACGACACTACTTTCAAGAGTATTCGATCACAGTGGAATTCGAGGTACCACTCAACGATATTATCAACAATAAAGACGCCACGGGACGCATAGAAAAATGGGTCATTGAGCTCTTACCATTCAAAATATCCTATAAACCTCGCCGGACTATTAAATCCTAGGTGTTGGCTGACTTTGTCGTAGAATGGACTGAAGCAGAACTCCATAAAGAGTACAACTCATATTCCCACTAGACAATGTACTTCGACGGTTCCAAAATGCTAGCCGGATTGGGGGCCGGCGTAATACTAATATCCTCAACTGGGGATACAGTCTAGTATGTCCTACAAATTATGTATACGGACTTGAATAATGCGGCCGAATATGAGGCCCTATTACATGGTCTCCGCCTAGCTGTATCCATGGGCATACAACGCCTCGAGGTACGTGGAGACTCAAACCTTGCTATCTCTCAAACTAATTGAAATTTTGATGCGAAGGATTCCAAAATGGCACTTTATCGCAATGCCATATTAAGAATGTCGGCTTGATTTGAGGGGTTGGATTCCATCACGTCGCCCGGGATAATAACCAGGCCGCCGACGTACTCGCTCGCATGGGAGCTAAACGTGACCCCATCCCACCTAACACATCAGTAATATGGCAGGAAGCAAGCAGTGATACGAATTCGGATCCGAACACACCCCCGGCCAAACTCAATCAAGATGTCATTGCAGACTCAAACATGGAGATAACTCGCTTGGCTCATGAAATCATGGATGTCATAGCCCCCTGGACAGAGCCCTTCCTTGCTTACCTTAAAAGGCAAGAACTCCCCAATGACCACAATGAGGCCCGCCGCATAGTCTGGCGCTCTAGAGCCTACAAAGTTTACGAAGGTGAACGATATAATAAAAGCACAACTGGTATTCTCCAAAGGTGCATCTCCGAAGAGGAGGGAAGGCAAATTCTCACTGAAATACACGCTGGAATGGGCGGCCACTACGCCGCAGCACGGGCACTCGTAGGCAAAGCTTTTCGCGCTGGCTTTTACTGGCCTACTGCCCGAGCAGATGCCCAAACCTTAGTCCAACACTGCGTTGGCTGCCAGCCCTTTGCAAATCAAAGTCACATGCCTCCCACCGCTCTGAGAACAATCCCCATTACCTGGCCTTTTGTCGTCTGGTGGCTGGATATGGTCGGACCTCTTAAAGGGTGAAGTCATAAAAAGAAATACTTACTGGTGATGGTAGATAAATTCACTAAATGGATTGAAGCCAAACCAGTGAAAATAGCTGAGGCAAGGCCTTTGATAGATTTTATATCCGGCGTAGTACACCATTATGGTGTCCTGCACAGTATTATCACAGATAACGGGCCCAGCTGACGAGGTAAAAATTTGGTGCGGAAGTTAGGTATTAAACTTGACTACTCTTCTGTATACCATCCTCAATCAAATGGTCAAGTCGAAAGAGACAATGGTATGATAATGAGCGGCATTAAACCCCGACTGGTGCGCTCCTTACAGGAGTCTGATAAACACTGGGTCAAAGAGCTTGACTCCGTACTATGGGGGCTGCGGACCACACCCAATCGTCCGACCGGATATACACCTTTCTTAATGGTGTACGGCGCAGAGGCTGTTCTGCCCTGCGACATTATTCATGACTCACCTCGAGTGCGCTTGTACGAGGAAAGAGAAGCCGAGCTAGATCGACAGGACGACCTAGATGCACTTGAAGAGGAGCGCGATACAGCGCAAGCTCGTTCCACATTTTATCAACAACAGGCCAGGCGATACCAGAGCAGAAAAGTGCGGGCCAAGACATACAACATCGGCGAACTCGTTTTACACATCCTAGAGAAGAAAAAGAACAAGCTCAAACCAAAATGGGAAGTCCCATTCATTATCGACGAAGAACTCTCCTAGGGAGCCTATCGCCTTCACAATGCACAGGATAACCTCCTTGAGCCGAACCCATGGAACACTACCAGGCTCCGACGATTTTATGGATAGTACGGTAGCAAAAAAAATCTTCCTCCTTACAAGTTAGGTCTTGTCTTTTACTTTTTCTTTGTCTCTTTCCCTTTTTTATATTTTTCTCTCATTGGCAAGTATTCGGATCGCCCGAACTGCCACAGGATAAGTACATCTTCGAGTGTATATACCCCAAATATACCTGGGGGCTTCTTTAATGAAGCCCATTGTAAGTAAAGCTCATTGCTTAAAATGCCGTATGTTTTTATAGTTAATCCTTGCCATAATATGCACCAATATGACTTAAGTTCTGGCCAAGCTGGGTTGCCTGGCTCCTATGATTACCCCTACGTTCCCGATTATTCGGACAGGGTGTAAAGGGAGCACATCTATGATTGTTACAACAGGGTAATCAGGATATGTACCTCAGACTGGGTGAAGCCGAAAGCTAGCACTCTTAAGGGAATAATTGGTCGGCGGATATACGACATATCGCATTCTAAAGAGTATTTTAAAGGGATGGCATTCTACTACCCTTCTCATGAAACATAGGCCCACATCTTTATGCACGCCGACCCAGGGAAAGGAACCCCTTATGGAACTATTCTCTTTGGAAGATGTTTCTTACGTTAAATAGTAATATAACATAACTCCCCGAACATAGTTCGTCTGTTCAAGCAATTATGACCGGATTGCCTGGTTCTCGAATAGATCACGTGTTTTAATACATATATAGTATTCGAAAGCACTCCAGCCTTTGGGTTTATGGAGGTTAAAGCAAATGATCGGCCATGACAAACTTCATATAAATTTGGCTGGAGATAAGTTTGATGGTAAAAAGACATTAATACATAGAATCAAACGACTACTCATTTTCTATTCCCTCCATCAGGCTGTCTAGCTTACAGTCCTGCTGGGAAAGCTTGGCGGCTATCTCTAGTTGGTCATAGACCAGATGTGGAGGAATTTCTTGTCCATTGGACCTTTGAGGTCCCACACGGGCCATGTGATTTGGATCAAGAAGAGTGTAGTGCGTCTTCACCTTGGCCCAGGATTGTCGAGCACCCATGTGGCATGCTGATGCTTTCCATAGTTCGAAGAAGCGTCGAGCCCCTTAGAACAGGTCCACCAAGTCCTCCATAGTTTCTGGAGGTGAGTTGCCAGGCCATAAAGCACTGGCCAAACTCTTCATGGCCTTCCGAACCCATTCATGGAACCTGGAAAGCTCTTGCAGCATGTCACCCTCAAAACCAGACACTTCGCCTTCAGGCTGCCCAGTTAACAAAAGTTCGGGAAAAGTTTTATAAGAAACTTTCAAAATAAGAGACTATAAGGAGATCTAGGTATAAGAGACATACTAAACAGGCCGCTTTTTAGCCTCCGGTTCTCTTCCAAGGCGCTTGAGAGTTGGGCCTTTACGCACTTTAGCTTCTGTTCGAGCCTAATATTTCTGTCATGTGCTTGGTTGCTTTTCTCCATAGCTAGCGTCAGCGCACGCTCGCCAACGGCTGTTTCCCCTTCGGCAATTTTTTTGTCCGCTAAAGGCAGCTCAAAGCTCCCTCTCCAGTTGGTCGGTCGACCCCGTTGCTGTATTATAAATTAGTACATACATAGGAGTAATCAGCAGAACTATCATAGCTTCCGGACAAAATTATTCTTACCACCAGCATCCTTTCCGGATTCCTCTGAATTTTTTAATTCGGCGAGCTGGGTCCGGCACTCTTCAAGTTCTTTGGATAAAGAATTATTCTTTTCTCGAAGCACCTATAGAACACAACGATCCTCAAATCAGTTGTACCAACTGCTTCAAGTCTCGGGGGCTACTGGCATGGGAACAGTCAAAATAAACACTTATCCCCATATCTTTTGAAAGCTGATGAGTGGCTCCGGCAAGTCCGTCTTGAGCGGCTCAGATATAGGCATCTGCAGAGTTGAGGACATTAAACACCTCCTTAGAAAAAGCGGGGTCATGCATGGCTACTTTCCGCGACCGGTAAATCATCGCAACCTCCACTTCAGAATTGGTGGCTCACACTTCATCCGAATCGTCTTGGAGAGGACTATCCGACGCCGAATTAGCATTTATCCCTGACGGGCCTGATACCAAATTGATTGGAGCATGGCATGCATTTCCTCCGCAGACAGTCTGGTGTGTATTCCTCCTAAAAGGAAGAAACAAAGAGGAATGTTATAATGCCGATTTCACCACCCGGCGCATGTTAAAACAAACATACCTCTTGAAGGGCCACTGGTGTTCGCGGTCCTTTTTCACTTCAAGACCTAGCCCGACGCAGGCGCCACCCTCTGGGTTGACGGTCTATGCGTAGTTTGGCGCGAGGAACGCCGTCCGTGTTCAAGTATGATAGAATACAGTGGGTAAAGGCGTATTAGGAATCTTCTCTTTTGAAGAGATATGCCCTAAAATACTTACACGGGAGGAAGGAATGAGGCCTGGGTAATCGGCTACTATAGCCACCAGGGGACCCTCACGGCAGGCTTGGTAGAAAACTCCTTCTTCTAGCTCTATGCCCATGTCCGGATCTTCATCGTATCCGGGGCTTGCGTTTTGAAATTGGTCCTCTGGCTGTGGGGCGGGACTGTTAATCCCCTCGATCACCTTCCTCCACTCCTAAGAGAAACCAAATTTAGTTCGGATAATATATCATAATAAAAAAATATGAAAGGTCATGAGAGAAACTCACCAAGTCCGGAGGATTGTACATTGAAAGACCATCCCGGCACGTCAGGCGAATAAAGTCTTGTTTCTCTCCCTTATAAAGACCTTCAAGGACAGCGGCTAAAGCAGCAGGGTCATCTAGACCTAGGTGTAAGCAGCGCGAGGCGTCATCTTGGTCGTTATAGTGCCACATTGGAAAGCCTCTAGCTTGAAGCGGCTGCACGCGTCGCTTTATCGAGATGGCCATCACTTCGATTATGGATAGCCCTAAATTGGCGAGCAATCTGATTTTACTAGCCAGTCTGCTAACCTCCGCTCTCTCTTCTTCCGAGGGATTGCGAGGACACCAATTGTAATGCTTCTTTGGTGGAGCACTGGAAAACTTGGGCAGTCCGCGCTAGACTGGATCCGGTAGAGCGATGTCCTCAATATATAACCACTCTGAAGGCCACTCTTCGGATGCTTTCTTCGGAGTATCGGGCAGATAGCCTGTCCTGGCTATATGCCATACTTCAGAGCCCCCAACTTAAAATATGGATCCTTCTTCCGATCAAGGAAAAAGACATAAATACTTTCTCCACAGCTCAAAGTGAGGCTCGCAGCCAAAAACTGTTCGCATAAAGCGACAAAACCCGCAATATGCAGTATGGACCCCGGCGTAAAGTCATGCAGTTGAAGACCGTAGAACTCCAGGAGTCCCCTAAGAAAGGTGTGGACGGGGAACCCTACGCCTCTTAAAAGGAAGGGGACAAAACATACCCACTCTCCATCACAGAGGTTGGGAAAGCTCTCGGCCAGGGCTTGATTGGCGATAGAAGTTAGCCTGGCCCAGACGGGGACTAGATCCTCGGGAGGGAGATATCCCTGCACTTGTAGTGTCCTCAGGCGCGCATGGGACACTGATTAACTATTCCAATCTCCTGCACGAGGGCCACGAGGGCGCGAGGAAGAGCTTGGGGCGCTAGCCATGTTAGAAGATTTTTTGCACGCACTACAGTTTCTTCCGCGTGGAATGCGACGGAGAGGCAGTTGGGATCTATTCTCTTATATAGGCGCCTTCTCTAAACATTCAAGGGGGTATTCACAAAAATGCCGACATAGTTCGCATTCGTTGGACACGTGGAAGCCAAGGCGATGGCGGCAAGGAATCGACGAACTACAATATTTAATGAAGTCGGACTATCATCCAGGAGGACTCAGGTTGCAAGACCAAAGACATGAAGCCGGACACAATCTCGTCCTTAAAGCAAGTCCGAGGGATACTGAGGGAGTCCTGTATTCAGGGGTCCTCAGGCATCTGGGTCGTTGAAGCTGGGCCGTACTGATGGGCCGCGTAAAGAAGAAGAAGAAGACCCTCCCCCGTATTCGGTCAGGACTCTTATGTACATAGAAGGGCGAGTGTAGAGTCCGGATATATCAATTACATCCTCCCCAAGTCACCCTTGTAACCCTAGGTCCCCCCTGGCATGTATATAAGCCGAGGGATTTAGTCTGTAGAGGAGATCATCATCATCACAATACCCCCATAGGCTACACTTTAGGGTTTAGTTATGATCTCGAGGTAGATCAACTCTTGTACTCATATTCATCCATATTAATCTAGCAGGAAGTAGGGTATTACCTCGATTTAGAGGGCCTGAACCTGGGTAAACATCGTGTCCCTAGCCTCCTGTTACCATTGATCCACTAAACGCACAGCTTGGGCCCCCCTACCCGAGATCTGCCGGTTTTGACACCGAGAGAGGTCTTGCGTCGTCTGCCTCGCGGGGCTCGGCCCCTCGCGAGGGTCTTGAGTGGTTGCGGAAGAGGTTGGGCCGCACCAGGCCGCTGGATGAGCCACGCCCTGGGCCGCACGCAGGCAAGTCTGGGTACCCCCGTTCCCCGAACGCCCACAAATATGTCTCCAACGTATCTATAATTTTTTATTGTTCCATGTTATTATATTATCTGTTTTGGATGTTTAATGGACTTTATTATACACTTTTGTATGATTTTTGGGACTAACCCAAGGCCCAGTGCAAATTGCTATTTTTTTGCCTAATTCAGTATTTCGCCGAAAAGGAATATCAAACGGAGTCCAAACGGAATGAAACCTTCGGGGGAGTCATTTTTGGAACAATTGCAACATAGAAGACTTGGAGTACACGCCAGGAAGTGAACGAGGCGGCCATGAGGGCAAGGGGCGCGCCACCCACCCTCTTGGCTCCCCCGTGGCTCCCATGACGTGCCTCTTCCTCCTATATATACCTACGTACCCTGAAAATATCGAGGAGTACCTTGAAACCCTAATTCCACCGCCGCAACCTTCTATACCCATGGGATCCCATCTTGGGGCCTGTTCTGGAGCTCCACCGGAGGGGGAATCTGTTGGATTTAGGGCTCCACAAAACCCAAGAAGTTCGAACATAGGGGCGTGAACGAAGATCTCTCCAACTTACATATACCTAGGGTCTCGCTCTCGTCTCGGTGGAGGGATTCAAGCAAACAACAGATAGAACACGCAAGAGTTTACCCAGGTTCGGGCCACCCTGTGGTGTAAGACCCTACTTCCTGCTTTGGTGGATTAGCCTCGGGAGGGCTAGAATATGAGCTAGTACAATGGTTCCTGAGCTCGGGAGGCGAGCTCAGGAGGGTCAGGAGGCAAGTGTTCTTGCTCCTTTGCCTGGTGGCAGAGCTTGTGGGTCTGCTCTACTTGCCTAGACTTGGTTCGACTTGTCTCGACTTGTTCGACCTCCTCTCCATAGTGGGGGTTCTAGCTACTTATATAGGCGGCCACGGTCCTCTTCCCCCGAAATGCTTAGGCGGGAAGGGATCCCACAACAGCCATTTTTGAGCGGGAACACAAGGATGTTCCTATCCTGACAAAAGTGGTCTTCGCCTGCAAAAGGATCAGGCGGTGACACGGTGGTGGGCTCGATGGTGACATCCTCCTTGTCGTCCTTGCGGTCTTCGGTCTTGTTGAACCAAAGGGGAAACCTTTGCCGCTCTTTGGGAACCCGCGGCTGCGCTGTCCCCTTTGCACCGAAATGGCAACTGCGCTGCTGGCGGACGCTGGCACCCGCTGGCGCAGTGCATCACTGCTGACATCACTGCCTCCTCCTGAGGCGGGCTCGACCTTGAATCATTTGCCCCTCCGGAGCACCTTGCCGAGGCCGCTCCTGAGGGGGTCTTGACGTAGTTCTCCTCGCGAGGCTTAGCTCCCTCGCGAGGGTCTTGGGCAGCCGACTGATCAGCTGGACCGTACCCTGGTTCCTAGGATGCCGACAGTAGCCCATGGGCCCAAGGCACGCACGGAGTTGGTTTCGGGGCGAAGCCTTAGTCGAGGACGAAGCGTCGCGAGCCCCAAAAAGGCTGCGGGCCACGCTGGCGCGTGACGGTTGGATGGGACGTAGGCGACCCCGCTCCACACGCCGTCTCGGCAACCGTGCATCTTGACAAAAAGGGGCCGTCTCCGCTTGGGGAGTTATCGCTCCCCTTCCTTCCTGCTCGGATTTCTCCACCTTACGCCTCCTGCCTTACGGAATCGCATGCGTCCTTCAACTCCCTCAACCATGGCGAAGAGGAACAAGAGTGCCGCGCCAGCGTATGGATCTGCTTCTTCCCTTGAGGCGGCGCTCGAGGAGTCCTCCATCACCAGGGAGGAGGACTACTCAGAGGTCCAACCTTTCTTGTTGAGCGCCCACAACGAGCACGGCCCGACGTGGATCTGGCCCAAATCCACCATGACGCGGATCCTGCTGAAGTCATGCGACCCCTTCTTCCTCCACAGCATCTCAGTGGGGCTCGTGCCACCTTTCTCCGAGTTCTTCTACGCCTTCCTGGAACATTACCAGGTGCACGCTCTCCACATCCAGCCTCGCTCCATCTTCGTCATGTCGCTCTTTTCCTTTTTTTTGTGAGGTGCTCGTGGGGGTGAGGCCGACTGTCGCCCTCTTCCGCCATTTCTTTTCCATGCGCTGGTACGACGATGGCCCGTGCTCGGGCTACGTCTTCTTCGTCTTCCAGCACCAGGGATGTCGGCTGAAGATGGCCGGGAAGAAGATAGAGTCCCGCCGGAAGAGGTGGGTCTATCTGGATGCCCAGCGCGTCCATCCTATGTTGGTGCTGCCTACTGCCCATCCAGCGAAGCGCACCGGCTAGAGCTACGCGAAGCTTGCCGACCCCCTTGCCGGGCCTGTCCTGGCAAGGATTGAGGCCGACCGGAGCTCGAGGGTCGAAGGGGGCCAGATCGTGAAGGAGTTCTTGAGGCAGCGTCTGGCTCCGCTACAGGCTCACTCGCGCCCCATGTGGCAACTGATGGGCGACGACAACAGGCTCCGGCTGCACTCAGGGGTGCTGGCCGAGGACGATCTGGACTTCACCTCGGGTACTCTCCTAGGGATGGTTCCGGAGGATCTCCCCGGGGCCCACCTGCCGCTGCACAGCCGCCCTGACAAGGCCGAGCTGTTGAAGGCCGTGTCGGGCTTTGGTGCGCTCGTGGGCACTCCGCCCATGTTCGACGTGTCTACTGGTGCTGGCGACGAGAGCGACAAGGGGGGCTCGGAGGAGACCCTAGACGACGAGGGGGACTTCTCCGAGGCGTTCACTGGAGCAATGACGCTAGGCGCCGGTGCCGCCGGACGGGCCCAAGCGGCCACTCCGCGTCGATCCGGACGCGCTGCTTCCAGGGGAAGCAATATGGCGACTCCGCCGAGCAGTACCGTGCCAGCGAATCTGGCGACCGCGGCCGCGCCCAGGACTGTGGCCTCACACCTCGCCCAGATCCGGGCTATCGGCACGCCCATGGCGCTAGCGGCTGCTGCTGACCTGCTGATGAAGAGAAGGGTGCGCCTCGACTTCGACGAGTAGTTGTGCAATTTCTCGCCTATCCTTAGTTGTCGTGTCCCTGATGTGGTTTCCTTGACGCAGCAGCCTGGGAGGTGTCATGAAGAAGGAGAAGGGGGCGGTCACGCCGCGATGCCCTCCCCCTCCTACTGCTGATGCGACCTCAGGGAAGGATGCCGCGGTGCTGGGCGCCTCGGTCGACCAGGCCACCGAGCATGCGGCAGTGGTGTCGCTCGAGGGCGTCCCCGCCACCTGCGAGGTTGTGGTGGCCTCTGTTCTGGCTGCTCTGGCGAGGGGGGCCGGAGCCCCTGAGCCCCTGGTCGAGCAGTCGGTCTTGTCAGTGCCCGTGCGACAGCCTGCGCAGCCTGGTCCTGAGACCTTGGAGGCTGCCTCCGCCGCGCTGGGTCGTCTTCGCGTCGAACTGCAAGATGGTGACGGCCACCTAATGAAAGGGCGCCTGGGGCTGATCCGCGGTGGCTCTGGCAAACGAGTCTGCGCGGACCTCCTGGGACCAGGCCTCGGCGGTCGCTGCCAAGGGTCGAGAGGAAGTTGTGACGGCCATCCGGGCTCGTGACACCGCGTGAGCCGACGCCGCGTCCTTCGAGAAGCGCTGCCTCAAGGCGGAGAGCGAGTGTCGGCGGGAACGACACCTATGGGATCACAAGAATCTCCACTACGGTTAGCAGGGCGTGGGGATGAGAGAAGAGTGGATCAAACAGATATCGCAGGGTTCATTTATCTAGGTTCGGGCCGCGAGGATGCGTAAAACCCTACTCCTGCTTTAGTGGATTGTATATCTGTGTTCTTCAGCTAGCTATGCGGGGTGAGGAGCTCCAAAAAGCCGAATCCTCCTCCTGGTCGCCTCAGGCCTCCTTTTATAGAAAAAGGGGTTGCAACAGTGGCACACACAAGGTGTAAAGGGTACAGTGATGCTAGTTTATCCCTTGCATTACATGACAAGGCGCATTTAATGCATCTTGCTTAGGTGTCCTTGCTTTATCGGGGACGGGGGAGAGATCTGTCTTGTCTGTCGCCGCTCATTCTTGTGTCGACACGCACCTTGGCCAGCGATGCCTGAGATGCCATGTAGGTAGGCAGGCAGTTGAGGTGGCGCAATGGTGGGTCTTCACGAAGATCTGCATGCCGCCACGCAGGTGCCTACCCAGCTGGTTGGGTCGGCGGCTGCATAAGACGGTGGAAGTCTAGTCGGCGTGGGCCTGATGCTGGCCCCGCGGATGTCCTTGGCAAGGGCCTTGCCGGGGCCCCGGCAAGGGTCTTGCCGCGGCGCCTGCTGCCATCCCCAGCAAGGCGCTTGCCGGAGGTCTTGTGATCTTCATCCGCTAGGATCCTGCCAAGGGTCGCCATCTTCTTAGTGCGTATCTGATCTTGAATGTCTTCACAAAGATCTGCATGCCACTACGAGGATGTCCCCCGAATCCTTGCCCCATGGGGGCAATGGACTCAAGGGTGATTTGCTCCGTAGGCGTGGGGCGAGTTGCCGCGGCAAGGGTCTTGACGGGGTTGCTAAAGCCGGCACCGGCAAGGATCTTGCCGGGGGAGCCCGCCTCGTCCCTTGGTTCTTCGTGGTCTTGTTCTTGGTGTCGTTCTAGTTTTCTTGAGCTTCGGTATTACCCTGGCTTACCTCCCTTGCCTTGTTTGGTGCGGCGGTGCCCGTGGCTCAGACTGCCCGTGCACAGTCATAGGGGTACAAAAAGTGTACCCCCCTTTTTGTACACCAACAGGAGCCCTCGGGCCTGGGCTACACATATGCGCGACGCGTTGTTGTGCTAGGCCCAGAACGGTGCGCGGGTAGGCGGGACGGTTTTTACCGTGGTAAGACTTTTCGCGGGCTGCGCCTCCCACGATCCGCGCGTGAGGCGCGCTGTGGAGGGGTGCATGTGACGTGAGCGGCATGCGTGGGGTTGGTCCTTGGACGCATGCGTCACGTCGTAGTAAAGGGGCGGTTCGCACCTTCTCCATAAACGGAGGGAAGCATGGAGGCGCGGACCATGTACTGAATGGGGCCGAGGCGCGGTCCTCAAGGCGTCCACTCCCCACGATCATGGGGTGGGGAGAGGTCGCCTCACCCGTCCCCTCGGTTCTGCACGTCTGCCACGTGTCTGCCATGCGCTTGGGGTGGCGGGAGACCGGGCCGTCCCTGGTTGAGGCGGCGGGTCGGTCCTGGCTCCCTGCGCCTTCCGTGTCTTGATTGGCCGAGAGGGGCGGTCGAGCCCCAACCCCGTTCCTTTATAAAGAGCGGGAGGGGAGGGACAGCGTCCCGCATTCTTCCATCTTCTTCCTCCTTCAGCTTCTGCTCCTCTCTTCCATTCGTCATGGAGAGAGGAAATCCCAGCCCTTCAACGGTGGCGGCAAGGGTCGCCGCTCGACAACACGTCCCTCCTTCTCTTGCGCCTGCGGTGGCAGAGCCGGTCGCGATGGGAAGGGGAGGGGGCGAGGCCGTGGGCGAGGCCAGGGCGCTCAGGGAAGAGGAGGACGGGGTCCCCCCCGCCAGCAGCTCCTCCTCCAATGGAGGGCCATGTTGGGGATGAACCTTGTGAGTTCTTCGTCAGGTTGCGCTGGCCGCCGCGCCGTCGCCTTTGTCTCCCGACTCCATTTGCGCGGGAGATGGAGTTGGATCCGCTGGAGTCATTGTGGCTGCACATGAGGGGTTGCGGGATCAGTGGCACGCGGTTCCGCGTCGACTTCCCTGCTCCTCATGTGATGTATCTTCGTCGGGGATGGAAGACGTTTGCTCATATCCACAGCTTGACGGAGGGGCTCACTCTCCATTTTAAGCTAATGGAGGGTGGCCTTCTCTCCATCAAGGTCTTTGGGCACTTTGGGACTCGTGCAAGGTGCTGCGTGGAGAGCTCTTCTGATGATGAAGATTCCTCCTCGAGTGAGACTGACGAGGAGGACAGCGACAACGATGACGAGGGTGGTAGGCGGCAGGATGACGGGTCCGACTAGGTGTCGGGCGCCGTTCCATGCGGCACTGGTGACTCCATCATCCGTGTCGCCGGCTCCTTGAACTTCTCGGGGCCCTCTTCTTGGGCGCCTGGCTTTGGGGGGCTGCCGAAGAGGAAGAGGACGGGCGGCAAGGCCGTCAAGTCGGAGTACGCGGGCACCGACGCCTTCGACGTGTACTGACATCCTGCCGCCTCATCTTCGAGCTCTGCTTCCGGCGCCGCCATCACCATCCAGCCTTTGGGCGGCCACCAAGATGTTCTCTCGGTGTCTTCTGCCACCTGTAGCTCGCCTAGGCGCTCCTTTTGCCCTTCTCGCCTCCTTGACCTGCCTCTTGAGGAGAGGGACAAGAAAGGGATTACGGGCATCTTATCTCTTTTTAGTTTGTAAGCCTTCAGACATCTGTTAAATTTAAAACTTGTAATCCCCTTGTTCATGTTTTTCATTCCCTATGGACTATACCTGGGTGGGATGTTTTTTTAATGAAAAAGGGATGTTTGTCGGGTCATTTGTTTGTGGGTGAAACCCACGACAAGGAATAAATCCTTGATATCTTTAAGATAAACACTTTCTCGCCCGGCAACAGGCCTTGCCGTCTCCCCACTTCGCTCTACCTTTCTCACACCTTTGGCGGAGGCAGGGATGAGGCGGGTTCAGGCTCCTTGTTTCATCCTTTCGCTGCCGCGACTACGACCAAACTTGGTCCCAAGAACGAGCCCTAGGGCCTAGAGTTAGGGGAGCACGGTAGTTCAAGGAAAAAAACGAGGTTTCACATACCTCAGTCCATAATGGAATGCATGATAAGGGATGAAGAACTTATCTGAAGCTGCAGCCCCCCGGCAACCCTGGTTTGCCGTGGGTGAATCTTTGCTCATACTGGCTTGTCGGGGCCTAGATGCTGGTTTGTGTCAGGACCCAGATCCTAAGTCTCACCGATCTAGCTTGTAATACGTGATATCACTTTGCGGCTGCACGCACGGTATCCCACGGGTGCCACCTTACCTGGCCCGGGACCGTTTGCGTATTTTGGCACACGTATATGACAGTGTCGCTAGCATCCATATGACAGAGAACCCGGGCCGACATGGCTAGTTATAAACCAAAAGTGGCACTAAATTACAGAGACAGGCATCCATGACCCAGCAACGAACGTGTCGGTCATCAACGTATGAACCCAAGTCGTAGCAAGCTACATGGACTTAAAGGAACAACGCGTGACATTTCCCCTAAGGGACAGACACAGGAACGAAGAAGGACACATGCCGGCCAGCCTACGTGTTCCGAGCAATAGCAAGCTACCAAGGCTCAGTGGAAGCACTAGCAGGCATTTCCCTGTAAGATAGGCTACCAAAGGAAAACAACTAGGTGTCAGATCCCACACATACGAAGCATTTCAATCATACACACAATATGCTCGATATGTGAAAATACAACATTGCATCACAACAGAACTCTATGACTCAAGTACTTTATTTAAGAGGCTCCGAAGAGCCATACATAACATATCCATACAGGTAGGGGTCACATGACCCAACACTCAAGTTATACAATCATACAAGCACAAGCGGAAGCTAACATGTCTGAGTACAGACATGTTGGAAAATAAAACAGGCTTGGGTAGCCTGACTATCTACAAGGCCCTTCACAAGCTCAGGATCTCCGTCTGGGTAGCAAGCTACTCGTCGACGTCGACGTCTATGTAGAACCTATCAGAAGGGGCAGGGTTCTCCTCTGCAACAGTTATTAAGAAAACATGAGTACAAAGGTACTCAACAAGTCTTACAACAGAACCTATCATATATGTATCATTATCATAAAGGGTAGTGGAGTTCATAGCAGCAAGCCAGCTTTGACTCTTGGCTAACCTATACTACGACTCTCAGCAGATTGCAAGATAAGACTACGTACACGAGTCCTCTACTCACCACAACAAAACACCACCGTGGATCCTCTTCCGTCATCCTACGGACGGGCCATCCACGGCACTCACACTTGTCTTGAGGTTTTTAGTAGTTTCCATCAACTTGTCTATGAACTGTAAGAGTAACCAAGTAGTCCGTACCGCGAACAACGGCTATTCGAATAGATTGGTAACCCTGCAGGGGTGTACTTCCTCACACATGTTTCCACCACTTAGCGTCTGCACACGACATGTGCTCGGCGGACTTCAAGCGAAAGCCGACGTGGGTGTAGACCACGACCTAACCAACCACTCAAGTCTCTCGTCCAGGTTTATAGACTATTTGGGTTCCATCCGTGGGGAGATCCGGCCGTGGTGTTGCTCATGGCCCCAAACGATATGTACTGGGTTCTCGAGTCACCAAACGGGCGCTCGGTACACCCGGCCACGTACCTGTCGCATTACAGCCCACCCCGAGGGTCAGGGCTGTGCACGACTACTAGTAAACTACAAACACCAGAAACTAGTTGCAACTCCTGGACAGAGAACATGGGCAGTCAATAAGTCGAGCAGGGTCATATTTCAGGGCCCAATGTGTGGTGGTAGCTGTAACTTGAACCACACATACAGATCTCAGGTCCTATGGACGGTTCCAATGAAACAACCCACCACGTACTCCTACATGGCCTTTCATCGATACCTTTACCAAACATGTTCCACACTTCCCTCTCTTTGCCGGTATGATCATTTCACTCTGATCCATCACCCAGATGAACCAGACCTGACACAACTCTAAGCATAGCAGGCAACATAAACAAATAGCATGGTGGATCACACATCACATGGCTCAATCAACTCCTACACATGCTAGTGGGTTTCAACTATTTACTGTGGCAATGACAGGTCATGCAAAGGAATAGGGTTCAACTACCGCAGCAAGTAGCGGTTCACACGTTGTTGCCTTAATGCAGTAAAAAAAAGAGCATGAGCGAGGAGATGGGTTTGTATCGGAATGATCAATGGTTGCTTGCCTGACAGAGTGGTTGTCGGGTACTGCTCTTCAGTTGGATACGCAGAAGTATCCTCGGGAGCAGGACCTAACACGGAGAACACCGGCGATACAATCAATAACCAAACAAATGCAACAATATGATGCATGCTCATGATATGGCAAGATGCATGTGTTTTGGGCTAATGCATCTATAAACAGAAGGGTTTGAGCCCATTTGAATCCAAGATTCAAATTGAAACCCAAACTATTATTTATTAAAGGGCATTATCATGTTTTAAGGTGAACAACAAGGTTAACTTGCTCAAACGTGCATGAAACCACAGCCATTGGAAAGATTGGATTTTTCTGATCAATTTTCATATATAAATCTTTTCCATCTGAGCTACTCTTGAACTTATATGATTTTTTTGAAGTTTAAAGCATTTTTTGGAATTTCCTGATTTGTTTTAAATCAAATAGTCCCAGAAAATCATTTACTGCGTCAGCATGACATCATGTTGACGTCAGCCAGTCAACAAGGCGTCCAGGTCAAACCTGACTAGTGGGACCCACTAGTCAGTGTCACAGTTAGTTATTTAACTAAAAAGGATTAGTTTAGACACTAATCTAGGTTTGACTAACAGCCAGGGCCCACATGTTAGTGACCCAGGGGGGTCAAACCCTTGGTCAAACGGGGCTGACTCGCCGGTGTTTAGCTGCTGGCGAGGCCAAACGCGGCGGTGGAGGTGCGGGAATTGTGCTCCGGCGAGCAAATCGACGGCGGAGCACACCTACGGGCAGCTGGGAGTGAGCCGTGTCGAGTGGTGGGTGTGGCTGGCCTCGGGGTCGCCGGAAACGACGCCGGCGACGAGTCCAGCAGCTGCCGGAGTTCGGGCGAGGATGAACTCGTCGGTGCGGTGCTCGTGGAGGCGCGTGGATTGATCCTACAGCACCTACGCGGGACGATGAACCTGGTGGGCACGATGGCCGGGCCGTTAGGTGGCCGGAGCCTCGTCGGCGACGAGCTCCACGGCGGCGCGTGCAGGTGAGCCTCGTGCGGTGCATACGGTGCATAAGAGAGCTAACGGAGAGGGGGAGGAAGGAGCTGAGCTCACGGCGGTTGCAGCAAACGTCGAAGCGGGC
>LR738714.1:152505549-152525620 GCA_902687465.1 Secale cereale | reverse complement strand
GGGGGGGGGGGGGGGGGGGGGCTATGGCGATATCTGCGGCCGGAGTTGGGGAAGACGGGGTCGGGGGCGACTCCAGAGCGGGCGAGCGCTCGGGGCTCGGCCTGCTCGACGTAGTCGACGACGACGGAGCGAACGGACACGGTGACGCGGCATGGGGACGACGGTGGACGCGGCTATCATGACGGCGCGGGCGCGGCGGCGTCGGCCATGGTGCGGGGAAGGCGAGGGAGAGGTGCTGGGGAGGAGGGGACGTGTATGTGAGCTCGGGGGAGGCGTGGGTGGTCGATCCAGGCCAGCTGAACAGCGAGGGGAGGAAGCAGGGTGGCGGGCAGCTGCGTGGTGCGCGCTGCTGCCGCCATCGAGCACCTGATTGCCTGCCTGGCCGAGCCAAGCAGCTCGGTGGAGCGGTGGCTGGGCTGGGCCGGCAGGTGGGCCTGTTAGTGGGCGCCAGGTAAGTCCTTCTCTCTCCTCTCTTTTCTATTTTAATTCTGTTTCATTTCTTTTGCAACTTTGTTGAATTAATAAAAATGCTAGAACATTTTTATAACTCATAAAACTAGTCATGCCCACTGTATATAATATGAACAGTATGGAACATTTTAGTTTATGATTATTTGGGCACATAAAACATTCTATAGCATTTAAATGTCCAAATGCAATTACAATATGAATTAATCCAAAGACCTTTGGATGTCCTAGAAAATTGTGCACCATTTTTGGTAGAGGTTTAAGACCAAGGCAAAGATGATGAACACTTTTGAAGGGCTTTTTGGGTACATTGGAAAAGATTTTATTGAACCCTAGTTGTTAGAAGAGGGGTGCTGGGGTTTCTGTCATTCCCATTTCAAGTCTCTGTGGAAAGTAAACATGATGCACACTCTAGCTAGTCCTAATGCAAGCACTGACTAGGGATGTGACAACTCACCCCCACTCAAAAGAATCGCGTCCCGAGATTCGGGTTCCTCCGGAAAAAGGGTGGGGTACTCAAGTCGAAGAAGATCCTCCCTTTCCCAAGTAGCTTCACTCTCGGAATGATGTGACCATTGAACCTTGAGAAACTTGATATTACGACGTCGAGTGGTACGCTCGGTTTGATCAAGAATGCGAACGGGGTATTCTCGATATGTGAGATTGTCCTGGAGATCAAGCGTTTCGTTGTCCACTCCGCGGATAGGATCCAAGAAGCAACGCCTGAGTTGAGAAACGTGGAAGACATCATGAACTTTGGAAAGGTGCGGAGGTAGTTCCAATTGGTACGCAACTTCTCCTCGTTTGGCAAGAATGCGAAAAAGACTGATGTAACGAGGAGCCAATTTGCCTTTGATACCGAAGCGATGGGTTCCCTTAAGAGGAGTAACCCGAAGGTAAGCCTTATCGCCGACTTCAAAAGTCACAGCCTTATGATGACTATCATATTGGCTCTTCTGGCGAGACTGGGCTGTTTCCAATTTCTCACGAACAACGCGAACTTGCTCTTCTGCTTCCTGGATCATATCCGGACCAAAGAATTGTCTTTCCCCGGTTTTTGACCAGTTAAGAGGCGTTTGACACCTTCGTCCATATAGAACTTCAAAGGGAGCCTTGCCCAAGCTGGCTTGATAACTATTGTTATAAGCGAATTCGGCAAATGGAAGACACTTCTCCCAATCCATACCGAAAGAGATGACAGAGGCTCGAAGCGTATCTTCCAGAATTTGATTGACTTGTTCCACTTGACCACTTGACTGAGGATGAAAGGCGGTGCTAAAAGAGAGATGAGTCCCCATAGCATTATGGAAACTTTCCCAAAATCGTGAAGTGAAAATACTTCCACGGTCGGAGTTAATCCCCAACGGCACACCATGAAGTGATACTATCCGAGAGATATACAGGTCTGCTAGCTGGCTAGCGGTTATACTCTCTCGAACAGGTAGGAAATGGGCTACTTTGGATAGGCGGTCGATAACGACAAAGATAGCATTATTCCCTTTCCTGGTACTGGGAAACACGGTAATGAATTCCATACCGATCTTATCCCATTTCCATTCAGGAATAGCTAAAGGTTGGAGGGTGCCAGCAGGCCGTTGATGCTCTTCTTTAACTCGATGACAAACGTCGCAAATAGCAATGAATTGAGCAATTTATCTCTTCATCCTAGTCCACCAGAACCTCTGGCGTAGGTCCTGATACATTTTAGTACTACCGGGATGAATCATGAGAGGAGATTCATGAGCCTCCTTAAGAATCACCTGCCGCAGATGTTGGTTCTTGGGAACCACTAAACGGTTCTCGAAGAAGACAACACCTCGATCATCCGTAGAGAAACTTCTAGCGGCTCTGCTAGCAATGCTCCCCTGGAGTCGGGATATACCCTTATCACGCTTCTGGGCAGCTATGATTTGATCCATAAGGGTAGGTTTCGCCACCAAGGTGGAAAGGAATCCTCGAGGAACAATGTGAAGGTTAAGCTTACGAAATTCCTCGTGGAGAAGTGGTTGCCCTTGTTGTAACATCAGGTTGTTACAATAAGACTAGCGACTCAGTGCATCAGCCATGACATTGGCCTTCCCAGGGGTGTAAGTGATTCCTAAGTCGTAATCTGTGAGCAACTCAACCCAACGTCTTTGCCTGAGATTCAAATCCGGTTGGGTGAAGATGTATTTCAGACTTTGGTGATCGGTGAAGATTTCACAGCGATTACCAAGAAGGTAATGTCGCCATGTTTTGAGTGCGTGGACTACAGCTGCAAGCTCTAGATCATGTGTAGGATAGTTATCCTCATGTGGACGCAATTGTCGAGATGCGTATGCGATCACTTAACGATCTTGGATGAGTATGCAACCTAGTCCTTGTCGCAAGGCATCATAGTAGATCACAAAATCCTTGGAAAAGTCTGGTGGTACCAGTACGGGTGCAGATGTCAGGCGTCTTTTCAGTTCCTGAAAGCTGGACTCGCACTGTGAGGTCCACTCAAACTTTTTATCTTTCTTGAGGAGTTCAGTTAGAGGTTTAGCAACCTTGGAGAAATTCTCGACGAAGCGTCGGCAATAGCTCGCTAAGACAAGGAAACTCCTAACTTGCTTGACCGATTCAGGGGGAGTCCAATCAAGGACGGCTTGAAATCGCTCGGGATTAACGGCAATACCCTTACCAGAGATCACATGGCCTAGATAGGTCACTTCTGGCAACCAGAATTCACACTTGGAGAATTTGGCATAAAGGCGGTGCTCTCGAAGTTTCGTCAATACCAGCCTTAGATGCTCGGCATGATCTTCCTTGTTCTTGGAGTAAATGAGTATATCATCGAGGTATACCACGACGAATTTATCCAAATACTCCATGAATATAGAATTCATTAGCTGGGAGAAAGTGGCTGGGGCATTGGTTAACCCGAAGGACATGACGGTGTACTCGTATTGGCCATAACGAGTAACAAAAGCCGTCTTAGGAATGTCCCCGTTCTTGATTTTGATTTGATGGTAACCCAACCTCAAATCCATTTTGGAAAAGACTGAGGATCCAGCGAGCTGATCATAAAGGTCGTTGATCCTGGGGAGCGGATACTTGTTCTTTATGGTGACCAGATTGACAGGTCGATAATCTACAACCATCCATTCCGTTCCATCCTTCATGTTGACGAAGAGGACGGGACAAGCCCAAGGGGAAGAATTAGGACGGATGAAACCCTTTTTCAAGGACTCATCGAGTTGTTTCTTAAGCTCGGCTAATTCTAAGGGTGCCATCTTATAGGGTCTCCTAGAGATTGAGACAGTTCCTGGAATAAGATCTATCATGAACTCGACATCTCTATCAGGTGGAACACCTGGCAGTTCTTCTCGAAAGACATCCGGAAAGTCACGGACTACCGGGATATCTTCGAGTTCTGGTAGAGGGCTGGCATTAAGAGAGTAGAGTTGACGCTCAGCCATTCGGGTCAAAACATTGACTGTCTTGCCGGATTGGTGTGTAAGTTGAACGATTCTAGTGTAGCAATCAATCTTGGCATACTGAGCTGTCATCCAGTCCATACCCAAAATGATGTTTATGTCCGAGGACTTGAGAGCGATTAGTGATGCAAGGAAAACAAGTCTATCGACAAGAATTTCATTCCCATGGCTTACTCTAGAGGTTTGCCATCTAGAGCCGGGAGTTTGAATTTCCATGGTGGTGGGCATTTCACAAAAAGTCATGTTGTGCATTTGAGCATAGCTCTAAGATATGAACGAATGAGATGCTCCAGTATCGAAAAGAACAGATGCCGGATGGCAATTAACGAGAAGCGTACCAAGGACGACGTTAGGATCCTCATAAGCTTCCTCAGCAGAGACATAGTTGACATGACCACGTGCAATGGGGATTGGCTTGACATAATTCACCTTGCCAGTTGGCATACCACGGCGAACGGGCTTTCCTGGCTGGTTCTGAGGACACTCACGCATGTAGTGCCCTGGTTCTCCACACTTGAAGCATGTCATAGTGCCAGTGCGTGGAGCAAAGTTGGCAGGTGGTCCTCCATAAGTATTGGCAGGTGCATACTGTTGGGTTGGGCGAGGAACCTCATAGGATGGCCTCGGAGTGTACTTAGGTGCCAGAGCAGTGTTAGGAACCCACACACGACGCTTATGAGAGCCATAGCCGGATGAGGATCCAAAGTTACGAGGATGCTTGCGTGTGGCTTCGAAATCAGTCTGGCCCGTCTCAGCACTGATAGCTTTGTTCACCAACTTCTGGAAGGAGGTGCACTCGTGCAGACGTAGATCTCGGTGAAGTTCAGGGCTGAGTCCCTTGCGGAACCTTGCCTGCTTCTTGGCATCGGTGGATACTTCCTCGGGTGCATAGCGTGCCAAGTTGCCAAACTCGCGACTATAGCCATCCACGGTTAACCGGCCCTGGGTGAAATTGCAGAATTCCTCCCGCTTGCGATCCATGAGGCCTTCCGAGATGTGATGTTCACAGAATGCCTCACTGAACTCAGCCCAAGTAGTGATTTGGCCAGCAGGACGCATAGCCTCAAAGTTTTCCCACCAGAGACTGGCAGGGCCCTCAAGATGGTAGGAGGCGTAGATAACCTTGTCAGCTTCGGCCACACGGGCAGAGAGTAGCTTGTGGGTGATGGTACGAAGCCAGTCATCCGCATCCAGAGGTTCAGCAAAGTGATGGAACTTCGGTGGGCACATCTTGATAAAGTCATTGATTGACACAACGTCATTCCTCCGACGGAACCCAGTGTTCTGCTCTATGCGTTCCAGCAGACGGTTGGTCTCTCTCTTATTCCGTTTTGCCTCGAGCATAACTTCAGCCAAGGAGGGTGGCTGGGGCAGATTCTCATCTCTAGCCCCACTAGCCTCACCCTGCTCTTGAGCAGCAGGAGTGCTGCGAGTGTTGACCATCCTAGGAAAACAAAACAATGGTTTAGACAAGGATGTCAAAAACTTGACATAGGAGTGCAGAATGTAATGGATGACACGGAATGCAGAGATGTTCTTCCGTACGACATGGTAATATAGAAACTGCCATATATACACCAGTGGTCAAACACACCATACATAGTTTAGTACAAGCCAAGGCTAAAGTACAACTGCGGTGAAAGACGATACATCTCATCAGAGGCATTCCAAGCTCCTATACAATATTTAACTACACCTCCAGAATTCAGTACTAGCTAAGTCATATTCCACAAGACGCGCAGGACTGTGGAAATACAACTACTACAATACTACTACTGCCACGGTCTAGCTCAGACACTCCTGTAGTAATCTTCGTAAAGATTACCACTGTAGCCTGGAAGTGGAACAGATAGATCTTGAAACTCTCGAGCACTCGAAGGCTGTGGACCATAGGGACATGAATGTGGCCTCGGTCCCGATGCTGGTGGCAACCGACGCCCACATGGAGGTGTAATACCACCAACGTCACGCCAATCCATACGATCTGGCAGACGACTTCACACGGGGTACAAATCCCGCATATCCAGATATCCGGCATGCACAGCAGGTGCAAGCCATGTCAAGGTAGTCCAGTGGGCGCCTCGAGTGTTATATAGCTCCATCCGGAGGGCACGGACCTCACGGTCCCTATCCTCCAGCATCTGGACTGTAGTCTGAAGCAGTGGCTCCTCATGAGCAGCATCAGTATACAGACCAGTGTAGTAGCTTCCTCTCCAGGAAGTGAGGCTGGCATGTAACAGAACTCAGTGTTCAGCAGCAGGGCATGCCTAGCCCGGATGATGGTCATCATCGAATAAGCGGCATCCTGCACTGCCATCTCGATAGTAACCCCGAGTCCATAAGACCAATGGATGGGGTCGTTAGCTCCGGGATATGAGGGGTATATCCGGACGGTGTAGAAGTACTGACTCTGGTTGAAATCCCGGTACTGTTCCTCCACGGTGTACTCAGGATACCAACGGTAGCCGGTCTCAGTCAACACACGGACTAGCATGGCCGTGTGACCGGGCACATTAATGCACCGAGTCAAACGAACCACTTGGTGAGGTGTGCGACCAGACATCTGAAACAAGAAATAATGCAAAGGCATTAGAATTTCTGGAAGAAATCGGGCAGCATAACAACTGTAAATGCTTAAAAAAGATTTTGAGACATCATACAAATGATAGCATAGCCACTCAACAATATCATATCAAGGTTCGGGGTCCAACTAATCATCATACTAGAAGGGTAGAAACTGAACTGAGGCTTGAAACTAACAATCCTAAGAGTCTACGAATTAGTAACACGTGAACCTAGTACATATGAGAGGCCTAGTCCTAAACCCCCGTAGAAAGAATAGACTGACTCAGATCAGAAGGGCATAAGGTAAAGAAGTAAAAAGAGCCTTACGTTCCCTTCCACAATCAATTCCCCTACATATAACTAAGAATTTTCTAGACTCAACATCGACCAGTTTGGCTTGAGAAACCTACAGGCAGTCCGGCTCTGATGCCAACGCTGTCAGGACCCAGATCCTAAGTCACACCGATCTAGCTTGTAACACGTCATATCACTTTGCGGCCGCACGCACGGTAACCCACGGGTGCCACCTTACCTGGCCTGGGACTGTTTGCGCATTTCGGCACACGTATATGACAGTATCGCTAGCATCCATATGACAGAGAACCCAGGCCGACATGGCTAGTAATAAACCAAAAGTGGCACTAAATTACAGAGACAGGCATCCATGACCCAGCAACGAACGTGTCGGTCATTAACGTATGAACCCAAGTCGTAGCAAGCTACATGGATTTAAAGGAACAATGCGTGACATTTCCCCCAAGGGACAGACACAGGAACGAAGAAGGACACATGCCGGCCAGCCTACGTGTTCCGAGCAGTAGCAAGCTACCAAGGCTCAGTGGAAGCACTAGGAGGCATTTCCCTGTAAGATAGGCTACCAAAGGAAAACAACTAGGTGTCGGATCCCACACGTACCAAGCATTTCAATCATACACACAATATGCTCAATATGTGCAAATACAACATTGCATCACAACAGAACTCTATGACTCAAGTACTTTATTTAAGAGGCTTCGAAGAGCCATACATAACATATCCATACAGGTAGGGGTCACATGACCCAACACTCAAGTCATACAATCATACAAGCACAAGCGGAAGCTAACATGTCTGAGTACAAACAACTTGGAAAATAAAACAGGCTTGGGTAGCCTAACTATCTACAAGGCCCTTCACAAGCTCAGGATCTCCGTCTGGGTAGCAAGCTACTCGTCGACGTCAACGTCTATGTAGAACCCATCAGAAGGGGCAGGGTTCTCCTCTGCAACAGTTATTAAGCAAACATGAGTACAAAGGTACTCAGCAAGTCTTACAACAGAACCTATCATATATGCATCATTATTAACAAGGGTAGTGGAGTTCATAGCAGCAAGCCAGCTTTGACTCTTGGCTAACCTATACTACGACTCTCAGCAGATTGCAAGATAAGACTACGTACACGAGTCCTCTACTCACCACAACAATACACCACCGTGGATCCTCTTCCGTCATCCTACGGATGGGCCATCCATGACACTCACACTTGTCTTGAGGTTTTTAGTAGTTTCCATCAACTTGTCTATGAACTGTAAGAGTAAACAAGTAGTCCGTACCGCAAACAACGGCTATTCGAATAGATTGGTAACCCTGCAGGGGTGTATTTCCTCACACATGTTTCCACCACTTAGCGTCTGCACACGACATGTGCTCGGCAGACTTCAAGCGAAAGCCGACGTGGGTGTAGACCACGACCTAACCGACCACTCAAGTCTCTCGTCCAGGTTTATCGCCTATTTGGGTTCCATTCGTGGGGAGATCCGGCCGGGGTGTCGCTCACGGCCCCAAACGATGTGTACAGGGTTCCCGAGTCATCAAACGGGCGCTCGGTACACCCGGCCACGTACCTGTCGCATCACATCCCACCCCGAGGGTCAGCGCTGTGCACGACCACCAGTAAACTACAAACACCAGAAACTAGTTGCAAATCCTGGACAGAGAACATGTGCAGCAAATAAGTCGAGCGGGGTCATATTTTAGCGCCCAATGTGTGGTAGTAGCTGTAACTTGAACCACACATACAGATCTCAGGTCCTATGGACGGTTCCAATGAAACAACCCACCACATACTCCTACATGGCCTTTCATCGATACCCTTACCAAACATGTTCCACACTTCCCTCTCTTTACCGGTATGATCATTTCACTCCGATCCATCACCCAGATGAACCAGACCTGACACAACTCTAAGCATAGCAGGCAACATAAACAAATAGCATGGTGGATCACACATCACATGGCTCAATCAACTCCTACACATGCTAGTGGGTTTCAATTATTTATTGTGGCAATTGCAGGTCATGCAAAGAAATAGGGTTCAACTACCGCAGCAAGTAGCAGTTCACACGCTGTTGCCTTAATGTAGTAAAAAAAGGGCAGGAGCGAGGAGATGGGTTTGTATCGGAATGATCAATGGTTGCTTGCCTGACGGAGTGGTTGTCGGGTACTGCTCTTCAGTTGGATACGCAGAAGTATCCTCGGGAGCAGGACCTAACACGGAGAACATCGGCGATACAATCAATAAGCAAACAAATGCAACAATATGATGCATGCTCATGATATGGCAAGATGCATGTGTTTTGGGCTAATGCATCTATAAACAGAAGGGTTTGACCCCATTTGAATCCAAGATTCAAATTGAAACCCAAACTATTATTTATTAAAGGGCATTATCATGTTTTAAGGTGAAAAGCAAGGTTAACTTGCTCAGACATGCATGAAACCAGTGCCATTGGAAAGATTGGATTTTTCTGATCAATTTTCAGATATAAATTTTTTCCATTTGAGCTACTGTTGAATTTATATGATTTTTTTGAAGTTTAAAGCATTTTCTGGAATTTCCTGATTTGTTTTAAATCAAATAATCCCAGAAAATCATTTACTACGTCAGCATGACATCATGCTGACGTCAGCCAGTCAACAGGGCGTCCAGGTCAAACCTGACCAGTGGGACCCACTGGTCAGTGTCACAGTTAGTTAATTAACTAAAAAGGATTAGCTTAGACACTAATCTAGGTTTGACTAACAGACAGGGCCCACATGTCAGTGACCCAGGGGGGTCAAACCCCTGGTCAAACGGGGCTGACTCGCCGGCGTTTAGCCGTCGGCGATGCCAAACGCGGCGGTGGGGTGCGGGATTTGTGCTTCGGCGACCAAATCGACGACGAAGCACACCTACCGGCAGCTGGGAGTGAGCCGCGTCGAGTGGTGGTGGTGGCTGGCCTCGGGGTCGCCAGAAACGATGCCGGCGACGAGTCCAGCGGCTGCCGGATTTCGGGCAGGGACGAACTTGTCGGTGCGGTGCTCGTGGAGGCGTGTGGATTGATCATACAACACCTACGCGGGACGGTGAAGCTGGTGGGCACGATGGCCGGGCCGTTAGGTGGCCCGAGCCTCGTCGGCGACGAGCTCGGCGGCGGCGCGTGCAGGTGAGCCTCGCGCGGTGCATACGGTGCAGGAGAGGGCTAACAGAGAGGGGGAGGACGGAGCTGAGATCACAGCGGTTACAGCAAACGTCGAAGCGGGCTCGGAGAAGGTCGGAGCTGAGCGGGGCGGCGATGGTGATCTCTGCGGCCAGAGTTGGGGAAGACGGGGTCGGGGGCGACTCTAGAGCGGGCGAGCGCTCGGGGCTCGGCCTGCTCGACGTAGTCGACGACGATAGAGCGAACGGACACGATGACGCGGCACGGGGACGACGATGGACGTGGCTATCACGACGACGCGGGCGCGGCAGCGTCGGCCATGGTGCAGGGAAGGCGAGGGAGAGGTGCTGGGGAGGAGGGGACGTGTCTGCGAGCTCGGGGGAAGCGTGGGTGGTCGATCCAGGCCAGCTGAACGGCGAGGGGAGGAAGCAGGGCGGCGGGCAGCTGCATGGCGCGCGCTGCTGCCGCCGTCGAGCACCTGCCTGCCTGCCTGGCCGAGCCAAGCAGCTCGGTGGAGCGATGCCTGGGCTGGGCCGGCAGGTGGGCCTGTTAGTGGGCGCCAGGTAAGTCCTTCTCTCTCCTCTCTTTTCTATTTTAATTATGTTTCATTTCTTTTGCAACTTTGTTGAATTAATAAAAATGCTAGAACATTTTTATAACTCATAAAACTAGTCATGCCCACTATATATAATATGAACAGTATGGAACATTTTAGTTTATGATTATTTTTGCACATAAAATATTTTATAGCATTTAAATGGCCAAATGCAATTACAATATGAATTAATCCGAAGACCTTTGGATGTCCTAGAAAATTGTGCACCATTTTTGGTAGAGGTTTAAGACCAAGGCAAAGATGATGAACAGTTTTGAAGGGCATTTTGGGTACATTGGAAAATATTTTATTGAACCCTAGTTGTTAGAAGAGGGGTGTTGGGGTTTCTGTCATTCCCATTTCAAGTTTCTGTGGAAAGTAAACATGATGCACACTCTAGCTAGTGCTAATGCAAGCACTGACTAGGGATGTGACAGTTTGTTCCTTTTTTTCTCCCCAAGTGGTTTCGGCAAGGATATCTGTGTGTCCTGTGAACCAAAGAAGATAAAAGAAAGACAAAGAGATGCAAACTCGACCTCTAAGCTAGGGGTTAGCCGCCGCTAAGCACTATCAACGCTAACCAAGGACGAGACTCGACCTAGCATGCATGCTATAACTTAGGGCGCCAGTGCTTCATTAATTTATGCTCAGGGTCTGCGCCTGGCTTTGTACAAAGGGTTACATGCCTTGTCGGCAAGGCTTGTACAAAAGGTGGCTTGCCGGGGGGGCTGGCAAGCCGCGCCTCATGGGTAAAACTTGCGAAGATGCTCAATGTTCTAAGAGTTGCTCACCGGAACGGCATTTTCGGTCTCCAAGCGGACTGCGCCAGGCCTGGTGACCCGTATGACCTGATAAGGGCCTTCCAACTTCGGCGTCAACTTGTTGGTGTTCTTGGCCGATTGAACGCGCCGAAGAACAAGGTCGCCTTCCTCAAGGCTTCGAGCATGGACCTTGCGGCTATGGTAGCGGCGCAAGGCTTGCTGGTAGCGTGCTGCTCTCACAGCCGTCTGAAGACGATCTTCCTCAAGGAGCATTGCGTCATCTTGCCGCAGTTGCTCTTGCTCAAGCTCATCATAAGCGAGCACTCGAGGTGACCCGTATATGAGTTCAGTGGGGAGAACTGCTTCTGCCCCGTATATTAGGGCAAAGGGTGTCTGGCCGGTGGCTCGATTTGGCGTCGTTCTGATCGACCAAAGAACCGTCGGCAACTCATCAATCCAGCGCCTTCCACTCTTGCGCAGCCTGTCAAAGGTCTTTGTCCTTAAGCCTCGCAGTACTTCAGCGTTTGCTCTCTCAGCTTGACCATTGCTTCATGGCTGAGCAACGGAAGCGAAACAGACTTTGCTGCCGAGGTCTTGGGTATATTGCATGAAGGTGCGGCTTGTGAACTGTGTGCCGTTGTCGGTGATGACCCTGTTGGGTACACCAAAATGGCACACTAGTCCCTTGAAAAATTTGACGGCTGACTGAGCTGTGACCTTCCTCACTACCTCCACCTCTCACCACTTTGTGAACTTGTCGATTGCGACGTACAAGTACTCAAAGCCCCCGACGGCGCGGGGGAAAGGGCCCAGTATGTCGATCCCCCAGACCGTGAAGGGCCAGGAGAGAGGAATGGTTTGAAGGGCTTGAGCTGGTTGATGAAGTTTCTTTGAATGGAACTGACACGCTTCACACCTGGTGACCAGTGTCGTCGCATCCTGGAGGGCAGTGGGCTAGAAGAAGCCTTGCCGAAATGCCTTGCCGGCAAGGGCTCTTGACCCTATGTGGGATCCACATATGCCTCCATGTATCTCTGCCAAAAGCCCCAGTCCTTCCTCTCGAGGGATACACTTCAATTTCACGCCGTTCGGTCTCTTTCTGTACAGGACGTCATCGACGAACTGGTACATAGCAGATCGACGGGCTACTTTTTCCGCTTCTTCCTGCTCCTTAGGAAGTTCCCCAGTTTGGAGGAATCGGACGGTATGCTGTGCCCACGCTAGAGCCTGGGGCTCGACGGCGAGGACTAAAGGCATTTCCTCCGCTATAGGAGCGACTATCTCGACGGCAAGAGCTTGACGTTCCGCCAGAGCTAGCCGTCCTGTGGCGGGCTCAGTGTCCCCGGCAACATCCTTGCCGGCGGCTCCGGGGAGCTCGGCGGGAAAGTACTTGCCGGGCCCTGATTTCCTCCTCTTGTTTTGCTATGTTGATGGTTCAACGGATGGCTGAGAAAGCTGAAGCACAAAGGTACCTGGTTCCACAGGTAACTTGAGGGCAGCGCGCTTTGACAGGTAATCAGCGATGTCGTTCTCTGCTCGGGGAAAGTGCTCCGCCTGTATACCATCAAAACGCTCTTCCAGCTTTCTCACTCCATCGACGTAGGTGTTCATCAACGGGCTCTGGTAATCTTTGTTGACTTGTTTGACGACAAGCTGTGAATCGCCCCTGACAATGAGTTTTTTTATTCCAAGGTCTGCCGTGATCCTAAGACCAGCAAGCAGCCCCTCATATTCGGCAGTATTGTTCGTTGATACCTCCCTGGGGAAGTGCATCTGGACCACGTACTTGAGGTGCTCTCCGGTGGGCGCGACAAATAGTACGGCAGCCCCGGCGCCCTGTAAGGAGAAAGCTCCATCAAAGTACATGATCCAGTCGCAACTCGCCTCTTTGCCGGGGAGAGCAGTTTCCTGGGCTTATTCATCAAGCGTCGTGGTCCATTCTGCAACTAACTCCGCCAGGACTCGGCTTTGAATCATCGAGGTGCTTTCAAACTTGAGGCCAAAGCTGGACAGCTCGAGTGCCCACTCTACAATTCTTCCCATCACATCTGGATTGTGCAATATCTGTTGCAGAGAGAGGCGAGTGACGACCGTGATCTCGTGTGCCTGGAAGTAGTGACGCAGCTTCCTTGAGGCCATAAGAAGGCCGAAGAGCAATTTATGCACACTGGAGTACCTTGATCTAGCCCCCTGTGAGAGGGTGCTAACAAAGTAGACCGGGTGCTGCATCATTTTCTTCCTTGGCGGGACTCCAACCAGCCGTGTCGTCTCTGCACCAACGGCATCAGGCTTTGTCGCTGCTATCACCTCGTCATCAATTTCTCTCTATGCCACTAGTGCGGTGCTGACCACCTGGTTCGTTGCCGCCAGGTATAACAGCAACGGTTCTTGTGGCCTAGGCGCAACTAGTACTGGAGCGGAGGAAAGATACCTCTTCAAATCTTGCAATGTTGCATCGGCTTCTGGCGTCCACTCCATTGGGCCCGCCTTTTTCAACATCTTGAAAAAGGGAAGGGCACGCTCGGCAGACTTTAAAATGAATCTGCTCATGGCGGTCACGCAGCCAGCAAGCCGACTCACATCCTTGACCCGTTTGGGTGCTTCAATCTGTTCTATAGCTTTGATCTTGTCTGGATTGGCCTCTATCCCACGCTGTGACACAAAGAACCCGAGAAGTTGCTGGACGGGACGCCGAAGACGCACTTCTGAGGGTTCAGCTTGAGATTGATCTTGCGTCGGTTTGAAAATGTTTCTTGTAAATCCGGTATAAGGGTTGCCCTGTTCTTGGTTTTGACCACAATATCATCCATATAAGCCTCCATATTTCTATGGAGCTGGGGTTCAAAACCAATCTGGACTGCCCTTGCAAACGTTGAGCCAGCACACTTCAACCCGAAAGGCATTCGTACGATACAATACGTACCACATGGGGTGATGAATGATGTCTTCTCATCGTCTTCTCTTGTCATGAAGATCTGATGGTAGCCGGAGTAGGCATCGAGGAATGACAACAGGTCACACCCAACCGTTGAGTTAACAATCTAGTCGATGCACGGCAACGGGAAGGGGTCTTTGGGACAAGCCTTATTGATATCTGTGTAATCAATACACAGCCTCCACTTCCCATTCGCCTTGCGCACTACCACTGTATTGGCCAACCACGTTGGATGGAGAACTCCTCTTACCAAACCCGCTGCTTCTAGTTTCCGGATCTCCTGTGTGATGAACTCTTGTCGTTCCAAAGCTTGCTTCCTGGCCTTCTGCTTGACGGGCCGCGCATGAGGACAAACATCAAGGTGGTGCTCAATCACCTCCCTGGGAATGCCGGGGATGTCGGATGCTTGCCATGCAAACACATCGACATTTGCCCGCAGGAAGGTGACGAGCATGTCTTCCTATTTGTCGTCAAGGGTGGATCTTATGGTGAAAGCCCCTCATGTGACGTCCTTCTTGACAGAAACCTTCTTGGTTCCCGGCGGTGTGTCCCTGGACTTCTTGTTTCTGCCGGTGGAGCTCTCTGGCACGTCCTCGACGGGAGCACAACACTCCGAAGAGGTGCGCTTGCCGGAGTGGGTGTCCGAGGTCTCACCGGTCTTCTTCTTCTTCTCCCCCCCCCCGGGGGCTCCAGTGGCAGGAGCAAGTTCCCTAATGGTGGCAGCTGCTGCAACTGCTTGTTGGTATAGTTGGTCAGCGCAAATCAGTGCATCTTTCTTATCAGAGGGGATGGTGATGATCGTCACAGGTCCTGGCATCTTCAGGGTGTTGTAGGCGTAGTGTGACGCCGCCATGAACTTGGCCAGCGCTGGGCGGCCAAGGATCCCATTGTAGGGCAAGGGGATCTTGGCGACATCGAACACGATCCTTTCTGTCCTGTAGTTCAGGTCACTTCCAGAAGTCACGGGCAGCGTGACCTTCCCCTTTGGTTGACTTCTTCCCGCGTTTACCACCTGAAACATGCCCGTTTCCTCGAGGTCTCCATCAGGAATCTGCAGGTTCTCGATCACGGTAGGTGAGATTAAGTTCAGACCGGCCCCGCCATCTACTAGCATCTTTGTCACCTTGAGGTTGCGTATTGTTGGTGAAACCAACAATGGCAAGAACCCGACCGCAGTAGTGCGGTCGGGGTGATCCTCAGTGTAAAAAATGAGAGGCGTGCTAGACCACTTCAGCGGCTTTTGGGAACCAGACGACGGCTCCACCACTGTAATCTCACGCGCCCACTGTTTAAGCTGGCGGTGAGAAGTATGCAGCGAGGCGCCGCCATCGACGCACATGGCCTCCGTGGCTTTCTGAAACTCTTGGTCGCCGGACTCGTCGTCCTCTTCGTGACCGTCGTCTTCTGGCTTTCTGTCACGGCCCCGGGCGGGCCTCTCCTGCTGTTTATCCTTGCCGCGACGGCCTGCTTTGCCGTCACGCTTCTTGTCAGACCCCTCAGCACCGTCCTGGCCCTTCTCCTTGTCCCGCATCTCATATTCAGCCCTCTGCTTCTTAGCAAGGAGCTCAACCTGTCGGCAGTTCTGGAGATCATGGCCTTTGGTGTGATGGATCTTGCAGTATTGCTTGTCGGAGTTTCCTGGCTTCTTGGCAGCCGCCAAGGCCCGGCAGGTGACACACCGGTCAATTTCCTTGCCGGGGTCATCCGCCTTGGTTTTCTTGGTGGAGCCGGCGTCATCAGATCCCTCGACGGCAAGCACGGCTTTACCTTTGCGCTTCCTGTTGCGGCGCCGGCCTTTCTTGCCGGGGCGGCAGCATCCTCATCCGAAGAGTCGGTTTCCGCGCCGGCATCTTCGCCGGGGTATTTCCTTCCCTCTTCAGCCCGGGCACATCTGTCAGCAAGAACATAGAGTTCTGCCACGTCTTTCACCTTGTTCATTGCCAGCTCTTCGCGCATCTTGCGGTTACACACGTTCTGATGAAACGCGCTGATGATGGCGGCAGGGTGAACATCAGGGATATTGTACTGTACCCGGCTGAACCTCTGTATATACTTGCGCAGACTCTCGCCTCCCTTCTGGGGAATGACGTGCAGGTCACTTGCTTGGCCATGGGCTTGGTGACCTCCAGTAAAGGCGCCAACAAACTCATGTCAAAAATCCGACGAGGAGGAAATAGAGTCTACCGGCAAGTGCATCAACCACGACATGGCGTTGGGTTTAAGAGCCAATGGAAAGTAATTCGCAAGCACCTTATCATCGCGGGCTCCGGCAGCTTGCATCGCGATGGTGTAGATGCTGAGGAACTCCGACGGGTTGGTGTTGCCGTTGTACTTCTCGCCAACGTCAGGCTTGAAGGTGCGGTGAGTGGGCCACTGGAACTGCCGCTGCTCACGGGTAAAAGCTGGACAGCCTACCTCATAAGGTAGACCTCCAGGGATCTCCGGTGCTGGGCGGTTCACAGCAGGCCCTGCTCCCCTGTCTGACTGGTGGCGCACTCCGCGCCGGCGCTTGATGGTGGTTCGAGCGTCTTCATGAGCTCGCTCCTGAAGAACTTGACGCTGGTCGCCGTGGGTCCGTGGGTCGGACGGCGCTATGGAGATCTCGTCACCGGCGACGTCTCGACGAGTCAACACATGCGGTACCGGGCGAGGAGGAGGAGGCGAATGCACCGTGGCCACGGTGCTGCCGGTCCTCCCGCCACCGGTGCGTGGGACCCCATTGGAGCGTCGACCCGGGGGCTTCGCTGGACTTGGTTCATCCTTGTTGGCGACCGCGACAAGGCTTCGTATGGTGGCTCTCCATTCGTCGAGTTTCCCCGTAACGGGAGGAAAGTCGAGGAGCAACTGCGCGCGCACCAAGGCTTCTGCTGGGGTTAGCGGTAGCGAAACCTGCACGGACCGCGACGCGCTTCGACTCCTGACCATGTCAGGAGGATCTCTATCACGACCCCGCGGTCGCATGCCGTTTTCACCAGCGCTTCGGCGGGCGGGCAGGTCTTCTACGTCTCCTGAGTGGCGCTCGGGGCTCTTCCTGCGGTGACGCCCGGGATCTTCGGCGTGATGATGCCGTTCGTCACGCACTGCTTGGGAGGAGCGCGCTGTTGGCGCCGGCGTGGGAGTCCTAGAGGCCCTTGCATCGCCTTCGGGTGATGAGGTAGCGATCTTGGAAGGCCCCGCGCCACCCGCGGAGGGCCTGGCTCCGTCTTTGGATTTGGCGGTGTGCGGCCCATTACCAGGCGCACAAACATCGCCACCTCCCAAACTCCGGCTGCTGGGACGGCGCTGGTGTTCGCGAGCAGCACCCCGGGTGCTTTCCGCGACCGGTCCGCTGCTCGCCCACGTCGGGGCGGGCTGTCCGACTTCTGACTGGCCAACCGCCACCATCGTCTTCTTCTTGGGTGCCATGATGATGAAGAAGCGTCGAACTAACTTCCAAAGCCGATTCTCACAATTGCGCCCCCTACCTGGCGCGGCAAAGATGTCGGTGGGACCGACACCTATGGGATCACAAGAATCCCTACTACGATTACGGGGCGTGGGGTTTAGAGAAGAGCAGATCAAACAGATAGCACACGGTTTGTTTATCCAGGTTCGGGCCACGAAGATGCGTAAAAACCTACTCCTGCTTTTGTGGACTGTAGATCTGTGTTCTTCAGCTAGCTATGGGGGGTGAGGAGCTGCAAAAAGCCGAATCCTCCTCCTGGTCGCCTCGGGCCTCCTTTTATAGAAAAAGGGGTTGCCACAGTGGAACACAGAAGGTGGAAAGGGTACAGTGATGCGAGTTTATCCCTCGCATTACATGACAAGGCGCATTTAATGCTTCTTGCTTAGGTGTCCTTGCTTTATCAGGGACGGGGGAGAGATCTATCTTGTCCGTCGCCGCTCCTTCTTGTGTCGACACGCACCCTGGCCAGCGATGCCTGAGATGCCATGTAGGTAGGAAGGCAACTGAGGTGGTGCAATGGTGGATCTTCACAAAGATCTGCATGCCGCCACGCAGGTGCCTCCCCAGCTGGTTGGGTCGGCAGTTGCATAAGACGGTGGAAGTTTAGTCGGCGTGGGCCTGATGGTGGCCCCGCGGATGTCCTTGGCAAGGGCCTTGCCGGGGCCCCGGCAAGGGTCTTGGCGAGGCGCCTGCTGCCATCCCCGACAAGGCGCTTGCCGGAGGTCTTGTGATCTTCCTCGGCTAGGATCCTACCAAGGGTCGTCGTCTTCTTAGTGCGTATCTGATCTTGAATGTCTTCACAAATATCTGCATGCCACTACGGGGATGTCTCCCGAATCCTTGCCCCATGGGGACAGTGGACTCAAGGGTGATTTGCTCCATAGGCGTGGGGCGAGTTGCCGCGGCAAGGGTTTTGTCGAGACTGCTAAAGCCGGCCCCAGCAAGGATCTTGCCGGGGGAGCCCGCCTCGTCCCTTAGTTCTTCGTGGTCTTGTTCTTTGTGTCGTTACAGTTTTCTTGAGCTTCGGTCTTACCCTGGCTTACCTCCCTTGCCTTGCTTGGTGCGGCGGTGCCCGTGGCTCAGACTGCCCGTGCACAGTCATAGCGGTACAAAAAGTGTACCCGCCCCCCTTTTTGTACACCGACAGCGAGTATGAGGCCCTCCGCGAGGAATGCGCTGGGTGCACCCTGGAGCTCAAGTGGTTGGAGAAGGAGCTCGAGGTGCAGAAGACTGAGACGTCCCGACTACAACAGGAGCAGCTTGCTGACCGCGAGTCCCTGGAGAAGCTGAAGGTTGAAGTTGAGCAGGACAAATCGGCCCAAGCCGCTCGCGACAAGGAGGAATCCCTTGTGGCCTCGGCAGTGGTGAGTTCCGAGGCCCTTGTCGCATTCGACCTTGAGGCCCGCGAGGCGCTGCAGGACGCCTACGGGGAGGGCTTCAAGAAACCGTTGGCCGCCCCGGAGGGAGGCCCCGCCAAGCTCCTTGTTGCGCTCGTGGAGTCCCTGTGCGAGTTTGTGGCCGCAATTGGCCAGTTAGCCGACGTCGAGAGCCGCACGGTCCTTACCTTGGTCCTGACGCAGGTGTGAAGCCACCTAAGTCTTCGCGACCCCACCCTTGAGCAGGCCTTGCTGTCCGAGCCCGTGACCAAAGTCATGGAGGGCACGGCTGTCGAGGCCCTGAGGTTCAAGGTCACATCGTTGGTGGAGGCTTTCCTCCAGGCCACTGCTACCGTAGCCGAGGAGGTGGAGACAGGTTATGATGCACTCGGCAATGCCTGATCCATTCCTGTTCAGAGAGAGAAGTGCGAGTGCCTCGGGGAGGCGTAAAAACTTTGTTTGAATTTGAAAAACTTGGCATTATTGTAATAGCTAGATGATTTCCATACTTGCTTCCTTTCATGTTTGCTTAGGTGCTCTACGTCGGCAGGGCCCAACCCCGCGCATACCTTGATCGCCATTGAGCCCTCCGGATGACCGGGGTTACCGTAGTAACTAGACTCAAGGGATGAGGGGTTACGTGGCTAGTGAGGCCCCTGGGTCGCGATACCCAGGGGTCCCCCTTGACGTTCAAGCGATCCCGTTTGCGTTCTGCGTCGGTAGGGCCCAACCCCATGCATACATCGATCGCCATTGAGCCCTTCGGGTGACCGGGGTTATCGTCATAACTAGACTCAAGGGATGAGGGGCTTCGTGGGCAATTAGGCCCCTGGGTCGCGATGCCCAGGGGTCCCGTTTGACGTACGAACGGCTCTCATGAAGGAGAACGAGCACCATACCTTGCCCACGAGCCTTCTCCTGGGATGGGGGCGCGAGAAGGCTAGTTGTCTGGGCACCTGGTAGGGTGGCATCTGCCAGGCGTGACCCGAGCATAGCCCCCGTGCCTAGCC
>LR738714.1:152445023-152505497 GCA_902687465.1 Secale cereale | reverse complement strand
CCCCCCCCCCGCGACACCCATCCAAGAAAAAGCTGTGAGCGTCGTGAGCTGAAAAGCTCCCTGAGGTTGGTGCGACCACTGGGGGCCGCCCTTAGTTGTTTATAACTTGCGCGGAGCATAGAGCTACCACACTTGCGCGGAGTGTGGGCATAACCGCGCCTTGGTCGTAGCGGCCAGCACGGAGCTAGGTGCTTCCACTGGTTCGTGGGCATAATCGCTCCTCGGTTGGATCTGCTAGCACGGAGCTTGGTACTTCCACTGGACCGTGGGAGGGAGCCTCCCACCGGGAGAGACTTCGGGGCGTGTACAACCCCGTCCTAACACGTAGCTTGCACGATAGGACAGCCAAGGTGTATATGGGCCCTCCTCAGGATGAGCTGAACGACTCTGAGGAAGTTCTCGTGAGCTTACGCATCACTCACGAGACCCTACCCTAAGGCGGGTTGCGTCTGAGTCTTCTTCTGTAAAATGTGAAAAGAGAGGTGTTGTGCCGACCTGCGCCGAGTGCATCTCTAGAGGGTATCGCATGAGAAGGCCGCAGCACCAGCGACCCCAGGAGGTGACGTCACGGGAATGGCTCGCGAGACAGAGCTCAGCCACTGGATTTGTCGACGCTGCAGGGATGGACACGAGCACAGATGTCGTGCCCAGTCTTCTCATGCAACGATCCAAAAGAAATACAACCGTCGCGCGGTTCCCACGTGAGTGAGGCAGCTGCCACGGGCCCCTACTTACCCATCCACGATTAGCCCATGCGAGAACAAGGCACCAAGGACCATGGGAGGTGACGTCATGGGAATGGCTCGCGAGACAGAGCTCAACCCTTGGGATTAGTGACACTGCAGGGACGGACCCGAGCACAAACGCCGTGCCATTCCTTAATCATGGGGCGGTCACGACTGGGCTCACAAGGGCTCATGACCTTAGTGGTGGTGAGGACGCCAAGCATGTAGATAATGTGAATGGAAAGAAACATCTAGCTTTGATCATGCAAAAAGGGAGACAACTGGGGGGAAACAGCCCCCAGCAGTCCGAGGATGACGCAGCCCGTGAGGCGCCCTCGATTGGATACCTGAAGTGTCAACTGATACTTGTCGAAGAAGAGTTGGGGTAGCTGAAGACGCGAGCCATGCGGGTCGCTCCTGAGGATCGTCGGGCTCCTAAGGCCCAAGGGCTCTGAAGGCTCTCAGTGGTCGCGCGGGTCCGGTTCCCGCTCCATCTGGATCGCCTGCCACTGAGCCTCAAGAGCCCCCAATGCCTGCTGCGCGAGATGCTGGAACGTGGCAGCTGCGTTTCGGAAGCCGAAGAGTGTGCGGACGTAGCTGTAAGGGAGGGCCCTCCTTCGGCCGACCGTCGTCGGCCAGAAGGGCTCCTAAGAGGTTGCTCGGTTGAGACCCGCGATGTCAATGCAGACGCGGAAGCGGTCGCTCGGGCTGCGAGCAGGTGAACTTGGGGTTGTGCGGTTACACCCACCGCGGATGAGTCTTGCGTACTGAAGTCCCTCGGTAACTTGGTTGATGAAGTCCTGAGCCCCCAACGCTGAACGGTTCACGCTGGGCTAACAAAAACACACGTCAAGACAGGCTTGCAGGTGGTGCCCGAACACCTCCCTCGAGACGCCGGTCAGTCCGGAGACACTCCAGAGGAGAGCCCCCAAGCCGAGGACGAGAGGGGCGTTGGGCGCGCCCCCCTATGCGAGGGTGGAGGGCGCCTCGTCGGCAGGCACGAATCCTGAGGCCAGGCCGTCAGGAGCCCCTGCGTCCTGAGGTCCGTTGATGGGCAGGTTCTTCTTCTTCTTGGGGGCGGTCTGCAGGGCGAGGATGGCCCCATCCTCATCGGAGCAATCGACAGCCGCGGTCTGGTAGGCGCGTTCCAGGGAACGCACCGCTTCCTTCTCGTCGGAGGCGATCGTAATGACTCCACCGCCCCCAGGCATCTTGAGGACGTTGTAGCCATGATGGGTCGCCGCCATGAACTTGGCGAGGGCAGGATACCCAAGGATGGCGTTGTACGGGAGGTGGATGTAGGCGACGTCGAAGTCGATGAGCTCGGTGTGGTAGTTGTCGCTGTCACCAAAGGTGACGGGGAGGCGGACCTGCCCTATCGAGAGTGTGGAGCCATCCATGACTCCGTAGAATGGTTTGGTCAGGTGGAGCTGATCGTAGGGAACCTGGAGCGTCTCGAAGGTCTGGACGGAGAGGATGTTGAGTCCTGTCCCGCCGTCGATGAGGGTCTTGGTCACGAGGACGTTGCTGATGGTTGGGTAGCAGAGCATCGGGAGGGCGCCTGGTCTCACACTGCACTTGAGCTGGTCCTTGGGGTCGAAGGTGATGACTTTCTTGGTCCACCTGAGGTTGCTCGCCGCGTTCACCTCACGGGCAAACTGCTTGAAGATTTGATGGGAAGCCGGGGCATGGGCTCCTCCCAAGATGCATGCAACTGCACACAGAAGCCCCCTGCCCCATCTCCCAGGCGGTCATCATCGTTCCTTCTTGGCGGTGGTGGCAGCGGAGGCAGGCCTCCATTGCCTTGAGGGCGACCCTCACGAGGCTGGTCGCGCCAGGGGGCGTCACGAGGCTGCTCCTACCAGTGGTCCTCACGAGGCTGCTCGTCCCACCCCTGGCGCGAGTTCCTGCCGTCCCAACATCCTCCTCCTCGGACTCCTCCAAGGCCGTAGCCGCGGTTGTCGCGCTCAGGGCACTGCCCGACGCGACCGCCGCGCATCGCCCTAAGCTCCTGGCAGTCATTAGTGTTGTGGTTGTGGACATTGTGGAAGACGTAGTATGGTCCATTGTCTCTGGGAGGTCATCGTAGCCGCAACCATGCTTCACTTCTGGCTCCGGAGCCAGCACAGCGGGTCCCTTGCGCTTTGATTCTTTGGCCTTGGTCTTCTTGTCGTCCGCCTCCGCCTCGGGTAGCTCGTGGAGGGAGAGGCATCCTTCCTCCGCCCTGGCGCACTTTGCCACGAGCTTGAACATCTCGAGGGCTGTGCACAGGTCCGAATGGCAAGCTCCTCCCTCATCCTGACATCGCGGACACCGTCGGAGAACGCCGAGATGATGGCCTCGTCCGAGACCCTAGGGATCCGGCGGCGCACGGTGTTGAAGCATTGAATGTACTTTTGCAGGGTCTCACCCGGCTGCTGCCTCACACGGCGCAGATCAGTAGCTGCCGGGGCTCGGTCACGGGTGTCTTGGAAGTTGGCGATGAAACCCTCGCGAAGCTCTTCCCTGGAGGAGATGGCTCCCACGGGGAGGTTCAGGAGCCATGAGCGTGCGCCATCTTTGAGAGCCATGGGGAACCAGTTTGCCATGACCTGCTCGGCGCCGTTGGACGCCTCGATGCTCAGCTCGTAGAGTTGGAAGAACTCTATGGGGTCGGTGGTGCAGTTGTAGCGCGGAAGCAGGTCCGGCTTGAACTTGCCGGGCCAGACGAGGCGCCGCAGCTCAGGAGCTAGGGCGACATCCAGCCACGCTCATGATCACAGGTGCCCTCTGCGCCTGCGGTGCTGGTTCTAGGGGCGCTGGCGCCACCACCTCCTGTGGCGCGCGGTCTTGGCGCTGCGGGCCAGGGCGCCCAGAGCCCCTGCATGGGGATGCGGAATCACCTGGCAGCTCTCCTCGTCGCGCGCATGGGCTCTGCGGGGTCACTCACATCGAGGAGCCTCACGCTGGACCTCCTGGCCGGCGTGGTGGAGTGGAGGCGAAGCCGGGACCCCGCGGCCTTCGCTCCCGGCCGGGGGCGACCGAGGACGTGAGGAGTGCGTTGGTGCAAGCGCTTCTCTAGCGGCGTTGACGAGCTCGGTGATGCGGTGGAGCCACTCGTCGTAGAGGTCATCTGCCGGGCGGTAGCGCAAGAGCTCCCACGCCATCAGCAGCGCAGGATGCTGGTAGACCGGCCCGCGGCGGACCAGCGAAGATGATGCCGCGGCCGGCGAGGGTGAAGGCGTTGCCGTGGCCATCCCACCTTTGCCGTTTTATTCGCCCTTCTTTTTCCGTTCGCCTCTTTTCGCTTGCTTCTTGTTTGCTTGTGTGTTGGATTGCTTGTTCTTCACTATGGCTCAAGACAATACCAAATTGTGTGACTTCTCCAATACCAACAATAATAATTTTATTAGCACTCCGATTGCTCCTATTACTGATGCTGAATCTTGTGAAATTAATGCTGCTCTATTAAACCTTGTTATGAAAGGTAAATTTTCTAGCCTTCCTAGTGAAGATGCCGCAACCCTTCTAAACAACATTGTTGATTTGTGTGATATGCAAAAGAAGAGAGATACAGATAATGATATTGTCAAATTAAAGCTATTTTTGTTTTCGCTTAGAGATCGTGCTAAAACTTGGTTCTCTTCTTTGCCTAAAAATAGTATTGATTCATGGAATAAGTGCAAAGATGCCTTTATCTCCAAGTATTTTCCTCCTGCTAAGATTATCTCTCTTAGAAATGATATCGTGAATTTTAAGAACTAGATCATGACATGTTGCACAAGCTTGGGAGAGAATGAAATTAATGATACGTAATTGCCCTACACATGGTTTGAGCTTATGGATGATTATACAAAACTTTTATGATGGCTTGAATTTTGCTTCTAGAAATATGTTTGATTCGGCCGCGAGGGGCACTTTCATGGAAATCACTTTAGGTGAAGCTACTAAGCTCCTAGATAATATTATGGTTAATTCCTCTCAATGGCACACCGAAAGATCTACTAGTAACAAAGTACATGCTATTGAAGAGATTAGTGTTTTGAGTGGAAAGATGGATGGGCTTATGAAATTATTTTCTACCAAGATTGCTTCTTCTGATCCTAATGATACGCCTTTGTCCATGTTGATTGAGAATAATAATGAATGTTTGGATGTGAATTTTGTTGGTAGGAATAAGTTTGGTAACAACGCATATAGAGGAAACTTTAATTCTAGGCCTTTCCCTAGTAATTCCTTTAATAATTACGGTAATTCCTACAACAACTCTTATGGAAATTTTAATAAGATGCCCTCTGATTTTGAGACTAGTGTTAAAGAATTTATGAGTTCGCAAAAGAATTTCAATGCTTTGATTGAATAAAAAATGCTTAAGATTAATGAGCTGGATCGGAACATGGATAGAATTTCTCTTGATGTTGATTCTTTGAAACTTAGATCTATTCCACCTAAGCATGATATCAATGAGTCTCTCAAAGCCATGAGAATTTCCATTGATGAGTGCAAAGAAAGAACCGCTAGGATACCTGTGTTGTCGTAGAAGTGTTCCATGAAAATACTAAAGTTATGATCACGGAAGTGTCCCCTTCCATGACGATAAATGGTGTGTCATGGAAGTGTTTTCGTCAAGGGTAACCGACACATGGCATCCACCATAACGGGTCGCCGTTAAGCTATTGGTCCGGTTTTGGATCCGATAACCCATTAACAGCAATGACCAATGGCGATTTTCCACGTGTAAAATTCTCATTGGCCGAAAAAACCACGCGTCAACTCCGCGTTGGGACATATGTCTTTCAGCGAATAGATGGGGTGCCCCTATGATACGTCAACACGTGGCTCGGACCAACAGTGGCCCGTTCAGGTCAAAAGGACGGCCCGTCTGACTTGGTTAAAAGGAAGCGGGCTGGCTCATGGAAAGATTGTTAACGGCTTGTTTGCATATATCCCATTTACAACCCGCTCAATCACAGCCCATTATGTCCTATCCAAATTAGGCCCAGTAGTGTCATCTGGGCCGTCCAATATGATTCCATCCTGTTGAAACTTCCGACCCATGTATGGCCCATGATGTCTTTCGGCCCATATGAGGCCCTTTGTAACTATGGGCCCATTAACGGCCCGTGGTGAAACTGGCCCATAATGAACAGTGTATCACTTTACATGTGTTATCCTTCGGCCTTCTAAGGGCCCATTTATTCTTGGGCTCATTTCCAGCATTTGATTACTTACGGTCTGTTACTGGCATGTTCTGCTTGTGGGCCAAATTCAGCCAGTGGTTAAAGTCAGCCCGTTTGTGGCCCGTTAATCCGTTGGGCTGTTTCCATAGTGTCATTAAATATGGCCCGTTAACAACCCGTTATACATATTGTCCTATTAATGGGTTGTTATGGTCGGGCCATAAAAAGACGATTTCCACTCTAGCCCGTTTACGGCCCATATTGCGGTCCATTATTGGTCTACGAATAGTATGACACGTGTCTGGCCAATCGACCATATGGCCCGAAGAAGGCCGTTTATTCTACGGCCCGTACAATGCCCATGGATCCTACGGCCCATAGGAGGACCATGGTCACTACAACAGGTAGCAGGACCATGGTTACAATAGTACGTATGTAGCCCATGGTTATTGTGGCCTAGTTTAAAAAAATTATTGGGGCCACTGGCAAACCGCGCAAAAAGAACTAAAGTGACTACAACCCAACAAATAAACAAGGCAATAAGGAAATAAATAAGCAAGCAACTTACGCTAGGCTATTACGACTATTACACATATTACATCCACTAGGCATCAAAGTTCGCCACCAGTGCAAATATAGGGAATACAACAACATATTACATACAATGGGTGTCTAAATTGGCCACCCGTGCAAATAAACACGGTAGCAAAACAAGACTACAATTGAAACAACTTCAGAAGAGCTCAAGAAACGTTATCATGGGTATCCACCATGCTGGCATCAAGCTTAGCATGCTTATTAGCTTTGTCCTGTTTGGCACTAGAATCCTCCAACGCTTGTTGTTGCACCAGAAAGTATGCATCTGAATTCCCCAGGGACTTCGTCAGTCCTTCGGCTTCTTGTCGTAGCACAGCTGTGTCACAGCCCTAGAATTCCTTGTAGTTAGTTGCATCTGTGAGCATGTAGGATCGAAAGTAGGTCTAGAGGGGGGGGGTGATTAGACTACTTGACAATATAAAAAAAATCTGCCTTTAGATCATGCAATGTTTTTGGCAGTTTCACAATTAAGATCAATTCAAGTAACACCCTACTCATGCAATTCTAGAGTATATGCAGCGGAAAGTAAATTGCACATGTAAAAGAGAGGTGGAGAAGATCAAACGCGGTTTGGTGACACGGAGATTTTTGTCGTGGTTCCGATAGGTGGTGCTATCGTACATCCACGTTGATGGAGACTTCAACCCACGGAGGGTAACGGCTGCGCGAGTCCACGGAGGGCTCCACCCACGAAGGGTCCACGAAGAAGCAACCTTGTCTATTCCATCACGGCCTACGTCCACGGAGGACTAGCCTTACTCGGGGTAGATCTTCACGAAGTAGGCGATCTCCTTGCCCTTACAAACTTCTTGGTTCAACTCCACATCTCAAAGACGGAGGCTCCCAAGCGACACCTAACCAATCTAGGAGGCACCACCCCCCAAAAGGTAATAGACGGTGTTGATGATGATGAACTCCTTGCTCTTGTGCTTCAGATGATAATCTCCCCAACACTCAACTCTCCTCACTGATATGGCTGTGGTGGAAGAAAGGTTTGAGTGGAAAGCAACTTGGGAAGGCTAGAGATCAAGTTTCATATGGTAGGAGTGGAATGGCTTGATCTCAACACAAGGGTAGGTGGTTCACTTCTCAGAAAGTGTATGGTAGAAGTGGTGGTACTTTCTGATGGCTCTCCTCACGAATGAAGAGGGGGTGGAGGGGTATATATAGCCTCCACACAAAATCCAACCGTTACACACACATTTGACCAATCTCGGTGAGACCGAAGTTAAAACTCGGTCAGACCGAAAGTTCAAATATAGTGAACGTTGGGATTTTCGGTGGGACCGAAAATACCATCTCGGTGTGTCCGAAGTGAGTCAAAGGTTAGGGTTTGCCATCTCGGTGTGACCGAAAACAACAACTCGGATATTCCGAAATGCTGTCAATGGTTACAGAAGGTTGGCAGAACATTTTCGGTGAGACCGAAACTCAGAATCGGATGGACCGAGAAATTAGGGTTTGGGGAAATAACTGAAGTGGTTCATCTCGGTGGGACTGAGTTGGAAGAATCGGTTTGTCCGAGATTACTTATGAGTGTGTTGAAAAATGAAGAGTGCTGATAGTTGAGGGAGCTAGATCACCAAGCACTTGAGCAACAAGAACATTAACACAACCTCATCCCCTTTTAATAGTATTGGCTTTTCCTATGGACTCAATGTGATCTTTGATCACTAAACCAAAAATGGAGTCTTGAGCTTTTGCCAATGCTTGTCTTAGCATTTTGAGGGGTCCACTTCTTCAGACATTTCCATACCCATATCATCGAACTTTTCTGAAATGATTCTCAAGTAAATATTAGTCCAATGATATATATGTTGTTATTAATTACCAAAACCACCCGGGGATTAGTTGCACTTTCAATCTCCCCCTTTTTGGTAATTGATGACAACATATAGATCAAAGCTTCGACAAAGGATATAATCAAGGAATAATAACGTCGCTTTGAGAAGTATGTGATAAACAAGAGCTCCCCCTAAATTTGTGCATTATTTAAGATTTGCGTTTGAATGCAAATGCACAATCGATTAGGATTATGGGTCACTCTTCCATGTCACATACATCTTGGTGGAGCGCACAAAATGATAAGAATGAATAACATGCACTCAATCACCAAGACAAGAGTAAATAGCCATACAATAAGGAATAGCATATGATAAGCAATAAGCACACATTAAAGCATAGTATGACTAAGCACTCATTAAGGTAGCATCAAACGTAGTAGCAAGCACACATAAAGTATCAGGAACCAAAAGAAACCAATGTATCTCAACGAAAAATGGCAAAAGAACGAAAGACGAACGAGCACTCTCTCTCTCGAAGCCCTATGATCTATAACAATTTCTCCCCCTTTGGCAACAAGTTACCAAAAAGTTCAAAAAGGTATAGAGCTAAACGTCACTGCGGGCTCTGCTGGCGGCTCCCGTCTGGGTAGATGTCGGTGTAGAGATAGCTGCATCTGCGAAGACTTCTGCTGATGTCTGCGGTGGAGGAGTGGATGCTGGAGCTGGAGGAACTGCTGGAGCTATAGCTGGTGCTGAAGTGGTAGCCCTGGAGTCTGTCACTGGGATAGCTGCAGATCTGGATCCTCTGGGAACCTGAGCAGTCTGGCGATGAGAGTCCTGGACTAGATCATCCTGCATAAGCTCTGCTCTCTCCTGCCTAGTCTCCTCCATGTCTGCCTCAAGCTTGTTGACAGACACCTGAATCTCAGTCAGCTTCACGTCCAGAGCGTGGATCTTGTCCTCGACAATCCTCTCAAGGCTCTCCTGAGATTGCTCAATGCTGGCCAGGCGTTGTTCAATCCTTTGGGTAGCTTCAAGAATTTGTTCTCCAAAGCTCTTTGGCTTAGCTGCTGCTGCTGCTGCCTCTTTGTCAGCTTTAGCCTTCTTTGCAGCTTCGATTTTGGCCTGTCCTTCAACTGAGGTGGGATCCTCTTCATCCATCACAACTACGTTGTCCTCATGCTCTGGCTGCAGTGGCAAGTGCTTCCTATCCAACAAGAATTTGCCCGTGCCAAACTTGGCGTTGATGAGCATCTGTATCTGCGGTGCAAACCCACACGACCTCTTCTGGTCAGCTGCAGTCCTCTTAATGGTCTCTACCATTAAGTCCATCACCTTAAAAGGTGCCTTCTCATCGAGAATGTGCAGCATGTTGATAGAATAGCCTCGAATCATCCGGTGGTCTCCTGACTTAGGCATTAATGTATGCCTCAGAATAGTGTTAGTGGTGGTCAGACCTGCCTGGAGATAGTACACTGAGCCAAGCTTCCATCCTTCCAAATCAGCAGCTGGGATCTCCTTGTACATATTCTTCATGGAATCATGACTCTTCTTAGGAATCCCATAGACATCAATGTCGTCCTCTCTCTGCACTGGAGCGTTCAGAAGTTCTGCCCATTCTTCAACAGTCGAAGAAAACCTTTGACCTTCAGTCATCCAGGTGATCTTGCCATCAGGGTAGAAGTGGGCTGTGGCATAGAACTGCATGATCATCTCGTCGTTCCAAGCTGTCAGCTCTTGACCCACAAAGTCAGCAACTCCACATGCAGTAAAGCTCTCATGCACATGGGGAAAGAAGTCCCGGTGCTCGTCACTGTCAATGTACTCCCAGTCAACATACCTGGTGTCAGCAACAATGGGCTTCTTATCCATCAGCACGGTCTCATAGAAATCCTGCTGCTCTTTGGTGTGGAATCTGGGGTCCACAGCAGTCCTTCTCCTTACGGCATATGGATCAGACTGTCTCCATAGCCTGAGACCTTTGTCCTTCCTTGCCTTCATGTCCTCAGCTTGAGGATGAGCATCATTGTGGAGTGGCAACTTGGGACGGAGCTTAAGCAACACATGCTCTTCATCTGATTCAGACGGTGGCATCTCACCTTTGTTCTTCTCAGAAGCTGGAATGCTTCTGGTTGTTCTCTTGGGCTTGGCTGGAGCTGCCTTGACTGGAGCAGGTTTCTTGGGCTTAGAAGAGGCTTGAGCCCGAATAGCATCACCCATGAACTTAGCTTTCTGAGGAGGAGGCTGGGGTGCTTCTTCTTCTTCTTCTTCTGCAGCATCAACTTGAGGTTCAGCATAAACAACCCTCTTCCTTTTGGAAGTCTTCTTCACCTTGCTTGGAGCAGGCTCTTCCAAGTTGAGCTTCTTAGCAACTGCTGACTGCTTCACTTTGCTTGTGCCTTTCCTTGGCTGCTGCCCTTGGTGCTCTTTGGCAACCACATTCCTCTTGGGCTTGGAGGTAACTTCCTCAGCAACAAAGTCGGAGTCCTCATCATCAGAGGTTCTCTTCTTCCTGGTTCTCGTGGCTGCAGGAGGCAAACCACTAGGGGTGCTCCTCTCACCATCATCACTAGAGCTGCTCGCAGGACTTGTATCTGCCTCTGGAATTTCAGCAAACGGCGATTCAGACCTGTTCTGGCTGTCACTGACATCTGACATGGCTGAAAAACCTGTGAAAAGATGAGGTATAGGCAGAGTAGAAGAGTTATCACAACTGCAGAGTTTTTTGCAAAAAAAAATGAGTTCAAAACTTAGTTTTGAGTTTTCACAGAATGTATTTCGGTCAAACCGATTTCAGGTTTCGGTGCAACCGAAGTACTCAACAGAAACCTACACACCACTTTCGGTCAGACCGAAATGGGTTTCGGTCCTACCGAAAACTTAGGGTTTCACAGAAACTTCTTTTCGGTCGTTCCGATTAGCACAACTCGGTTAAACCGAATTACGCAGTGCAATGGCCAGAGGCCAAATCGGTCATTCCGATTTTCAAAATCGGCTTCACCGAGATGCATTCCGTGGAAACCTAAACCTAAGAATTTTCCTCGAAACTAGAAGATCTGAACTATTGTATGGGGAACATATCAAACGTGGATTGAATCATGGCAAGCCTATCGTGCAAGAATCAGAAGTGGAGCACGAAAAGGGATCGGGACACACCCTAACTTGGTGGTGTCCCTCTACGGCGGCAACGGTGGAGATGACTACCGTTGACGGCGGCGGAGACCTGCGGCGAGGGCGCACAGGCGACGAAGGCGACGATCCGTAGACCAGGGCGGCGGCAGCAGGGGTCTTGGGGGCGAACGGTTTGAAGAAAGAAATCGCGCGCAGCCCCTCAGGTATATATAACCCCGTGTTGTCGGTGGGACCGAGTTGAAAAACTCGGTGTCACCAAGATGTATAACTGCTGTGCAGTTACGCATATCGGTCAGACCGAGAGTTTGAACTCGGTTTCACCGAGATGAAACCTAGATCAGTCTAAGCGTTTCGGTTGGACCGAGATTGAGAAACCGGTCAGACCGAAATGGACTTAGAAGGTTTTGGAAGTCAGCCTTAGACGAATCGGTGGTTCCGAGTGCTCCTCACTCGGACTGTCCGAAAAAGACTTGTTCAAAGTTGTGATATGAGCATGAATAGAATTTTGAGACAAGAAAGCATAGATAGCTAGGGAAGGTGCTTAGGCATTCTTGTCCATCCATTTGGCCAGAAAAAGAAACCAAAACAATCAAAACAACAAATGGATGTCCTTGAATGGATCAAATCATGCATTCAACATGCTCACACAATAAGATAGCAACTGAAATATGTGTCGAACATGCACAACCAATCACTCTAGCTACTAGCACACAATTAGTCGATGACTAGGTCATCTATATATGAGTATATTGACTTAGGAGCCAAATGAGAACATTTGATCATAGGTCATACTCATCGTTTAAGCACAAGTGGGGTTACCACTTTTACATAAAGCATTTATGTGTTCACATCATTTGAAGATGCTTTAGCTCAATTTTTTAGAGCAAAGCTCCCCCTAGATGTGAGAACCCCTTTTAAAGGGTCAAACTAACCTTGGGTTGTCGTAGAAGACTTCATGTAGATGTTGAAGATGTGGATGCTCAATGTTGATGTAGATCATCAAGAGTTGGGAGCAATCCTTTGGATTAGGGCACTTTCAATACCTACATGGGTTAGTCCCACAAGGAACAAACAAGAATATCCATAGACATAGAGTGAAGTTCACAAAAGATGATGTCCATGAAAGCAATGATTACCTTGTCCCTTGACTTACCAACAAGAGGGTTTGTGACTCCATGAACTAGTGCATGATGTGGAAGTTGATTGCACAAGTTCTTGCCAAAATGAATATGAGTGAAGTTTGTTGGCGGAGTCACCCTCAAGAACCTTCTAGTTCTTCTTCTTTGAGATCCACATCATCTTGATGGGAATCCTTGGTGTTGTAGTTGAGCTTGACGAAGTAGAACTTGATGTGTCCTTGGGAACCCACTTGACCATGGCTTGAGGTGCTTCAATGAATGCATCAATCTCCTCTTGAAGATTGTCCTTGGCCTTTAGCTTGTGGTCTTGTGGTGGAAGATCATCTTGAGCTTGTTCCACATTGGAAGAAGTAGGATCATACTTCTCCTTTTGTGAAACAAACTGTGGAGTAGGGTATTGACCTTCTTCCCACTCAACACCTTCGGCGTTGAACTTTCGCTCAAAACCAATCCCTTGATTCTTCCGGTGTCTTCCTTGTTTGCGAACAATCTCCTCAAAGTTCTTGCTTCCGGCAAGACTCTTGTAGACACCTTTCTCTATGATTTCCTTCAATAAGCTATTTTCTTGCTCAAGTGTAACTTGGCTTGAAACATTGTTAGTGGAATCAAGAGAACTACTAGAAGCAACAATATTGGATTTAACATTGTTATTGTTACTACTAGAGGAAGAATTTTTCTTATGCTTGTCATGCTTAGTCTTAATAGGTGGCAAGAAATTAGACAAGAGAAGTCGTTTGGCAAGATATGAAGAACTCTTCTTTCGAAGATCGTCATTGGTCGCTTTTAGAAACTCATGTTCTTGCTCTAGAGTGAGCTTCTCGAAGCGTAGCTTCTCATGAGATCTTAGGAGCTCTCTATGATCTTCTTGAGTTGTTTCATGAGCTAACTTAAGAGTGTTAAGTTCTTTAGTTAGACGCTCAATCTCCTTCATAGCATTGTCATTCGACTCTTCTCGACTATAAAGACTACTAGCATTTTCATCATTACTAAGCTCACTAGATTTATCATGCAAGAGCTCATCTTCACCAAGTAAGTCATCCTCATCACTATCAAAGTCAATGAATTCAGGGTGTGTTACCTTGGGGCCTTTAGCCATGAAGCATCTTCCAATTCCCTCATTTGGTGAATCAAATAAGTCGTAGGAGTTGGAGTTGGAGGATACTAGTGCAAGTCCGGCAACACCTTCATCTTGACTATAGTCGGAGTCGGAGTGATAGCTTCCATCGGATTGATTGTCAGAGTCGGAGCCGGAGACCCATTCACCAACATGAGCTTGATGTCTTCTTCTTGTGTAGCTCCTTAATGACTTGTCTTTCCTCTCCGAATCCTTGCTTCTCGGAGAGGGTCTTCGTTCATAACGATCATCTCTGCTCCTTCTCTCTCTCCGAGGTGACTCATCTCTTGCTCTTCTTCTTGGAGATTCTTCTCTTCTCTTGTGGGGAGCCGTACACTCATTTGAGAAGTGTCCGGGTCTTCCACAATTGTAGCAGTTTCGATCACGGCTAGAAGATCTCTTTTCATCATATGATCTAGACTTTGAGCTTCTTTCTTTGCCTCTATTCTTGTAGAACTTGTTGAAGTTCTTGACCATTAGGCTTATCTCTTCATTGGAAATTAGTTTGTCACTTGAGGTAGTAGGAGCATCACTTGTAGCTTTGTAAGCACCACTTGACTTGTTGTGAAGCTCTTCCTTATCCTTAAGTGTCATCTCATGAGCAACAATTCTTCCAATGACTTCAGTTGGCTTGAGAGTCTTGTAGTTTGGCATCATTTGGATCAAAGTGCACACGGTGTCATACTTTCCATCCAAAGCTCTGAGAATCTTCTTAATGATGAATCGGTCGGTCATTTCTTCGCTTCCTAAGCCGGCAATCTCATTTGTGATGAGAGCAAGCCTAGAGTACATTTCAGCGACTCCTTCACCATCCTTCATCTTGAACTTGTCAAGTTGACCTTGAAGAATATCTAGCTTTGATTCCTTCACAGATTCAGTACCTTCGTGCATTTCAACCAAAGTATCCCAAATCTCTTTAGCATTCTCAAGACGACTGATTTTGTTGAACTCTTCAGGACACAAAGCATTGAAGAGAATGTCACAAGCTTGAGCATTGTTTTGCAACATCCGCAACTCTTCCGGTGTAGCTTCGCGATCCGGAACTTTTCCTTCCTCGAAGAATTCACCTTGCATACCAACACAAATAATGCCCCATGCGGCTGGGTTATGACCAAGAATATGCATTTTCATTTTATGTTCCAACTAGCAAAATTTGTACCATCAAAGTAAGGACCTCTACGATAATTACCCTCACTAGACGCCATACTCTCCTAGGTTGTGAAACCAAGCTTATGGAGTCCAATGCAATGGAAACCAAAACAATGGAGACCAAAGCTCTGATACCACTTGTAGGATCGAAAGTAGGTCTAGAGGGGGGGTGATTAGACTACTTGACAATATAAAAATTCTGCCTTTAGATCATGCAATGTTTTTGGCAGTTTCACAATTAAGATCAATTCAAGTATCACCCTACACATGCAATTCTAGAGTATAAGCAGCGGAAAGTAAATTGCACATGTAAAAGAGAGGTGGAGAAGATCAAACGCAGTTTGGTGACACGAAGATTTTTGTCGTGGTTCCGATAGGTGGTGCTATCGTACATCCACGTTGATGGAGACTTCAACCCACGGAGGGTAACGGCTGCGCGAGTCCACGGAGGGCTCCACCCACGAAGGGTCCACGAAGAAGCAACCTTGTCTATTCCATCAAGGCCTACGCCCACGGAGGACTAGCCTTACTCGGGGTAGATCTTCACGAAGTAGGCGATCTCCTTGCCCTTACAAACTTCTTGGTTCAACTCCACATCTCAAAGACGGAGGCTCCCAAGCGACACCTAACCAATCTAGGAGGCACCACCCCCCAAAAGGTAATAGACGGTGTTGATGATGATGAACTCCTTGCTCTTGTGCTTCAGATGATAATCTCCCCAACACTCAACTCTCCTCACTGATATGGCTGTGGTGGAAGAAAGGTTTGAGTGGAAAGCAACTTGGGAAGGCTAGAGATCAAGTTTCATATGGTAGGAGTGGAATGGCTTGATCTCAACACAAGGGTAGGTGGTTCACTTCTCAGAAAGTGTATGGTAGAAGTGGTGGTACTTTCTGATGGCTCTCCTCACGAATGAAGAGGGGGTGGAGGGGTATATATAGCCTCCACACAAAATCCAACCGTTACACACACATTTGACCAATCTCGGTGAGACCGAAGTTAAAACTCGGTCAGACCGAAAGTTCAAATATAGTGAACGTTGGGATTTTCGGTGGGACCGAAAATACCATCTCGGTGTGTCCGAAGTGAGTCAAAGGTTAGGGTTTGCCATCTCGGTGTGACCGAAAACAACAACTCGGATATTCCGAAATGCTGTCAATGGTTACAGAAGGTTGGCAGAACATTTTCGGTGAGACCGAAACTCAGAATCGGATGGACCGAGAAATTAGGGTTTGGGGAAATAACTGAAGTGGTTCATCTCGGTGGGACTGAGTTGGAAGAATCGGTTTGTCCGAGATTACTTATGAGTGTGTTGAAAAATGAAGAGTGCTGATAGTTGAGGGAGCTAGATCACCAAGCACTTGAGCAACAAGAACATTAACACAACCTCATCCCCTTTTAATAGTATTGGCTTTTCCTATGGACTCAATGTGATCTTTGATCACTAAACCAAAAATGGAGTCTTGAGCTTTTGCCAATGCTTGTCTTAGCATTTTGAGGGGTCCACTTCTTCAGACATTTCCATACCCATATCATCGAACTTTTCTGAAATGATTCTCAAGTAAATATTAGTCCAATGATATATATGTTGTTATTAATTACCAAAACCACCCGGGGATTAGTTGCACTTTCAGAGCATCCATGCATCATATTTAAATTCAAATAAAATTGAATTGGGGATGTTCAAACCCTAGCACTTTGAAATCCAAATAGGTCCAGCTTAGAAAAATGCATTCAATGAGCACAAAATGTCTTCATCACTGTTTGCTAATTTTGGCAAGGCTTTGAGACCAGACCAAAAATAGTGAACATGTTTGTGGAATATTTTTGGCACTGAATTTAAATCAGTATTTTATTTGAGTTTGACTTTATATTCATATTATAAGAAATATATTCTCAAATGTCTCTGAGATATTTGTGTGCCTTTGTAAAAGTCTATCTAAGCCACATAAATGTTTACAGAAAGTTTTGGCACTGGTTTGAATTTTGCTTGAATTTAAACAGTGGCAAAATAAAATAAAACAGAAAACAGAAATAAAGAAAAAGACTTACCTGGCCCAACCCCTGTAGCTGGCCCAGCCCAGCCGCGCCTGCTAGTCATCTTCAACCCCTGCTAGTAGGCAGAGGTGAAGGCGGGCACCGCACGCGCTGAAGCCGCTACCTCCTCCGCGCCTACCTCGTGCCCCCAAAGCCTTCTCCGAGCACCACGGAGACGGACACGACCCCCTGCATCTCTCCCACCTCTCCCTGGACCTCCTCCCCCTCCTCTTCTCTCTCCCTCGTGGTCAACCACGAGCACACGAGGACACCGACGAGCACCACCGTGTGCACAACCACTCCCTCGCTCCCTCTCCGCATCCCCGAGCTCCATCTTGTCGCCAGCTTCATCCTAGTCGAGCCAAACAGCACCGCACGCCCTGCAATGCCGGCTCCATCATCTTCATCTTCGTTGGTGCCCGAATATCGCCGCCGTTGATTCGGTCGTTCAAGTGCGCCACCGACCCTCTGAGCATCCCTACGGCACCGCTCTGAGCCCCCGAGTGTTTCCCTCCTCTCCCCGCGCTCAACTCCTTCCAATAGCCGGCCTCGCCACCGGACTCGAGAGCTTCGTGCCGTCGGCCATGGCACTGCCATTGTCTGAGCCACCGCAGCTCGCATCCGCACGCGTCACCATGCTCAGCATCTCTGCAAGCCAACGCCACAGCCAGCTGATCTCCCAGTGCACCGCAGCCTCGCGCCCGCTCGAGCCAGAGCTCCGGCCGCCACCTCTGTCGTCGCTGCCGTCTCTGTAGGCCACCCCGGATGCTGGCGCTTGCCCCAGAAGATGCACCGCACCACCAGCTCGCCGTAGCAGCAAACCATGTGTTAAACGGTGCTCCGTAGCGCCGTCTCGAGCAAGTCCAGCGCGCCAGCGCCGTGCTTCTGGTTGCCGGGGTTCAACACCGGCGTGTGAAGGAAATATGCCCTAGAGGCAATAATAAAAATGTTATTTGTATTTCCTTATATCATGATAAATGTCTTTTATTCATGCTAGAATTGTATTAACCGGAAACTTAGTACATGTGTGGATACATAGACAAAACAGTATGTCCCTAGTATGCCTCTACTAGACTAGCTCATTGATCAAAGATGGTTATGTTTCCTAACCATAGACATGAGTTGTCATTTGATCAACGGGATCACATCATTAGGAGAATGATGTGATGGACAAGACCCATCCGTTAGCATAGCACTATGATCGTTTAGTTTTACTGCTATTGCTTTCTTCATGACTTATACATGTTCCTATGACTATGAGATTATGCAACTCTCGAATACCGTAGGAACACCTTGTGTGCTATCAAACGTCACAACGTAACTGGGTGATCATAAAGATGCTCTACAGGTGTCTCCGAAAGTATTCGTGGTGTTGGCATAGATCAAGATTAGGATTTGTCACTCCGAGTGTCGGAGAGGTATCTCTGGGCCCTCTCGGTAACACACATCACAATAAGCCTTGCAAGCAAAAGACTAATGAGTTAGTCACGAGATGATGTGTTACGAAACGAGTAAAGAGACTTGCCGGTAACGAGATTGAACTAGGTATAGAGATACCGACGATCGAATCTCGGGCAAGTAACATACCGTTTGACAAAAGGAACAACGTATGTTGTTATGCGGTTCTGACCGATAAAAGATCTGCGTAGAATATGTAGGAGCCAATATGAACATCCAGGTTCCGCTATTGGTTATTGACCGGAGATGAGTCTCGGTCATGTCTACATAGTTCTCGAACCCGTAGGGTCCGCACGCTTAACGTTTGATGACGATCGGTATTATGAGTTTATGAGTATTGATGTATCGAAGGTAGTTCGGAGTCCCGGATGAGATCACGGACATGACGAGGAGTCTCGGAATGTCCGAGACATAAAGATTGATATATTGGACGGCTATATTCGGACACCGGAAGTATACCGGAAAAGTTTCGGATTTATCGGGAATGCCGGAGGGGGTTACCGGAACCCCCTACGAGAGGGGATGGTCCATAGTGGGCCTAAAGGGAAAGAGAGAGGCAACCCATAGGGCTGGCCGGCGCCCCCACCTAGGGTTCCTAGTTGGACTAGGATTGGGGGGGGGGGCGCCACCTCTCCTATTCCTTTCCCCCTTCTTCCTTTTGGTGAATCCTACTAGGAATAGGATTGCAATCCTATTCCTAGTAGGACTCCTTCCCTAGCCGCACCAGGAAGGGCCGGCCGGCCTCCCTCCCTTGCTCCTTTATATACGGGGGCAGGGGGGCACCCAAAGACACACAAGTTGAATTGTTTTAGCCGTGTGCGGTGCCCCCCTCCATAGAATCACACCTCGGTCATACCGTCGCGGAGCTTAGGCGAAGCCCTGCGCCGGTGAACACATCAAATCCGTCACCACGCCGTCGTGCTGACGAAACTCTCCCGTGAAGCTCAACTGGATCAAGAGCTCATGGGACGTCATCAAGCTGAACGTGTGCTGAACGCGGAGGTGCCGTACGTTCGGTGCTTGATCGGTTGGATCGCGAAGAAGTTCGACAACATCAATCGCGTCACTTGACGCTTCCGCTCCCGGTCTACGAGGGTACGTAGACACACTCTTCCCTCTCGTTGCTATGCATCTGGTAGATAGATCTTGCGTGATCGTAGGAAAATTTTAAAATACTACGTTCCCCAACAGTGGCATCATGAGCCAGGTCTATGCGTAGATGATATGCACGAGTAGAACACAATGAGTTGTAGGCGATACTAGTCATACTGCTTACCAGCATGTCATACTTTGCTTCGGCGGTATTGTGAGATGAAGCGGCCCGGACCGACATTACGCGAGACTGGTTTCACCGTTACGAGCACTCGTTGCTTAAAGGTGACTGGCGGGTGTCTGTCTCTCTCACTTTAGCTGAATCAAGTGTGGCTACGCCCGGTCCTTGTGAAGGTTAAAACAACACATACTTGACAAAACATCGTTGTGGTTTTTTATGCGTAGGTAAGAACGGTTCTTGCTAAAGCCCGTAGCAGCCACGTAAAACTTGCAACAAACAAAGTAGAGGACGTCTAACTTGTTTTTGCAGGGCATGTTGTGATGTGATATGGTCAAGACATGATGAGTTATACAGTTATGTATGAGATGATCATGTTTTGTAAAGTTATCGGCAACTGGCAGGAGCCATATGGTTGTCGCTTTATTGTATGAAATGCAATCGCCACGTAATTGCTTTACTTTATCACTAAACGGTAGCGATAGTCGTAGAAGCAATAGTTGGCGAGACGACAACGATGCTACGATGGAGATCAAGGTGTCGCGCCGGTGACGAAGGTGATCATGACGGTGCTTTGGAGATGGAGATCAAAAGCACAAGATGATGATGGCCATATCATGTCACATATTTTGATTGCATGTGATGTTTATCTTATTATGCTTCTTATTTTGCTTAGAACGACGGTAGCATTATAAGATGATCCCTTACTAAATTTCAAGGTATAAGTGTTCTCCCTGAGTATGCACCGTTGCAAAAGTTCGTCATGCCGAGACACCACGTGATGATCGGGTGTGATAAGCTCTACGTTCAAATACAACGGGTGTAAGCCAGTTTTGCACACGCAGAATACTCGGGTTAAACTTGACGAGCCTAGCATATACAGATATGCCTCGGAACACTAGAGACCGAAAGGTCGAGCGTGAATCATATAGTAGATATGATCAACATAAGATGTTCACCATTGAGACTACTCCATCTCACGTGATGATCGGACATGGTTTAGTTGATTTGGATCACGTGATCATTTAGATGACCCGAGGGATGTCTATCTAAGTGGGAGTTCTTTAAATTAATATGATTAAATTGAACTTTAATTTATCATGAACTTAGTCCTGATAGTTTTGCATATCTATGTCGTTGTAGATCAATGGCCCGTGCTACCGTTCATTTGAATTTTAATGCATTCCTAGAGAAAGCTAAGTTGAAAGATGATGGTAGCAATTACACGGACTGGGTCCGTAACCTGAGGATTATCCTCATTGCTGCACAGAAGAATTATGTCCTTGAAGCACCGCTAGGTGACAAGCCCCCTTCCGCTAATGCAGACGCTTTGAATGTCTGGCAGTCGCGGTCTGATGACTACACGATAGTTCAGTGTGCCATGCTTTACGGCTTAGAACCGGGACTTCAACGACGTTTTGAACGTCATGGACCATATGAGATGTTCCAGGAGTTGAAGTTAATATTTCAAGCAAATGCCCGAATTGAGAAATATGAGATTTCCAATAAGTTCTACAGCTGCAAAATGGAGGAGAATAGTTCTATCAGTGAACACTTGTTCAGAATGTCAGGGTACTACAATCATATGACTCAACTTGGTTGCAAAGTTGACGAGGATAGTGTTATTGATAGAGTTCTTCAATCACTGCCACCAAGCTATAAAGGCTTCGTGATGAACTATAACATGCAAGGGATGCAAAAGACAATTCCCGAGCCCTTCGCAATGCTCAAAGCTGCGGAGGTAGAAATCAAAAAGGAGCATCAAGTGTTGATGGTTAGCAAGACCACTAGTTTCAAGAAAAAGGGCAAGGGAAAGAAAGGGAACTTCAAAAAGAATAGCAAGTCAGTTGCTACTTCCACGAAGAAACCCAAATCTGGAGCCAAGCCTGAAACTGAGTGCTTCTACTGCAAGGGGACTGGACACTGGAAGCGGAACTGCCCCAAGTATTTGGCGGATAAGAAGGATGGCAAGATGAACAAAGGTATATGTGATATACATGTTATTGATGTGTACCTTACTAATGCTCGTAGTAGTACCTGGGTATTTGATACCGGTTCGGTTGCTAATATTTGTAACTCGAAACAGGGACTACGGATTAAACGAAGATTAGCTAAGGATGAGGTGACAATGCGCGTGGGAAATGATTCCAAAGTCGATGTGATCGCCGTCGGTACGCTACCTCTACATCTACCTTCGGGATTAGTTTTAGACCTAAATAATTGTTATTTGGTGCCAGCGTTGAGCATGAACATTATATCTGGATCTTGTTTATTGCGAGACGGTTATTCATTTAAATCAGAGAATAATGGTTGTTCTATTTTAATGAATAATATCTTTTATGGTCATGCACCCTTAAAGAGTGGTCTATTCTTATTGGATCTCGATTGTAGTGATACACATATTCATAATATTGAAACCAAAAGATGCAAGGTTAATAATGATAGTGCAACTTATTTGTGGCACTGCCGTTTAGGTCATATTGGTGTAAAACGCATGAAGAAACTCCATAAAGATGGACTTTTGGAATCTCTTGATTATGAATCACTTGGTGCTTGCGAACCATGCCTCATGGGCAAGATGACTAAAACTCCGTTCTCCGGAACTATGGAGCGAGCAACAGATTTGTTGGAAATCATACATACTGATGTATGTGGACCAATGAGTGTTGATGCTCGCGGCGGGTATCGTTATTTTCTGATCTTCAATGATGATTTGAGCAGATATGGGTATATCTACTTAATGAAGCACAAGTCTAAAACATTTGAAAAGTTCAAAGAATTTCAGAGTGAAGTAGAGAATCAACGTAACAAGAAAATAAAGTTTCTACGATCAGATCGTGGAGGAGAATATTTGAGTTACGAGTTTGGTCTTCATTTAAAACAGTGTGGAATAGTTTCACAACTCATGCCACCTGGAACACCACAGCGTAATGGTGTGTCCGAACGTCGTAATCGTACTTTATTAGATATGGTGCGATCAATGATGTCTCTTACCGATTTACCACTATCGTTTTGGGGTTATGCTTTAGAGACAACTGCATTCACGTTAAATAGGGCACCATCTAAATCCGTTGATACGACACCTTATGAACTATGGTTTGGCAAGAAACCAAAGTTGTCGTTTCTTAAAATTTGGGGCTGCGATGCTTATGTGAAAACACTTCAACCTGATAAGCTCGAACCCAAGTCGGAAAAATGTGTCTTCATAGGATACCCAAAAGAGACTGTTGGGTACACCTTCTATCACAGATCCGAAGGCAAAATATTCGTTGCTAAGAACGGATCCTTTCTAGAAAAAGAGTTTCTCTCGAAAGAAGTGAGTGGGAGGAAAGTAGAACTTGATGAGGTAATTGTACCTTCTCCCGGATTGGAATGTAGTACATCACAGGAAATTGTTCCAGAGATTCCTACACCAATTAGTGAGGAAGTTAATGATAATGATCATGAAACTTTGGATCAAGTTTCTGCTGAACGTCATAGATCAACCAGAGTACGTTCCGCACCAGAGTGGTACGGCAACCCAGTTCTGGAAATCATGTTACTAGACCATGATGAACCTACGAACTATGAGGAAGCGATGATGAGCCCAGATTCCGCAAAATGGCTTGAAGCCATGAAATCTGAGATGGGATCCATGTATGAGAACAAAGTATGGACTTTGGTTGACCTGCCCGATGATCGGCAAGCCATCGAAAATAAATGGATCTTCAAGAGGAAGACCGACGCAGACGGTAATATTACTATTTACAAAGCTCGACTTGTTGCGAAAGGTTTTTGACAAGTTCAAGGAGTTGACTACGATGAGACTTTCTCACCTGTAGCGATGCTTAAGTCTGTCCGAATCATGTTAGCAATTGCCGCATTTTATGATTATGAAATCTGGCAAATGGATGTCAAAACTGCATTCCTAAATGGATATCTCAAAGAAAAGTTGTATATGATGCAACCAGAAGGTTTTGTCGATCCAAAAGGTGCTAACAAAGTATGCAAGCTCCAGCGATCCATCTATGGACTGGTGCAAGCATCTTGGAGTTGGAATATACGCTTTGATGAGGTGATCAAAGCATATGGTTTTATACAGACTTCTGGAGAAGCCTGTATTTACAAGAAAGTGAGTGGGAGCTCTGTAGCATTTCTAATATTATATGTAGATGACATATTGTTGATTGGAAATGATATAGAATTTCTGGATAGCATAAAAGGATACTTGAATAAAAGTTTTTCAATGAAAGACCTCGGTGAAGCTGCTTATATATTAGGTATCAAGATCTATAGAGATAGATCCAGACGCTTAATTGGACTTTCACAAAGCACATACCTTGATAAGATTTTGAAGAAGTTCAAAATGGATCAGTCAAAGAAAGGGTTCTTGCCTGTTTTACAAGGTATGAAGTTGAGTAAGATTCAATGCCCGACCACTGCAGAAGATAGAGAGAAAATGAAAGTCATTCCCTATGCCTCAGCCATAGGATCTATCATGTATGCAATGCTATGTACCAGACCTGATGTGTGCCTTGCTATAAGTCTAGCGGGGAGGTACCAAAGTAATCCAGGAGTGGATCACTGGACAGCGGTCAAAAACATCCTAAAGTATCTGAAAAGAACAAAGGATATGTTTCTCGTATATGGAGGTGACAAAGAGCTCGTCGTAAACGGTTACGTCGATTCTAGCTTTGACACTGATCCGGATGACTCAAAGTCACAAACCGGATATGTGTTTTTATTGAACGGCGGAGCTGTCAGTTGGTGCAGTTCCAAGCAGAGCGTCGTGGCGGGATCTACGTGTGAAGCGGAATACATTGTCAGGACCCCGATCCTAAGTCACACCGATCTAGCTGTAACACGTCATATCACTTTGCGGCCTCACGCACGGTAACCCCACGGGTGCCACCTTACCTGGCCCGGGACCGTTTGCGCATTTTGGCACACGTATATGACAGTGTCGCTAGCATCCATATGACAGAGAACCCGGGCCGACATGGCTAGTTATAAACCAAAAGTGGCACTAAATTACAGAGACAGGCATCCATGACCCAGCAACGAACGTGTCGGTCATCAACGTATGAACCCAAGTCGTAGCAAGCTACATGGACTTAAAGGAACAACGCGTGACATTTCCCCTAAGGGACAGACACAGGAACGAAGAAGGACACATGCCGGCCAGCCTACGTGTTCCGAGCAGTAGCAAGCTACCAAGGCTCATTGGAATCACTAGGAGACATTTCCCTATAAGATAGGCTACCAAAGGAAAACAACTAGGTGTCGGATCCCACACATACCAAGCATTTCAATCATACACGCAATATGCTCAATATGTGCAAATACAACATTGCATCACAACAGAACTCTATAACTCAAAGTACTTTATTTAAAAGGCTCCAAGAGCCATACATAACATAGTCATACAGGTAGGGGTCACATGACCCAACACTCAAGTCATACAGTCATACAAGCACAAGCGGAAGCTACATGTCTGAGTACAGACAACTTAGAAAATAAAACAGGCTTGGTGTAGCCTGACTATCTACAAGGCCCTTCACAAGCTCCAGATCACCGTCTGGGTGTCAAGCTACTCGTCGACGTCAACGTCTATGTAGAACCCATCAGCAGGGGCAGGGTTCTCCTCTGCAACAGTTATTAAGCAAACATGAGTACAAAGGTACTCAGCAAGTCTTACCACATAACCTATCATACATGCAACATTATCAAAGGGGGTAGTGGAGTTTATAGCAGAATGCCAGCTTTGACCTTGGCTAACCTATACTACAACTCTCAACAGATTGCAAGATGTTATCACGAACACGAGTCCACTAATCACCACACCAATACACTACCGAGGATCCTCTTCCGTCATCCTACGGAAGGGCCATCCACGGCACTCACGCTTATCTTGAGGCTTTTAGTAGTATCCATCAACTTGTCTATGAACTGTAAGAGTAACCAAGTAGTTCGTACCGCGAACAACGGCTATTCGAATAGTTTGATAACCCTGCAGGGGTGTACTTCTTCACACACTCTTCCACCGCTTATCGCCGTTTACTCGGCGTGTACTCGGCAACCTTCAAGCGGAAGCCCAGCGAGGGTGTCGGCCACGACCTGACTAACTACTCAAGTCTCTCGTCCAGGTTTATCGCCTATTTGGGTTCCATCCGTGGGGAGATCCGGCCGGGGTGTCGCTCACGGCCCCAAACGATGTGTACAGGGTTCCCGAGTCACCAAACGGGCAACCGGTACACCGTGCCACGTACCTGTCGCATCACAACTCACCCCGAGGGTCAGCGTTGCGCACGACCTCCAGTAAGCTATAAACACCAGAAACTAGTTGCAACTCCTGGACAGAGATCGAGGGTAATTAATAAGCCGAGAGGGTCAATTAAGGATCCCAATGCGTGGTAGTAGCTGTAACTTGAACCACACATACAGATCTCGGGTCCTATGGACGATTCCAATGAAACAACCCACCATGTACTCCTACATGGCCTTTCATCGATACCTTTACCAAGCGTATTCCACATTTCCTTCTCTTTATCGAAAGATTGTTTCACTCTGATCCATCACCCAGATGAATCAGACCAGACACAACTCTAAGCATAGCAGGCAACATAACAAAATAGCATGGTGGATCACACATCACATGGCTCAATCAACTCCTACACATGCTAGTGGGTTTCAACTATTTACTGTGGCAATGACAGGTCATGCAAGGGAATAGGGTTCAACTACCGCAGCAAGTACCAGTTCACGCGCTGTTGCCTTAATGCATTAAAAGAGAGCAGGAGCGAGAAGATTGGGTTGTATCGGAATGATCAATGATTGCTTGCCTGACAGGTTAGTTGTCGGGTACTGCTCTTCAACTGGATATGCAGCAGTATCCTCGGGAGCAGGACCTAACACAGGAAATACCGACGATACAATCATTAACAAACAAATGCAACAATATGATGCATGTTTATGACATGGCAAGATGCATGTGTGTTGGCTAATGCAACTAAGACCAGAGGGGTTTGAACCTATTTGAATCAAGGATTCAAATTGAAGTTCAAACTATTATTTAAATAAGTGCATTATCATGTTTTTGATATAAACAGCAAGTTAACTTGTTCAAACATGCATGAAACCAGTGCCATTAGATAGATTGGATTTTTCTGATCATTTTTCATATATAAATCTTTTCCATCTGAGCTATGGTTGATTTTATATGATTTTTTAGAGGTTTTGGGTATTTTCTGGAATTTCCTGAATTATTTTAAATCTAAAAATCCCAGAAAAACCTTTACTGCGTCAGCATGACATCATGCTGACGTCAGCCAGTCAACAAGACCAGTCCAGGTCAAACCTGACCAGTGGGTCCCTCATGTCAGTGTCACAGCTAATTAACTGAGTTAATTAGAGTTAAACTAAAACTAATTAGCTGTCAGTGGGGCCAGGGCCCACATGTCAGTGACTAAACTAATTAACTAATTAATATTAAATTAACACCTAAACTAAGTTTGACTTGCGGGCAGGGCCCACATGTCATTGACCCAGGGGGTCAAACCCGTGGTCAAAACAGGTCCAACTCGCCGGCGTTTAGCCGCCGGCGAGGCCAAACGCGGCGGCGTGCTTCGGAAAACGGCTGTGGGGCACGGCTCGAGCTGCGGCTGGGTGCGTTGGAGAGCTCTTGCTCTTCCGCATCGGATGGTGGTGGTCGCCGGACCAGGGGTGGCCGGAGACGACGGCAACAAGCTCGACGGCGGCGACCGGCGTCGGGCGTGTGTGGGGATGCGGCTGCAGGGGCCTAGGCGATGCGTGCGTAGCACCGTTCGCATCTACGTGCTGTGGTGAGTGCGTTGGACGGGTGCCGGTGACCAAATGGTCACCGGAGCATCACCGGCGACGAGCACGGCGGCGGTGCGTGCGGTGGAGCTACGTGCAGTGGGTTATAGGGCAAGAGGGAGCCAACGGAGAGGGGGAGGAGGTAGCCAGGCTCACAATGGTCGCAGCAGGCACCGAAGCGAGCTCGGGGGTGGTCGGAGCTGAGCAGCACGACGCGGGGGATCTCCGCGGCCGGAGTTGGGGAAGAAGAGCTCGGGGGCGTCTCCAGGGCGGGCGAGCGCTCGGGGCTCGGCCTGTCGAAGCAGTCGAGGTCGGCGGATACGAGGGACAACACGGCGGAGCTCGGGGACGACGGTGGACGTATTTTCTACGACGGTGCGATCACGGCGGCGTCGGCCATGGCGCGGGGAGAGCGGAGGAGAGGAGCTGGGGAGAAACGGAGGTGTCTGAGGGGTCGAGGGAGACGTGGACGTTCGATCCACTCCTCCAGGACGGCGAGGGGGCGAAGCAGGGCGGCGGGCAGCTGCATGGCGCGCGGCGCGGTCGCCGTCGAGCACCTGCCTGCCTGCCTGGCCGAGCCAAGCAGCTCGCTGGAGCGGCAGCTGGGCTGGGCCGGCAGGTGGGCCAGGTGGCGCCAGGTAAGTGTTCTTCCTCTCTTCTTTTCCTATTTTCTTTTCTGTTTCATTTCGTTTGCAACTTTGTTCATTTAATAAAAATGCCTAAACATTTTTATAAATCATAACACTTGTCATACCTGCTGTATATATTATGAACAGTAGGAAACATTATAGTTTATGATTATTTGAGCATTTAAAATATTTTATAGCATTTAAATGCCCAAATTCAAATACCATATGATTTAATCCAAAACCCTAGATTGTCCTAGAAAATTGTGCACCATTTTCGGCAGAGGTTTAAGACCAAGGCAGAAATGATGAACATTTTGAAGGGCATTTTGGGTACATTGGAAAATATTTTAGCAAACCCTAGTTGTTAGGGGAGGGGTGCTGGGGTTTCTGTTAATCCCATTTCAAGTTTCTTTGAAAGTAAACATGATGCACACTCTAGTCAGGTCCTAATGCAAGTGCTAGCTAGGGATGTGACAACTCACCCCCACTTAAAAGAATCGCGTCCCGAGATTCGGGTTCCTCCGGAAAGAGGGTGGGGTACTCAAGTCAAAGACGATCCTCCCTTTCCCAAGTAGCTTCACTCTCGGAATGATGTGACCATTGAACCTTGAGAAACTTGATATTGTGACGTCGAGTGGTGCGCTCAGTTTGATCAAGAATACGAACGGGGTATTCTCGATATGTGAGATTGTCTTGGAGATCAAGCGTTTCGTGGTCCACTCCGCGGATAGGATCCGAGAAGCAACGCCTGAGTTGAGAAACGTGGAAAACATCATGAACTCTGGAGAGGTACGGAGGTAGTTCCAATTGGTAGGCAACTTCTCCTCGTTTGGCAAGAATGCGAAAAGGACCGATGTAACGAGGGGCCAATTTGCCTTTGATACCGAATCGATGGGTTCCCTTAAGAGGAGTAACCCGAAGGTAAGCCTTATCGCCGACTTCAAAAGTCACAGCCTTATGATGACTATCATATTGGCTCTTTTGGCGAGACTGGGCTGTTTTCAATCTCTCATGAACGATGCGAACTTGTTCTTCTGCTTCCTGAATCATATCCGGGCCAAAGAATTGTCTTTCCCCGGTCTCTGACCAGTTAAGAGGTGTTCGACACCTTCGTCCATATAGAACTTCGAAGGGAGCTTTACCCAAGCTGGCTTGATAACTATTGTTATAAGCGAATTCGGCAAATGGAAGACACTTTTCCCATTCCATACCGAAAGAAATGACAGAGGCTCGAAGCATGTCTTCCAGAATTTGATTAACTCGTTCCACTTGACCACTTGATTGCGGATGGAAGGCAGTACTGAAAGAGAGATGAGTTCCCATAGCATTCTGGAAACTTTCCCAAAATCGTGAAGTGAAAAGACTTCCACGGTCTGAGTTAATCTCCAACGGTACACCATGAAGTGACACTATTCGAGAGATATATAAGTCTGCTAGCTGGCTAGCGGTAATACTCTCCCGAACAGGCAGGAAATGAGCTACTTTAGAGAGGCGGTCGATAACGACGAAGATAGCATTATTCCCTTTCCTGGACCTGGGAAACCCGGTAATGAAGTCCATACCGACTTTATCCCATTTCCATTCAGGAATAGCTAGAGGTTGAAGGGTGCCAGCAGGCCGTTGATGCTCTGCTTTGACTCGACGACAAACGTCGCAGTTAGCAATGAATTGAGCAATTTCTCTCTTCATCCTAGTCCCCCAGAATCTTTGACGTAGGTCTTGATACATTTTGGTACTACCGGGATGAATCGTGAGAGATTCATGAGCCTCCTTAAGAATCATTTGTCGTAGTTGTGGTTTCTTGGGCACCACCAAGCGGTTCTCGAAGTACACAACACCTCGATCATCCATAGAGAAGCTCCTAGCAACTCCGCTAGCAATGTTCTCCTTGATCCGAGATATGCCTTTATCATACCGCTGGGCAACTATGATTTGATCCATAAGGGTAGGTTTCGCCACCAAGGTGGAAAGGAATCCTCGAGGAACAATGTGAAGGTTAAGTTTACGAAATTCCTCATGGAGAAGTGGTTGACTTTGTTGTAACATTAAATTGTTACAATATGACTTACGACTTAGTGCATCAGCCATGACATTGGCCTTTCCAGGAGTGTAAGTGATTCCTAAGTCGTAGTCGGTGAGTAACTCAACCCAACGTCTTTGTCTGAGATTTAGATCCGGTTGGGTGAAGATATACTTCAAACTTTGGTGATCGGTGAAGATTTCACAGCGATTACCAAGGAGGCAATGCCCCCATGTTTTGAGTGCATGGACTACAGCTGCAACCTCTAAATCATGAGTAGGATAGTTATCCTCATGTGGACGCAACTGTCGGGATGCGTATGCAATCACTTGACGATCTTGCATAAGAATGCAACCTAGTCCTTGTCGCGAGGCGTCGCAAAAGATTATAAAATCCTTGGAAAAGTCTGGTGGTACCAGTACAGGTGCAGATGTCAGGCGTCTTTTCAGTTCCTGAAAACTGCACTCGCACTGTGGGGTCCACTCAAACTTTTTATCTTTCTTGAGGAGTTCGGTTATAGGTTTAGCAACCTTGGAGAAATTCTCGACGAAACGTCGGCAATAGCTCGCTAAGCCAAGAAAACTCCTAACTTGCTTGACCGATTCAGGAGGAGTCCAATCAAGGACGGCTTGAACTCGCTCGGGATTGACAGCAATACCCTTGCCAGAGATCACATGTCCTAAATAGGTTACTTCTGGCAACCAAAATTCACATTTAGAGAATTTGGCATAAAGGCGGTGCTCTCGAAGTTTCGTCAATACCAGCCTTAAATGCTCGGCATTATCATCCTTGTTCTTGGAGAAAATGAGTATATCATCGAGGTATACCACGACGAATTTATCCAAATACTCCATGAATATAGAATTCATTAACCGAGAAAAAGTAGCTGGGGCATTGGTTAATCCGAAGGACATGATGGTGTACTCATATTAGCCATAACGAGTAACGAAAGCCGTTTTAGGAATGTCCCCGTTCTTGATTTTGATTTGATGGTAGCCCAACCTCAAATCCATCTTAGAGAAGACTGAGGATCCAGCGAGCTGATCATACAGGTCGTTGATCCTGGGAAGTGGATACTTATTCTTTATGGTGACCAGATTGACAGGTCGGTAATCTACAACCATCCGCTCTGTTCCATCCTTCTTCTTGACGAAGAGGACGGGGCAAGCCCAAGGGGAAGAACTAGGACGGATGAAACCCTTTTGCAAGGACTCATCGAGTTGTTTCTTTAGCTCATCTAATTCTAGTGGTGCCATCTTATAAGGTCTCCTAGAGATTGGGACAGTTCCAGGAATAAGATCTATCACGAACTCGACATCTTTGTCAGGTGGAACTCCTGGCAGTTCTTCTGGAAAAACATCCGGAAAGTCACGGACTACCGGGATTCTTCGAGTTCTGGTAGAGGGCTGGCATTAAGAGAATAGAGCTGACGTTCAGCCATTCGAGTCAAGACATTGACTATCTTGCCGGATGGGTGTGTAAGTTGAACGGTCCTAGTAAAGCAATCAATCTTGGCATAATGAGTTGTCATCCAATCCATACCCAAGATGATGTTTATGTCCGAGGACTTGAGAGCGATTAGAGATGCAAGGAAAACAAGTCTATCGACAAGGATTTCATTTCCATGGCTTACCCTAGAGGTTTGCCACTTTGAACCAGGAGTTTGAATAACCATGGAAGTAGGCATGTCACAAAAAGTCATGTTGTGCAATCGAGCATAGCTTTCAGATATGAACGAATGGGATGCTCCAGTATCGAAAAGAACAGATGCCGGATGGCAGTTTACGAGAAGCGTACCAAGGACGACGTTAGGATCCTTGAAAGCACATTTGCTCTCCGGGTGGTTTTGGTAATTAATGACAACATACTTTGTGGTTGGACTAATGCTTTTATCAAGTATGTTTCAGGAAACCCAATCACATTGGTATGGCAAGATGACTGAAGAAGTGGACCCCTCAAGTGCTAAGACAAGCATTGGCAAAAGCTCAAGACTCCATTTTTGGTTTAGTGATCAAAGATCACATTGAGTCCATAGGAAAAGCCAATACTATTAAAAGGGGATGAGGTTGTGTTAATGTTCTTGTTGCTCAAGTGCTTGGTGATCTAACTCCCTCAACTATCAGCACTATTCACTACTTAACACACACCCATAAGTAATCTCGGTATAACCAACTCTGTCTCACCGAGATGAAGTTATCTCTACAAACCCTAACATCTCGGTCACACCGATTTCTCCAACTCAGTCCCACCGAGATGAACCACTTCAGTTGTTTCTCCAAACCCTAGCTTCTCGGTCAAACCGATTCTGAGTTTTCTTTCTCGGTCTCACCGAAATCTCCAACGTTCATATCAGATGCACTTTCGGTCCCACCGAGATAGTATTTTCGGTCCCACCGAAAATCCCAACGTTCACTATATTTGAACTTTCGGTCTGACCGAGTTTTCACATCGGTCTCACCGAAATTGGTCAAATGTGTGTGTAACGGTTGGATTTTGTGTGGAGGCTATATATACCCCTCCACCCCCTCCTCATTCGTGAGGAGAGCCATCAGAAAGTACCACCATTCCTACCATACACTTTCTGAGAAGTGAACCACCTACCCTTGTGTTGAGATCAAGCCATTCCATTCCTACCATATGAAACTTGATCTCTAGCCTTCCCAAGTTGCTTTCCACTCAAATCTTTCTTCCACCACAGCCATATCAGTGAGGAGAGTTGAGTGTTGGGGAGTTTATCATTTGAAGCACAAGAGCAAGGAGTTCATCATCATCAACACCGTCTATTACCTTTTGGGGGGTGGTGCCTCCTAGATTGGTTAGGTGTCGCTTGGGAGCCTCCGTCTTGATGATGTGGAGTTGAACCAAGAAGTTTGTAAGGGCAAGGAGATCGCCTACTTCGTGAAGATCTACCCCGAGTAAGGCTAGTCCTCCGTGGGCGTAGGCCGTGATGGAATAGACAAGGTTGCTTCTTCGTGGACCCTTCGTGGGTGGAGCCCTCCGTGGACTCGCGCAGCCGTTACCCTCCGTGGGTTGAAGTCTCCATCAACGTGGATGTACGATAGCACCACCTATCGGAACCACGACAAAAATCTCCGTGTCACCAAACTGCGTTTGATCTTCTCCACTTCCATTTACTATATATGCAATTTACTTTCCGCTGCCCATGCTCTAGAATTGCATGTGTAGTATGTTACTTGACTTGATCTTAATTGGAAAACTGCCTAAAACTTTGCACAACCAAAAGGCAGATTTTTTATCTTGTCAAGTAGTCTAATCACCCCCCCCTCTAGACCTACTTCTTCGATCCTACAATCCTCATAGGCTTCTTCAGCAGAAACATAGTTGACATGACCACGTGCAGTGGGGATTGGCTTGACATAGTTCACCTTGCCGGTTGGCTTACCACGGCCAACGGGTTTTCCTGGCTGGTTCTGGGGACAATCACGCATGTAGTGTCCCGGTTCTCCACACTTGAAACATGTCACAGTGGTGGTGCGTGGAGCAAAGTTGGAGGGTGGACCTCCATAGGTCTTAGCAGGTGCAAACTGTTGAGTTGGACGAGGCGCCTCATAGGATGGCCTCGGTGTATACTTGGGTGGCAGAGCAGTGTTAGGAACCCATACACGGCGCTTGTGAGAACCAGAGCCGGATGAGGAACCAAGGTCTCGAGTATGCTTGCGGGTGGCCTCGAAGTCGGTCTGGCCTGTCTCAGCACTAATAGCCTTGTTAACCAACTTCTGGAAAGAGGTGCACTCGTGCAGACGTAGATCTCGACGAAGTTCAGGGCTGAGTCCCTTGCGGAACCTCACCTGTTTCTTGGCATCGGTGGATACTTCCTCAGGTGCATAGCGTGCCAGATTACCAAACTCACGACTGTAGCCATCCACAGTCAAACGGCCCTGGGTGAAATTGTAGAATGCCTCCCGCTTGCGATCCATGAGACCTTCCGGAATGTGATGTTCACGGAATGCCTCACTGAATTCAGCCCAGGTAGTGACTTGGCCAGCAGGACGCATAGCTTCAAAGTTTTCTCACCAAAGACTGGCAGGGCCCTCAAGATGATAGGCGGTGTAGATAACCTTGTCAGCTTCGGCCACACGGGCAGAGTGTAGCTTGTGGGTGATACTATGTAGCCAGTCATCAGCATCCAGAGGTTCAGTGGAGTGATGGAACTTCGGTGGACACATCTTGATAAAATCGTGGATTGACACCACGTCATTCCTCTGACGGAACCCAGTGTTTTGCTCTATGCGTTCCAGCAGACGGTTGGTCTCTCTCTTGTTCCGTTCTGCTTCAAGCATAACTTCCGCCAAGGAGGGTGGCTGGGGCAGATTTCCATCTCTAGCCCCACTAGCCTCACCCTGCTCCTGAGCAGCAGGAGTGTTGCGAGTGTTGACCATCCTAGGAAAACAAAATAACGGTTTAGACAAGGATGGCAAAATTTGACATAGAAGTGCAGAATGTAATGGATGACACACAATGCAGAGATGTTCATCCGTACGACATGGTAATATAGGAACTGCTATATATACACCAGTGGTCATACACACCATACAAAGTTTAGTACAAGCCAAGGCTAAAGTACGACTGCGGTGAAAGACGATACATCCCATCAGAGGCATTCCAAGCTCCTATACATTATTTAACTACACCTCCGGAACTCAGTACACACTAAGTCATATTCCACAAGACGTGCAGGACCGTGGAAATACAACCACTACAATACTACTACTACCACGGACTAGCTCAGACATTCGCGTAGTAATCCTCGTAAAGATTACCACCGTAGCCTGGAAGTGGTACAGACGGATCTTGGAACTCGCGAGCACTCGAAGGTTGTGGACCATAAGGGCATGGGTGTGGTCTTGGTCCCGATGCTGGTGGTAAACGACGCCCACGTGGAGGTGTAATACCCCCAACGTCACGCCAATCCATGCGATCAGGCAGACGAGTCCGCACAGGATACAAATCCCGCATGTCCAGATATCCGGCGTGCACAGCAGGTGCAAGCCGTGTCAAAGTAGTCCAGTGAGCGGCTCGGGTGTTATACAGCTCCATTCGGAGGGCACGGACCTCACGGTCCCTATCCTCCAACATCTGAACAGTAGTCTGAAGCAGTGGCTCTTCATGAGCAGCATCAGTATACAGACCAGTGTAGTAGCCTTCCTCTCCGGGGAGTGCAGCTGGCATGTAACAGAACTCAGTGTTCAGCAACAGGGCATGCCTAGCACGGAGAATGGTCATCATCGAATAAGCGGCATCCTGTACTGCCATCTCGATGGTAATCCCGAGTCCATAAGGCCGATGGATGGGATCATTTGCTCCGGGATATGAGGGGTATATCCGGACTGTGCAGAAATACTGACTTTGATTGAAATCCCGATACTGTTCCTCCATAGTGTATTCAGGATACCAGCGATAACCGGTCTCAGTCATCACACGGACTAACATGGCCGTGTGACCGGGCACATTAATGCACCGAGTCAAACGAACCACTTGGTGAGGAATGCGGCCAGACATCTGAAACACGAAATAATGCAAAGGCATTAGTGTTTCTGGAAGAAATCGGGCAGCATAACAACTGTAAATGCTCAAACAAAGATTTGAGACATCATACAAATGATAGCATAGCCACTCAACAATTCCATATCAAGGTTCCGGTTCAATAATCATCATACTCAAAAGGATAGAAACTGAACTGAGGCTTGAAACCAATAATCCTAAGAGTCTACGGATTAGTAACACATGAACCTAGTAAGGATAAGAGGCCTAGTCCTAAATCCCCGTAGAAGAATAGACAGACTCAGATCAGAAGGGCATAAGGTAAAGGAGTAAAAAGAGCCTTACGTTCCCTTCCACAATCAATTCCCCTACATATATCTAAGAATTTTTCTAGACTCAACATCGACCAGTTTGGCTTGAGAAACCTACAGGCAGTCCAGCTCTGATGCCAACACTGTCAGGACCCCGATCCTAAGTCACACCGATCTAGCTGTAACACGTCATATCACTTTGCGGCCTCACGCACGGTAACCCCACGGGTGCCACCTTACCTGGCCCGGGACCGTTTGCGCATTTTGGCACACGTATATGACAGTGTCACTAGCATCCATATGACAGAGAACCCGGGCCGACATGGCTAGTTATAAACCAAAAGTGGCACTAAATTACAGAGACAGGCATCCATGACCCAGCAACGAACGTGTCGGTCATCAACGTATGAACCCAAGTCGTAGCAAGCTACATGGACTTAAAGGAACAACGCGTGACATTTCCCCTAAGGGACAGACACAGGAACGAAGAAGGACACATGCCGGCCAGCCTACGTGTTCCGAGCAGTAGCAAGCTACAAAGGCTCATTGGAATCACTAGGAGACATTTCCCTGTAAGATAGGCTACCAAAGGAAAACAACTAGGTGTCGGATCCCACACATACCAAGCATTTCAATCATACACACAATATGCTCAATATGTGCAAATACAACATTGCATCACAACAGAACTCTATGACTCAAAGTACTTTATTTAAAAGGCTCCAAGAGCCATACATAACATAGTCATACAGGTAGGGGTCACATGACCCAACACTCAAGGCATACAGTCATACAAGCACAAGTGGAAGCTACATGTCTGAGTACAGACAACTTAGAAAATAAAACAGGCTTGGTGTAGCCTGACTATCTACAAGGCCCTTCACAAGCTCCAGATCACCGTCTGGGTGTCAAGCTACTCGTCGACGTCAACGTCTATGTAGAACCCATCAGCAGGGGCAGGGTTCTCCTCTGCAACAGTTATTAAGCAAACATGAGTACAAAGGTACTCAGCAAGTCTTACCACAGAACCTATCATACATGCAACATTATCAAAGGGGGTAGTGGAGTTTATAGCAGAATGCCAGCTTTGACCTTGGCTAACCTATACTACAACTCTCAACAGATTGCAAGATGTTATCACGAACACGAGTCCACTAATCACCACACCAATACACTACCGAGGATCCTCTTCCGTCATCCTACAGAAGGGCCATCCACGGCACTCACGCTTATCTTGAGGCTTTTAGTAGTATCCATCAACTTGTCTATGAACTGTAAGAGTACCCAAGTAGTTCGTACCGCGAACAACGGCTATTCGAATAGTTTGATAACCCTGCAGGGGTGTACTTCTTCACACACGCTTCCACCGCTTATCGCCATTTACTCGGCGTGTACTCGGCAACCTTCAAGCGGAAGCCCAGCGAGGGTGTCGGCCACGACCTGACTAACTACTCAAGTCTCTCGTCCAGGTTTATCGCCTATTTGGGTTCCATCCGTGGGGAGATCCGGCCGGGGTGTCGCTCACGGCCCCAAACGATGTGTACAGGGTTCCCGAGTCACCAAACGGGCAACCGGTACACCGTGCCACGTACCTGTCGCATCACAACCCACCCCGAGGGTCAGCGTTGCGCACGACCTCCAGTAAGCTATAAACACCAGAAACTAGTTGCAACTCCTGGACAGAGATCGAGGGTAATTAATAAGCCGAGAGGGTCAATTAAGGATCCCAATGCGTGGTAGTAGCTGTAACTTGAACCACACATACAGATCTCGGGTCCTATGGACGATTCCAATGAAACAACCCACCATGTACTCCTACATGGCCTTTCATCGATACCTTTACCAAGCGTATTCCACATTTCCTTCTCTTTATCGAAAGATTGTTTCACTCTGATCCATCACCCAGATGAATCAGACCAGACACAACTCTAAGCATAGCAGGCAACATAACAAAATAGCATGGTGGATCACACATCACATGGCTCAATCAACTCCTACACATGCTAGTGGGTTTCAACTATTTACTGTGGCAATGACAGGTCATGCAAGGGAATAGGGTTCAACTACCGCATCAAGTAGGAGTTCACGCGTTGTTGCCTTAATGCAGTAAAAGAGAGCAGGAGCGAGAAGATTGGGTTGTATCGGAATGATCAATGATTGCTTGCCTGACAGGGTAGTTGTCGGGTACTGCTCTTTAACTGGATACGCAGCAGTATCCTCGGGAGCAGGACCTAACACAGGAAATACCGACGATACAATCATTAACAAACAAATGCAACAATATGATGCATGTTTATGACATGGCAAGATGCATGTGTGTTGGCTAATGCAACTAAGACCAGAGGGGTTTGAACCTATTTGAATCAAGGATTCAAATTGAAGTTCAAACTATTATTTAAATAAGTGCATTATCATGTTTTTGATATAAACAGCAAGTTAACTTGTTCAAACATGCATGAAACCAGTGCCATTAGATAGATTGGATTTTTCTGATCATTTTTCATATATAAATCTTTTCCATCTAAGCTATGGTTGATTTTATATGATTTTTTAGAGGTTTTGGGTATTTTCTGGAATTTCCTGAATTATTTTAAATCTAAAAATCCCAGAAAAACCTTTACTGCGTCAGCATGACATCATGCTGACGTCAGCCAGTCAACAAGACCAGTCCAGGTCAAACCTGACCAGTGGGTCCCTCATGTCAGTGTCACAGCTAATTAACTGAGTTAATTAGAGTTAAACTAAAACTAATTAGCTGTTAGTGGGGCCAGGGCCCACATGTCAGTGACTAAACTAATTAACTAATTAATATTAAATTAACACCTAAACTAAGTTTGACTTGCGGGCAGGGCCCACATGTCATTGACCCAGGGGGTCAAACCCGTGGTCAAAACAGGTCCAACTCGTCGGTGTTTAGCCGCCGGCGAGGCCAAACGCGGCGGCGTGCTTCGAAAAACGGCTATGGGGCACGGCTCGAGCTGCGGCTGGGTGCGTTGGAGAGCTCTTGCTCTTCCGCATCGGATGGTGGTGGTCGCCGGACCTGGGGTGGCCGGAGACGACGGCAACAATCTCGACGGCGGCGACCGGCGTCGGGCGTGTGTGGGGATGCGGCTGCAGGGGCCTAGGCGATGCGTGCGTAGCACCGTTCGCATCTACGTGCTGTGGTGAGTGCGTTGGACGGGTGCCGGTGACCAAATGGTCATCGGAGCATCACCGGCGACGAGCACGGCGGCGGTGCGTGCGGCGGAGCTACGTGCAGTGGGTTACAGGGCAAGAGGGAGCCAACGGAGAGGGGGAGGAGGTAGCCAGGCTCACAGTGGTCGCAGCAGGCACCGAAGCGAGATCGGGGGTGGTCGGAGCTGAGCAGCACGACGCGGGGGATCTCCGCGGCCGGAGTTGGGGAAGAAGAGCTCGACGGCGTCTCCAGGGCGGGCGAGCGCTCGGGGCTCGGCCTGTCGAAGCAGTCGAGGTCGACGGAGACGAGGGACAACACGGCGGAGCTCGGGGACGACGGTGGACGTGGTTTCTACGACGGTGCGATCACGGCGGCGTCGGCCATGGCACGGGGAGAGCGGAGGAGAGGAGCTGGGGAGAAACGGAGGTGTCTGAGGGGTCGAGGGAGACGTGGACGTTCGATCCACTCCTCCAGGACGGCGAGGGGGCGAAGCAGGGCGGCGGGCAGCTGCGTGGCGCGCGGCGCGGTCGCTCTCGAGCACCTGCCTGCCTGCCTGGCCGAGCCAAGCAGCTCGCTGGAGCGGCAGCTGGGCTAGGCCGGCAGGTGGGCCGGGTGGCGCCAGGTAAGTGTTCTTCCTCTCTTCTTTTCCTATTTTCTGTTCTGTTTCATTTCTTTGCAACTTTGTTCATTTAATAAAAATGCCTAAACATTTTTATAAATCATAACACTTGTCATACCTGCTGTATATATTATGAACAGTAGGAAACATTATAGTTTATGATTATTTGAGCATTTAAAATATTTTATAGCATTTAAATGCCCAAATTCAAATACCATATGATTTAATCCAAAACCCTAGATTGTCCTAGAAAATTGTGCACCATTTTTGGCAGAGGTTTAAGACCAAGGCAGAAATGATGAACATTTTGAAGGGCATTTTGGGTACATTAGAAAATATTTTAGCAAACCCTAGTTGTTAGGGGAGGGGTGCTGGGGTTTCTGTTAATCCCATTTCAAGTTTCTTTGAAAGCAAACATGATGCACACTCTAGTCAGGTCCTAATGCAAGTGCTAGCTAGGGATGTGACATACATAGCTGCTTCGGAAGCAGCAAATGAAGGAGTCTGGATGAAGGAGTTCATATCCGATCTAGGTGTAATACCTAGTGCATCGGGTCCAATGAAAATCTTTTGTGACAACACTGGAGCCATAGTCTTGGTGAAGGAATCCAGGTTTCACAAGAGAACAAAGCACATCAAAAGACGCTTCAATTCCATCCGCGATCTAGTCAAGGAGGGAGACATAGAGATTTGCAAAATACATACGGATCTGAATATTGCAGACCCGTTGACTAAGCCTCTTCCACGGGCAAAACATGATCAGCACCAGGACTTCATGGGTGTGAGGATCATCACTTTGTAATCTAGATTATTGACTCTAGTTCAAGTGGGAGACTGAAGGAAATATGCCCTAGAGGCAATAATAATAATGTTATTTGTATTTCCTTATATCATGATAAATGTCTTTTATTCATGCTAGAATTGTATTAACCGGAAACTTAGTACATGTGTGGATACATAGACAAAACAGTATGTCCCTAGTATGCCTCTACTAGACTAGCTCATTGATCAAATATGGTTATGTTTCCTAACCATAGACATGAGTTGTCATTTGATCAACGGGATCACATCATTAGGAGAATGATGTGATGGACAAGACCCATCCGTTAGCATAGCACTATGATCGTTTAGTTTTACTGCTATTGCTTTCTTCATGACTTATACATGTTCCTATGACTATGAGATTATGCAACTCCCGAATACCGTAGGAACACCTTGTGTGCTATCAAACGTCACAACGTAACTGGGTGATCATAAAGATGCTCTACAGGTGTCTCCGAAAGTATTCGTGGTGTTGGCATAGATCAAGATTAGGATTTGTCACTCCGAGTGTCGGAGAGGTATCTCTGGGCCCTCTCGGTAACACACATCACATAAGCCTTGCAAGCAAAAGAATAATGAGTTAGTCACGAGATGGTGTGTTACGGAACGAGTAAAGAGGCTTGCCGGTAACGAGATTGAACTTGGTATAGAGAACCGACGATCGAATCTCGGGCAAGTAACATACCGTTTGACAAAAGGAACAATGTATGTTGTTATGCGGTTCTGACCGATAAAAGATCTTCATAGAATATGTAGGAGCCAATATGAACATCCAGGTTCCGCTATTGGTTATTGACCGGAGATGAGTCTCGGTCATGTCTACATAGTTCTCGAACCCGTAGGGTCCGCACGCTTAACGTTTGATGACGATCGGTATTATGAGTTTATGAGTATTGATGTACCGAAGGTAGTTCGGAGTCCCGGACGAGATCACGGACATGACGAGGAGTCTCGGAATGTCCGAGACATAAATATTGATATATTGGACGGCTATATTCGGACACCGGAAGTATACCGGAAAAGTTTCGGATTTATCGGGAATGCCGGAGGGGGTTACTGGAACCCCCTACGAGAGGGGATGGTCCATAGTGGGCCTAAAGGGAAAGAGAGAGGCAGCCCATAGGGCTGGCCGGCGCCCCTACCTAGGGTTCCTAGTTGGACTAGGAGTGGGGGGGGCGCCACCTCTCCTATTCCTTTCCCCCTTCTTCCTTTTGGTGAATCCTACTAGGAATAGGATTGCAATCCTATTCCTAGTAGGACTCCTTCCCTAGCCGCACCAGGAAGGGCCGGCCGGCCTCCCTCCCTTGCTCCTTTATATACGGGGGCAGGGGGGCACCCAAAGACACACAAGTTGAATTGTTTTAGCCGTGTGCGGTGCCCCCCTCCACAGAATCACACCTCGGTCATACCGTCGCGGAGCTTAGGCGAAGCCCTGCGCCGGTGAACACATCATATCCGTCACCACGCCGTCGTGCTGACGAAACTCTCCCGTGAAGCTCAACTGGATCAAGAGCTCGTGGGACGTCATCAAGCTGAACGTGTGCTGAACGCGGAGGTGCCGTACGTTCGGTGCTTGATCGGTTGGATCGCGAAGAAGTTCGACAACATCAACCGCGTCACTTGGCGCTTCCGCTCCCGGTCTACGAGGGTACGTAGACACACTCTTCCCTCTCGTTGCTATGCATCTGGTAGATAGATCTTGCGTGATCATAGGAAAATTTTAAAATACTACGTTCCCCAACAGCGTGCTGACGTGGCGACGTCATTAGCCGCTAACATCCCATCTAATTAATCCCTAGTGACACCGACGGTTGGGCCCCGTTGCCTAATTAACAATATTTTAGTTTCTGTTTAGGTTAAGTCAACCACAGTGGCCCCACGCGTCAGCTTTGACCGTGTGACGTGGACGTTGACCAGGCCCACATGTGTGTGACCCAAGCAAGCACTGTGACACTATCAAGTGGGACCCACAGGTCAGGTTTGACCTGGACCAGCCCTTGTTCACCTGCTGATGTCATAGTGGCACAGTGCTGATGCAGTAATCCATTTCTGTAATTTAAAAAAATCTAAAATGATTTATTTATTTCAAAAAATTGTTTAAACTTCTAAAAATTATCAAAATTCAATGTAGCTCAGAATGAAATAAATTATATAGGAAAATTGATCGGAAAAATCCAATCTATCCAGTCGTACTGTTTTCATGCATGTTTGAACAACTTATGCCTGCTGATCAGGTTAAACCAATTAAATGGCATTTGAATAATCACATATGGAGTTTGAATTTGAATCTTTGATTCATACCAACTTTATTTAAAAAAATTCGAGTTGCATTAGTTCAAATCATAGCATGTTTCCATGTCATGATCATGCATCATATTATTGCTTTGCATTGATTGTGTTCTCTCTTGTTTGCCGGTGTTTGTCTCCTCTCGGTAGACGTTGTTCCGACGATGTGATCAATAACACTTACGAAGAGAAGTGCTATCTTCAGAAGTGCTAGGCAAGCAACCCCCATTGAGCAATCTGATACAATCCCACTCTCTCGCTCTTGCTCTCTTTTACTGCATTAGGACAACAACATTTCAACTGCTTTTTGCTGCGGTAGCTGAACCCCTTTTCCTCTGCATGACCTGTCATTGCCACAGTAAATAGTTGAAACCAACTAGCATGAGTAGGAGTTGTTTGAGCCATGTTTTGCTTACTCATTCATGCTTGCTTGTTATGCCTACTATGCTTAGAGTTGTGTCAGCTCTGATTTATCTGGGATGGATTGGAGTGGAGGTGAAAATGTCCTACTTTTGAGAGCTAAGTGTGTGAACACGATTTGGTAAAGGTAGCGATGAGAGGCCATGTAGGAGTACATGGTGGGTTGTCTCATTGGGACCGTCCTCAGGAACTGAGTTTTGTGTTTGTGATCCAAGACACTTACTACCACACATTGGGCTCCGGGCACTCCAAGCTCTCTCGACTTATTAATCGCCTTGATCTCTGTCCAGGAGTTGCAACTAGTTTCTAGTGTTTGTAGGATATGTGTTGGAGGTCGTGCATAGCGTTGACCCTAGGGGTGGGCTATGATGCAGTAGATACACCGTGACCCGGTGTACCGAGTCGCCAGTTTGGTGTCTCGGGAACCTTACACACATCATTTGGGACCGTGAGAGAAACCTCGGCTGGACTTCCTTGCGGATGGAACCCGAATATGCAATAAACCTAGACTAGGGACTTGTGTGGTTAGTTAGGTCATGGACGACACCCTCGCTGAGCTTTCGCTTGAAGGTTGCCGAGTACATGTCGTGTAAACGGCGATAAGTGGTGAGGGCGTGTGTGTGAAGAAGTACACCCCTGCAGGGTTAACATGATCTATTCGAATAGCCGCGTCCGCGGTAATGGACTACTGGGTTGTTTATGCAGTTCATAAATAAGTGAAAGTGGATACAATAAAATGCACAAGATAAGTGCGAGTGTTGTGGATGGCCTTCTCGAAGGGAGGGAGCGGATCCATGGTGGTGTATTGATATGATGAATATGTGGACTCGTGAGCGCCACCTCAAAAGAGTTACCAGCAGTTGTAGTATAGGATAGCCACTGAGTCAAAGCTGGCTCGCTGCAGTTAAACTCCACCACCCCTTTGTTGATACTGATGCATATGTAGCTAGTTCTGATGTAAGTTTTGTTGAGTACATTTGTACTCACATTTGCTTAATTTATGTTTTTGCAAAGAGACTTCAGTCTCACAATTGGTTCTGCGTGGACTTCGACGTTTAGCTTGTTACCTCAGCTACGATCTTTTACCCTTGGGAGGGTCTTGTAGATAATCAGGCTTTATAGCCTTCTTCCTTTTCAGATGTCTGTACCCAAACATGTTTATTCTTCCTTTGCTTGTATGACATTGCATGATGGGTCATGAGACCCATGGTTGTAATATCCGGCAGCTCAAAGCGTATTGAATAAATACTCTGAGTCATAGTGTTTTGTTGTGATACCATGTTGTATCTACACATAACGAGCATATTGTGTGTATGCTATTAAAATTCTTGGTATGTGTGGGATCCGACACCTAGTTGTTTACCCTTGGTAGCCTATCTTATGTGGAAATGCCTCATAGTGCTTCCACTGAGCCTTGCTAGTTTGCTACTACTCCGGAACACTTAGGTTGGCCGGCATGTGTCCTTCTTCGTTCCTGTGTCTGTCCCTTCAGTGAATTGTCACGCGTTGTTCCTTTGAGTCCTTGTAGCTTGCTATGACTTGGGTTCATACGTTGATGATCGACACATTAATTGCTGGGTCATGTATGTCTGTCCCTATAATTTAGCCCCAATTTTGGTTTACAGCTAGTCATGTTGGCCCGGGTTCTCTGTCATATGGATGCTAGTGACACTATCATATACGTGAGCCAAAATGCGCAAACGGTCCCGGGCCAGGTAAGGTGGCACCCATGGGGATACCGTGCGTGAGGCCGCAAAATGATATGATGTGTTACATGCTAGATCGGTGTGACTTAGGATCGGGGTCCTGACAACTTTGGTGTCAGAGCCTGACTGCTTGTAGGATTACCAAGCCAAACTGGTCGAAGTTGTGTCTAGAAATACTTTAGTTATATAATGGAATTGATTGTGGAAGGGAACGTAAGGCTCTTTTTACTCCTTTACCTTATGTCTTTCTGATCCGAGTCATCCTCTTCTTTCCACAGGGATTAAGAACTAGGCTTGTCATCAATCTATTAGGATCACATTAATGGTGGATTCAACTCTCAGTTCAGTTTCTACTACTTCAGTGTCTTAAACAGTTTGTCTCAGAACCTTGACATTATGATGTTGAGTGGTTATACTATCATTGCATGAATGTCAAAATCCTTTTAAGTATTTACAGCCATTATGTTGTCCGAGTTACACAAGGTTTCTAAATAGTCTGAGGCATTTGCAAATCCTTCCTTTCCAATCCCGATGTCCTTTTAGGCCAAATTAACCACGCCAGTCGGTGTGTTGAGTTACTCTGTTGCCTCAACATATATGTTGGAGCTATTATTATGAACCTAGTAATCAAGACATGTGTTTGTGTTCCCAGTGTTATGATTCTGGTCTTCATTCTCGAAAGCATCTCACGATGCCATTTAGTTAGTAGGCATTCTATTTCCAGGTTCTTGAACCCAAGATTCACTCTACTTACTTCATGTTGATAGTGTTTGCTCGTTCCTTTAGGATATTAGTAACCTTGTGATAGTCCTCAAGGTATGTGGTTATCGTTATTCCAATACCATGAACCATCATGGAAGAAGTTCTTCTGAACCAAAAGATCACAACTAGAGTGCTCTTGATGAGTTCTCCATTCCACATTGTGACTCTGATAATTCTACCTTTCTGCATGGGTTATCCGGAAGAAATATATTGAAAGTTCGAGATGCTAATCTATGAATCCACAACTCAGAAAGATATATGTTCCTTTGAGTTGTCCCTTTTTAGTTGTATTATGACCCCCGTCTATCAGTTGATAGTCAGGAGTAGTTGTGCATTCGTGTTCATCGCTTCCTTTTACTCATGTGGTCCGTCAAGCCATTCTATTCTGGAATGACTAGGAGAAACAAACTCCAGAACCTCATCCATTTCCAGGATTGGGCCAGAGTAGTTGTATTTCGCAGATCAGAATGCCAATCTAGCTTCTAATATGTTCTACCTTGGAGTATTGTCATCTTTATGTCAAGAATTCCATTGGAATTGCACCACCTCCTATGAACTCTTGATACAGTGATACTTCTCAGCATTATCATTCTTTCCTTGGTTTCCGTGTTACTGCAACTGGAATACCGACAATTGAAATGTGCTGTGTGAATTCATTACTCCTAGCAACCTTATTGCTTGGTAGTTAATGGACAACAATCTAATTCTTAGCATGTTGGTTATTGAATTATCATTCTAAGATTGATCGTGCTACTAGTCCATTTTCCACGGTGCACTCTTTGATCAACGAGTTAGGATTTTGTCAATCTCTGGCTCTTTTGATCATATCGTCTTGCCCCGAAAAGCAAGAATGTTCCTGAACTTAGTATCATATCTGTGGTTCGCTATTTTCCAAATATCTTCTCGGAAGTATTACCAGATTGTTCCCTGACCGCTATGTTGAGCTCGTGATCATGATGGTTTCTCTATAAACCACCCCTACTCCAAGAATCTGTGTTGGATACCCTGAGCTAGTTGGTTAAGCTAAGCAACAACTTGGAGAGTTGGAAGATAAAAGCTTGATATAACGTAGTTCATTATGAAGAGATATCTTTTGTGTGTGTTGAAGAAAGATGATATTTTCATCAATTGATCTCCGTGTTCAGTTGTTGGACCTATCGTCTTATCCAACCTTTGGTTTGAGTGTGGGCTATCGTCAAATCAAATCAGAACCAACGATTTTCGTAATGTTGTCTTACTCATGGTTGTCCCTCGAGCATACCTCATTATATCTTTTGGTCTGGCCAATGCTATCACTTTATTCTCATTGTCATGGAATCCATCTATATGGAAACCTGAATGAAGCCCATCGACAACATCCTTATCTTCTCCATGATTTTGTTGGACATTAAGCTAGTGTTGGAAACTTTTTAAGCGTTACCTTCGTGTCCCGTTCATGAGGTACATGTTTGGATGAGAGAAGAGATTTTCCCTAATTCATGTGCAATTGATGTAAGTTGCCACCGTGAATTTGAAAAAGCTTTTTTTGCTTATTGTGGGACTCATCCGAAGTCAGTCATGCACGTGTGAAGTATTCTATGGTCTGATAGACTGATCATCTTCACTCTATATGTATTCCTAGCACACCAAGCCACTGATTAATTTGTTCGAGGAGAAGGAGTTTCTTCTTAAGAACATGCCTTATGCAAGGACTTCGTTATCCTCGATGATGGTTCCCTACCAGAACTCGGTATTTTTTTGTTGTAAGACTACCATGTTGTCATGCTTGTCTAGGACAACGTGTTCACATGTGTGTAGCAGAACCAGCTCATGTTTTGGAGCTTGCTATCGTAGTTAATTTCCCAAGAATCTCGCAACGTCATCTCATCGTTTTTTGTTGCAACCTTTCTTTTCCAGAGATGAAGTCTGAAATATCCTGTGACCAACCAGATCTGAATCTCAGGCGGATATGATGGTTCAAAAGTTCCCAATATTTGCATTTTCTTCCCATCTTGCATCGCCATTGTGCCATTCTACCATGGGTCGTCCTCTCGGTAATTACTACTCATGATTACCTTCAAAAGTGGGCTTACCATGGGTCCCATCCATTTCTGGTGATATATTAAAATCACTCATTGTGTCGTCTTCAACAAGGTAGTCCACATCTTTAACAAGGTAGTCCACATCTTCCATTCTAGTCTGAGTATGCCATTCTTCCGTACTCCTTCGAACGATCGTTTGTGAATTGCCTTAGTCTGCTATAGAGAGTTTCAATGATCTCTGTATCAAAAGTAATTCTTTTTGCCACTTAAAGGAATAATCCTACGAGTCACCTTCCCTAAGGTGCCCCGTTTGGTGACATTGTTTGCCAACTTCTTTAAGTGTGAAATTATGGCCTACCAAATTGAACCTTTGTCATCTATTTCTTTCCATCTCCGTGATATGAGTTTAGAGTCCCAACTCAAGAGGTCTTCTTAAGTCTCACTCCATGAGTTAGTCTTGAGTGCTCGATCTTCAAGAAGATCTATTTCAGTAGGGTTCCTTTCTGTCTTCATCGCGTGGATGTCAAGATCAACGTGATGTAGCGAATAAACGTCCTTATGAAGTGTGTGTTAGTTTTGTGTTCCCTCTGTCTTCTCACCTCACATCTTGAATCTAGGGACGAGATTCTTGTTTAGTAGGGGTGAGTTCTCATAGCCCTAGAATTCCTTGTAGTTAATTGCATGTGTGAGCATCCATGCATCATGTTTAAATTAAAATGAAGTTGAATTGGGGATGTTCAAACCCTAGCACTTTGAAATCCAAATAGGTCGAGCTTAAAAAATGCATTCAATTAACCAAAAATGCCTTCATCAATGTTTGATAATTTTGGCAAGACTTTGAGACCAAACCAAAAATAGTGAATATTTTTGTGGAATATTTTGGGCACTGAATTTCAATTAGTGTTGTATTTGAATTTGAATTTATTTTCATATTATATGAAATATATTCTCAAATGTCTCTGAGATATTTGTGTGCCTTTCTAAAAGTCTATCTAAGCCACATAAATATTTAAAGAAAGTTTTGGCACTGGTTTGAATATTTCTTGAATTTAAACAGTGGCAAAGTAAAATAAAACAGAAACAAAGAAAAAGAGTTACCTGGCCCAACCCCTATAGCTGGCCCAGCCCAGCCGCACTTGCCAGTCATCTTCAACCCCTGCTAGTAGGCAGAGGCGAAGGCGGGCACCACGCGCGCTAAGGCCGCCACCTCCTCCCTGCCTACCTCATGCCCCCAAAGCCTTCTCCTAGCACCACGGAGACGGCCATGACCACCCTGCATCTCTCCCACCTCTCCCTGGACCTCCCCCCTCCTCTGGTCTCTCCCCCGTGGTCAACCACGAGCACCCGAAGACGCTGACGAGCACCACCGTGGGCACAACCACTCCCTCGCTCCCTCTCCGCGTCCCCGAGATCTGTCTCATCGCCAGCTTCATCCTCGCCGAGCCAAACATCACCGCACTCCCTACAAAGCCGACTCCATCATCTTCTTCTTTGCCGCTGCCCGAAGATCACCGCCATCGATTCGGACGGTCAAGTGCGCCACCGAGCCCTCTGAGAATCCCTACGGCACCGCTATGAGCCCTCGAGAGTTTTCCCCCTCTCCCCGTGCTCAACTCCTTCCTCTAGGCAGCCTAGCCACTAGAGTCAGGAGCTCCATGCCGTCGGCCATGGCGCCGCCGTGGTCTGAGCCACCACAGCTCGCATCCGCGCGTGTCACCATGCATAGCATCTCTGCAAGAAGCCAACATCACCGCCAGCTGCTCTCCAAGCGCACCGCAACCTCTCGCCCGCTCGAGCCAGAGCTCCGGCTGCCGCCTCCTTCGTCGCTGTCGTCTCTATAGGCCACCCCGGCTCCTGGCGCTTGCCCCAGAAGATGCACCGCACCGCCAGCTCTACGTAGCCGCATACCATGCACGAAATGGTGCTCCGTAGCACCGTCCCGAGCAACTCCGGTGCTCCATCGCCGTGCTTCTGGTCGCCGGGGTTCAACTCCGGCATGATGACGTGGCGACGTCATTAGCCGCTAATAGCCCGGCTAATTAATCCCTAGTGATACCGATGGCTGGGCCCCGCTGCCTAATGAACCACGATTTTAGTTTCTGTTTAGGTTAAGTTAACCACAGTAGCCCCATGCGTCAGCTTTGACCGTCTGACGTGGCTGTTGACGAGGTCCACCTGTCTGTGACTTAAGCAAGCACTGTGACACTGACCTGTGGGACCCACAGGTCAGGTTTGACTAGGACCAGCCCCTGTTCACCTGCTGACATCATAGTGGCATAGTGCTGACGCGGTAATCCATTTCTACAATTTAAATAAATCTTAAATGATTTATTTACTTCAAAAAATGATTTAAACTTTTAAAAATCATAGAAATTCAACCGTATCTCAAAATGCAATAAATTATATATGAAAAATGATCAGAAAATCCAATCTATATAGTGGTAATGTTTTCAAGCATGTTTGAACAACTTATGCCCGCTGATCAGGTCAACCCAATTAAATGGCATTTGAATAATCACATATGCAGTTTGAATTTGAATCTTTCATTCATACCAACTTCATTTAAATTGTTGATAGTTGCATTAGTTCAAATCACAACATGTTTCCATGTCATGATCATGCATCATATTATTGCATTGCATTGATTGTATTATCTCTTGTTTGTCGGGGTTTGTCCCCTCTCAGTAGGCGTTGTTCGAACGATGTGATCAATAACATTTATGCAGAGCAGTGCTATCTTCAGAAGTGTCAGGCAAGCAACCCCCATTGAGCATTCCGATACAATCCCACTCTGTCGCTCTTTCTCTCTTTTACTGCATTAGCACAACAATGTTTCAACTGCTTTTTGCTGTGGTAGCTGAACCCCTTTTCCTCTGCCTGACCTGTAATTGCCATAGTAAATAGTTGAAACCAACTAGCATGAGTAGGAGTTGTTTGAGCCATGTTGTGCCTACTCATTCATGCTTGCTTGTTATGCCTTCTATTCTTAGAGTTATGTTAGGTCTGATTCATCTGGGATGGATTGGAGTGGAGGTGAAAATGTCCTACTGTTGAGAGCTAAGTGTGTGAATATGATTTGGTAAAGGTAGTGATGAGAGGCCATGTAGGAGTACATGGTGGGTCGTCTCATTGGGACCGTCTTGAGGAACTAAGTTCTTTGTTTGTGATTCAAGAGAATTACTACCACACATTGGGCTCCGGGCACTCCAAGGTCTCTCGATTTATTAATCGCCTTGATCTCATTCCAGGAGTTGCTACTAGTTTCCGGTGTTTGTAGGATATGTGTTGGAGGACGTGCGTAGCGCTGACCCTATGGATTGGCTATGATGCGGTAGATACATAGTGGCCCAGTGTACCGAGTCGCCTGTTTGGTGTCTCGGGAACCCTGCACACATCGTTTGGGGTCGTGAGAGAAACCTCGGCCGGACTTCCTTGCGGATGGAACCCGAATAGGCGATAAACCTAGACTACAGACTTGTGTGGTTAGTCAGGTCATGGCCGACATCCTCACTGGGCTTCCGCTTGAAGGTTGCCGAGTACATGTCGTGTAAGCGGCGATAAGTGGTGAGAGCGTGTGTGAAGAAGTACACCCTTGCAGGGTTGACATGATCTATTCAAATAGCCGCGTCCGCGGTAATGGACTACTGGGTTGCTTATGCAGTTCATAGACAAGTGAAAGTGGATACTCTAAAATGCACAAGATAAGTGTGAGTGCTTTGGATGGTCTTCTCGTAGGGGGACGGGAGCGGATTCATAGTGGTGTATTGATATGGTGAATATGTGGACTCGTGTGCGCCACCTCAAAAGACCTACCAGCAGTCGTAGTACAACATAGCCACTGAGTCAAAGGTAGCTTGCTGCAGTTAAACTCCACCACCCCTTTGTTGATACTGATGCATATGTAGCTAGTTCTGATATAAGTCTTGCCGAGTACATTTGTACTCACGTTTGCTTAATTTATGTTTTTGTAGAGAGACTTCAGTCTCACTAGTGGTTTCGCGTGGACTTCGACGTTTAGCTTGTTACCTCAGCTACGATTTTCTACCCTTGGGAGTGTCTTGTAGATAGTCAAGCATTATAGCCTTCTTCCTTTTCAGATGTTTGTACCCCGACATGTTTATGCTTCTGTTCTTGTATGACTTTGTATGTTAGGTCATGAGACCCATGCTTGTAATATCTAGCTGCTCAAAGCCTGTTGAATAGATACTCTGAGTCTTAGAGTTTTGTTGTGATGCCATGTTGTATTTACACATATCGAGCATATTGTGTGTATGTTATTAAAATGCTTGGTATGTGTGGGACCCGACACATAGCTTTTTACCCTTGGTAGCCTATCTTTTGGGTAAATGCCTCCTAGTGCTTCGACTGAGCCTTGGTAGCTTGCTACTGCTCCGGAACACTTAGGTTGGCCGGCATTTATCTGTCAGGACCCCAATCCTAAGTCACACAGGTCTAGCCTGTAACACATCATATCACTTTGCGGCCTCACGCACGGTATCCCCATGGGTGCCACCTTACCTGGCCCGGGACCGTTTGCGCATTTTGGCACACATATATGATAGTGTCGCTAGCATCCATATGACAGAGAACCTGGGCTGACATGACTAGTTTAAACCAAAAGTAGCGCTAAATTACAAAGACAGGCATACATGACCCAACAACGAACGTGTCGGTCATCAACGTATGAACCCAAGTCGTTGGAAGCTACAAGGACTTAAAGGAACAATGCGTGACATTTCCCCTAAGGGACAGACACGGGAACGAAAAAGGACACATGCCGGCCAGCCTAAGTGTTCTGGAGCAGCAGCAAGCTACCAAGGCTTAGTGGAAGCACTAGGAGGCATTTCCCTGTAAGATAGGCTACCAAGGGTAAACAACTAGGTCGGATCCCACACATAGCAATACACATTACACGTACGCATAACATGCAAGTATGTGATGTACAACATGGCATCACAACTTAACTCAACAACTCTTATAGGTAAAGGCCCAGAAGAGCCATCATAGCAATTGTTACAAACAGAGGTCACATGACCCGACATACAAGGCATACAGGCAACGAAAGCATAACATGTTTGAGTACAGACAACTACAAATGAGAAAGGCTGAGAAGCCTGACTATCTACAAGACCCTCCCAAGGGTACAAGATCATAGCTGAGGTAACAAGCTAAACATCGAAGTCCACGTGGAACCACTAGTGAGACTGAAGTCTCTCTGCAAAACATAAATTAAGCACACGTGAGTACAAGGTACTCAGCAAGACTTACATCAGAACTAGCTACATATGCATCAGTATCAACAAAGGGGTGGTGGAGTTTGAGTGCAACAAGCTAGCTTTGGCTCAGTGGCTATCCTGAACTACAACTGCAAGTAACTCATTTGAGGTGGCGCACACGAGTCCACATATCCACCAATCAATACACCACTATGGATCCACTCCCATCTCCCTACGAGAAGGCCATCCATAGCACTCACGCTTATCTTGCGTGTTTTAGAGTATCCACTTCCACTTGTCTATGAACTGTATAGGTAACCCAGAAGTCCATTACCGCAGACACGGCTATTCGAATAGATCATATATAACCCTGCAGGGGTGTACTTCTTCACACACGCTCCCACCACTTATAGCCGTTTACACGACATGTACTCGGCAACCTTCAAGCGGAAGCCCAGCGAGGGTGTCGGCCACGACCTGACTAACCACACAAGTCCCTAGTCCAGGTTTATCGCCTATTTGGGTTCCATCCGTGGGGAGATCCGGCCGGGGTGTCGCTCACGGCCCCAAACGATGTGTATAGGGTTCCCGAGCCACCAAACGGGCGACTGGTACACTGTGCCACGTACCTGCCGCGTCACAGCCCACCCCGAGGGTCAGCGCTGCGCACGACCTCCAGTAAACTCCTGGACAGAGGACAAGGGCAGTTAATAAGTCGAGAGAGTCAATTAAGGATCCCAATGTGTGGTGGTAGCTTTTTCATGGATCACAAACACAGAACTCAGTTCCTGAGGACGGCTGCAATGAGACAACCCACCATGCACTCCTACATGGCCTCTCATCGCTACCTTTACCAAATCGTGTTCACACACTTAGCTCTCAACAGTAGGACATGTTCACCACATTCGAATTCATCCCCGATGAATCTGACCTGGCACAACTCTAAGCAATAGCAGGCATAACCAGAAAGCATGAATGAGTAGGCACAGCATGGCTCAAACAAATCCTACTCATGCTAGTGGGTTTCAACTATTTACTATGGCAATGACATGTCATGCAGTGGAAAGGGGTTCAACTACCACAACAGGAAACAGTTGAAGCGTTGTTGTCCTAATGCAATAAAAGAGAGCAAGAGCAAGAGAGTGGGATTGTATCGGAATGCTCAATGGGGTTTTTCTCGCCTGGCACTTCTGAAGATATCACTGTGTCTTCATCAGTGTCATCGATCACATCGTCGGAACAGCGTCTACTGACAGGGGACAAACACCGGCAAACAAGAGAGAACACAATCAATGCAATGCGACAGTATGATGCATCATCATGACATGGCAATATGTTGTTGATTGAGCTAATGCAACTAGCAACCATATTAAATGAAATTGGTTTGAACTAAAGGTTCAAATTCAAACTCCATATGTGATTATTTAATTGTCATTTAATTGATTTGACCTGATCAGCAGGTTTAACTTGTTCAAACATGCATGAAAATGCCATAAACAGATTCCTTGAATTTTTCTGATCATTTTTCATATATAAATTATATTCATTGGAGTTATAGATTATTTTCTGTGATTTTTAGAAGTTTTGGCTAGTTTCTAAAATAATAAATCATTTAAGATTTATTTTAAATTCCAGAAAACATTACTGTGTCAGCATGACGTCTGTGTAACGTTAGCATGTCAACAGGGCGGCCAGGGTCAAACTTGACCTGTGGGGTCCACAAGTCAGTGACACAACTAACTAACAGACTTAGTTAGTTTTAAGTTAACACTAACTAAACTGTCAGTGGGGCCAGGGCCCACCAGTCAGCGACTCATTAAACTAATGATAGCAATTAGCACTTAACTAAAACCTAAACTAAAAACTAATCAAACGCTGGCCTCACATGTCATGGACACAGGGGGGGTCCAGGCGTGGTCAAAGGGGGTCAACCCCACCGGTGACTCGCCAACGACGAGAGCCAGGACGGCGGCGCGGCTCGGAAACGTTGTTTCGGTGACCACGACCACTGCGGGGAGCATCGACGCGGAGCTGGAGAAGTCGTGCATCCAACGGAACAAGTGGGAGCAGCTGGGGTGGCTGGAATCATCGGCGGCGACCTCAACGGCGGCGGCCGGAGCTCGGGTGCCGATGAAAACGACCACACAGGGCATGGGAGGACCAATGGTTGGTTCCTACGGGTGCTATGTGCGCTCACGAAGACGACGGGCATGTGCACGGGACCAAATGGTCACCGGAGCCTCATCGGCGACGAGCTTGTGCGGCGGCGTGCTTCGGACGTCATGGAAACGGCGGCTACAGCGAGGGAACGAGGTGGAGGAGAGGGGGGTTTGGTCCGTGATCTGACAGCGGAGTCGAAGGGCTGGTCAGCAAGCTCTGAGGAGGCCGGGAGACGGCGAGACGGCGACGGCGATCTCCGGCGCTGGAGCTTGAAGATGAATTCGATGGCGGCGATACGGCACGTCCCCGGTTGCTTGGCTCGTCGAAGAAGCATAGACGACGGAGGAGGAGCTCATGGGCGCATCGACGGGACGAGGGGGAGGCGGTGGCTGCGGCTATGGCGAACGGCGGCGTCGGCAGCTTTCGGCCATGGCGTCGGGAGGGCGAGAGAGAGGCGAGGGGGAGGAATGGAGCGGTCGAAGCGATCTCGACGGCATCGAGGGGGTCATCCACGCGTCCAGGGCCTCGGCGGCAAGCAAGAGGTCACGTGCGGTGGCCATGCGCGCGTCGGGCACGCGCCGTGCATCCGACTGGCGGGAGGAAGAAGACCTCCCTGCCCCTGGTGGGCTGGGCTGGCCAAATGGGCTGCCAGGTGAGCGCCAGGTAAGTGCTCTCTCTCTCCTTTTAATTCTTGTTTTCTATTATTCTTTAGACTTTAGGGCTTTATTAAAAATGCCAGGGCATTTCCAAAAATCATGAAACTAATCATGGCTACTGTTTAGAATAAATCCAACAGTAAAATTTTTAGTTTATGATTATTTGAGCATTTAAAATATTTTATAGCATTTAAATGCCCAAATGCAAATAGAGTATGATTTAATTCAGAGCCCAAATATGTCATGGAAAAAATGTGCATCACCTCTGGTTACTGTTTACAGCATTTTGCATAAATGATGAACATTTTTGAAAGCCATTTGGATTTACTGAAAATATTTTAGTTGAACCTAGTGAATTCCTTTGCTGTTAGGGTTTAGGCAATCCCCATTTCAAGTTTCTTTCAAGATTAAACATGATGCACACATGAGGCTAGCCTAGTGCATTACCAGAAGCTAGGGATGTGACAACTCACCCCTACTAAACAAGAATCTCGTCCCGAGATTCAAGTCGTGAGGTAAGAAGACAGAGGGACACAAGCTAACACAATCTTCATGATCGAACTGTCCTTCATATGAATGTTGATTGCTTGCCTCATGTAGATCCTGGCATCCTTGCTTTCGAGATCTTTGTCCAACACAGTGACGGCAAAAGAAACTCTACAAAATTGATCTTCCAAAAGATCGAGCAACTCCAGATCAACTCATGGAGTGAGATGTTGAAACATCTCTTGAGCTGAGACACGGAACACACATCCAGAGGGATGGAGTGAAATAAACGATGAAGGTTCACTTGGTAGGCAATAAATTCACACTTAAAGAAGATGGTGATCGATGTCACCCGATGGGGCTCCTTAGAGAAGGTGACTCGTAGAATTATCCCTTAAGTGGCAAAAAGAATTAATTTTGATACATAGATAATTGAAACCCCTTTTATACCAGCCTAAGGGAAATCTGAATCGATCATTTGAAGGAGTCCGAAAGAATGACATTCTTGGGCTAGAATGGATGATGTGGACTACCTTGTTGAAGTGGAAGACACAAGGGATGATTTTTCTTATCATCTGAAATGGAGGGGACCCGTGGTAGGACCACTTCTGAAGATGATCATGAGCATCAAGTGTTGAGAAGGGCAGCCATGGTAATGGCACAATGGAGGGTGCAAGCTGGGAACAAAATACAAATGCTGGGAATGATTCTGGTAACTGGGAAGAAACCCAATAGTAGAGAGTGAATCTACTGTTTGAGAGGTTATAACATAACTAAGAACACTGGGAGCATTCCCGGTTAGTGCCAGTGATAACACCCAGTGCTTGTGCGTGCTCTCAAGAACTTGAGCATTTCCATAATCATCAAGGTTTTACCATTATCCGTGCCAATAGTGCTGACAACACAACATACGACCAAGATGAATAGCGATGGACGATGCAGATGCAAAGGAACATAACACTTTCTCATATTTCACCTTAGCGGAGTCAAGGGGCAAAATCTGGATGATCGACCGAGAGACAATTAGTACTCCGCTTCTAATGTTCTCCTTGATGTGCTAGCGCAACCCATTTATTAAAATGGTTTGGTACCTAGAACGTCAACTAAAAGGTCGGACTTCAGGAGCAAAAAAATCCATAAGGAACAACTAGGAAGTAAATCCTATGAAATCCTTATGGGGAGGTGGCCAACTTCTTCAATCAAGATACTACAACAATAGGTCTTCCGGCTGGGTGTGTTGGCCACGACATCCACTTTACCAGTTATCAAGAGGCCAATGTTATATTTATTGGAAAATGCTCCAACCATCATATCTACCCGAGACCAACTTGTAATGCCCATGATGCGACTATAGATCCTACTTGTCGAGGCACGAGTTAGAGACATAATCGCATTTTGGAATGATCGCAAGCATGGTATCTTTCCACGACTCATGTAATGAACAGGGGTAAAAGAGGTAAATAGTGGGCTTACACACGCCACGTCACACAATTAATTCAATAATCATACATTCATCCAAATAACACAGAGTCCGGCTACGGTCGAAATCAAACGAGAAAAGATAGCCCAACCACAAGTCATGATCGCCCCTAGTAGGAACCACTACTTATCGTCGGGATACGTCACATACATACGACCACGCTCTTCATTGAACTCCCACTGAAGTTTTGTCCATCTCCTGCGTTGTACTCAGTTGTACCTGCATCTGGTGTGTGTTGTAATCTGTGAGTCTCAAGGACTCAGCAATCCCATTCCCGGGTATCAAAACTATCAAAGTAATCTGTGAGTCACAAGGACTCAGCAATCCCATTCCCAGGTATCAAAACTATCAAAGCCTTATAGGTGTGGAGAGGTACTAAAGTAGCTGCAGCATGCACTAAGCAACTAGCTTACGAAGTCAGAGCGAGAAGAGAAAAGTGCCAACGGTCGCCAAAGATGATCAATAAGTGATCCTAGCTACTCACGTTCATGCATAACCCCACCGTGTTCACTTTCCAAAACCCTTCAAAAAGAGACCATCGCGGTTACTCACAGAGGTAGTGTATTCTTAAGGATATGGTGTCAAGTTTTCTACAACCGGATATTAACAACTCCAATCTGCCACATAACCGCGGGCACGGCGTTTCAAAGATCATAACCGTGCAGGGGTGTCCCAACTTAGCCCATCACAAGCACACGATCCACAGAGTAACAACTCCATGTTGGGAAGCCCCGAGTATTCTCGGAATCCCATGCTCAAGTTCCTCGAAGAGAGGAAAACTAGCCCAAGGAGATATCCCGGTGAGTTAGATCCGTGTCCAGAGCCGCATGCTCTCCATCTACGGACTCATCCATCTACGCAAAAGTGGACGATAGCTGAAAATGCCTCGAGTTGCCCCGAGGTGGCACCGCCGACTGCTAGGTAGATTGACCAACACTTATGAGGAGCACTAGCCCGGGGGGTGGATTAAGTACTCCAGTTAATTACTCCCTATGCATGTTTTAGTTGTTAGGCAAATGGTAAAACCAAAGTTGGATCTCCTCGGGAAAGCTTTACTTTAAGCAAAGAAACAAGGGGGTCCCATAACCCCAACCGTGTGAGGAACGCAAAATCAAGGAACATAACACCGTTTATCAGGTCCTAAGGCGGCATGAGTGGAACAAAACACCAAGCAGAAGGCCAAGACTTCCACCCATTACCAATATATATGTGCATTAATTAAATAAGATATTTATTGTGTTATCTCGATAAGCAAGTCCAACCATGGAGCAATCTTCCAACTTCTCCTACAACTAACAACACTATATGAGGGGCTGAGGAAAAGCGTACTTAGGCAATCAACGGTTTGCTAGGAAGGCGGTTAGAGTGTTTCATGGCAACATAGGAGGCTGACAAGACAAGAATGGGCATCGCGGCATATCTAATAGAGCGAGACAACTAGCAAAGCAAAGATAGATGTGATATTGGGGAATGATCATCTTGCCTGGGATCCCGCAAGGAAGAAGAATGAGTCCATTAAGTAGACGAACCAACGTAGTTGAACAAATCCTCACATCTCCGGAACGAAACCGAAGCTAACGAGAGAAGCAACCCGGAAAGAAGAAAACAACATGGTAAACACACAAGCATAAATATGGCATATGATGCACAAACAAGTATGATGCATGTCCGGTTTAAATATGCATGGCATGGCAAAGTTCTCAAACAACACTACAAATTAAGTGGAGCTCAATATGCAACCAGTTGCAAATTGACAAAACACCACATTCGAGTATTTAGTTTGATCTCGGTTAGGTACACCACAAGTTTAAATGCAGGTTAACATGGCAAGAAGTGCAACATAATTAAACTACACCATTTAAGCAATTCAAATGAGGCCGGAAATAACAACAATTCCGGAAAATCCCCATGTGCATATAGCAATTTTTAATGCAAACAACAATTTTAACCATTTTAAATGTTGGTAACATGATGCGGATGCCATATTCAAGTTTTATGCAATTTGTTATGAAAAGTTAACATGAACATGTTAGGAAGCATTTGTCACCGTGATGGATAGAGAAGGTGCCACGGCGACGAATCCGAAAATGATGCCACGGCAACATATTGGTTCCGGTAACTCGTTGGTAGACCAGTGCAAAAGAAGTATGACAGGAGCATGTCATGCAAGATGGTGGGGTGATCCCGGTTACCGTGTTCCCACGAGACTACGGCATGGAAAAGAGGAGGAACCTGCAAGCGACAAATTCGGACATGGTGCAAACGCGGGCATCTCATAAAACAAGCATTCGTTCACGAGCGTCGTTATATCTTTGAAGCGTGCGTTTTGGGGCGAAACAAGTTCGTAGTGGAAGTAGTCGTTCACGGGTCTTCGGTTACGGTAGTCGTACATCGTTCGGAGTGGTACTTGGCGTTCCGGTCTGTAGTTGTTCAGGCATCGGTCTTGCCGGTGGGGTACTTGGCGATACATTGTGTAGTCGGTCTTGGCGATCCGAAGGGGTACTCGGGGATAGTAGTGGCACACGACGTCGGGGAGGAACTTGATGAATCCGAGGTCGACGGTAGTGGTCCTTGATGTTCTTGGGTCTTGGAGTATTCCACGAAGGCATACTTGGGCGTCCTGGTTGTCGCGTCTGGGCACCGACAAGAGGGGCGATGAGGCCAGCAGGGCAGCAAGGTGGGGTGGAGCTCTGTGCGCACTGGCCATGAAGGGGAAACACCAAAGATGGCCGGGTCGGGCGTCGCAGACTTCGGGGGGAGCATGGGCGCACTAGGACGGTTACTGCTGTTGGTGGAGGCGAGCTCCATCGCATCTGACGCCCGG
>LR738714.1:152402429-152444991 GCA_902687465.1 Secale cereale | reverse complement strand
CCAGGATGGCGATGGTGACGGGGAAAGTCGATGGAGGCGCAGAAACGAAGCACGGGGCGGTGACGTCGGCCTGCAACGGCACAGGTGGCCGGCGCGCTCAAAGCGAAGGTGGCCGATGGCGCTGGTTGGAGTAGGGCGCGGGGCGTTGGTGGAGCTCGGCGGCGGGGGCGCTGGTGGTGCGCTCCGGCGAGACGGAGACGTGGGGGAGGAGCAGACCAAGACAGGGGCGGCGGAGCAGTTGGCCACGGCGACGAGTTGAGGCTCCAAGCGGCGGCGGACGCTGCAAGGGGATGGGTGCGGGCGCGACCGTGGAGGCGGGGCACGGGGTGGCCCTGGAGGAGGTGAGGCAGGGGTCGGCGAGTCAGAGTCGAGGCCGAAGGGGCCGTATCGAGGAGCTCCTGTTCCTGACAACGTTGCACGAGGTGAGGGAGAGGGATGGAGAGCTCTCTCTGTGTGATGTGTTTGCGTGGCAAGGAGAGAGACGAGGGAGGACTGGGGAACGAGCGAGAGGGAACGAGGTGAGCGGTCGAGGGGAGATGGGGATCGAGAAGATGCTTTCTAGGGTTAGGGTTAGAGATTGGGCGCGGGACTTAGGTGGGATTGGGCCGGTCTGGGCTGCAGGCATACCTGGCCAGATGGGCCGACAGAGAAAAGAAAATGAAAGAGAAGGAGAGTTGGGTGAACCGAAAAAAGGAAAAGGGGTTTGAATTTATTTGAAGGGTCAAATAAATTCGAGTCAAGCTCAAACTTGGAATGTGGCTACTCAGACATATTTCAATGGTCCACGAGAAAAGTGGAGTGAAAGGAAAATGGGGCATGGATGTAAATATTTGGAGAAGGAAGGAATTTTAGATGTAAGTTTGTTTATGAGTATCTCCAATTAATGGAAGATTTATAGTAGCTCCCTAAATATTGGGAGCTATATGTTATAAAGAGAAATCATCATATGAATTCCCTCAATTTAAATGGACCGAAGATCCATACAATTTATATATGTGAGTTTAGTTGATTTGTGAAAATGATGGCATGATGACGTGATGCAATGCAAAAATAAATAGAGCAAGCAAAATGAAACACACGGTGACGTCGAAATATGGAAGTATTCTGGAGCGTCGGTCTTGGGGCGTCACAACTCTCCCACACTAACAGAGGATCTCGACCAGAGATCCTAGGGATGGCACTGGATAGAACAGGAAAATGAGGAGGTAAAACAAAGTTGCTTCTTCGACAAACGAGTGAAACCACGAACCTTGAGAGGTTGAAAAACTCAAAAGAAAGAATACAATGAAGATGAACAAGATTACACACACTCCGTTGGACAAGAGGAACAAGGAATACGATGAGAATGAAGGGCTTAGGTGACAGATAGACATTGGAACCACTCCGGTTAAAACAAGATAGAGAATAAATAAGAACGAAAGAATTCGGACAACACTCTGACTAAAAATGGAAGGAATGATTATGAACTAGAGAAGATGGGATGATACTTGATGAAATCAACAACACACTACCTCCGATTTTTTTTAAAGAATGGCACAAGGGGTAAGAAGAATTTCGGACAGCGCTCTGGTTGAAAAGAGAGGCAAAACTAGCTAAGATGAGCGAACCTGAATGAAGGACACGACTCTCTGGATAAATAGATAAACAAGGAAAAAACATGATCTTGACAAAACGAGATCGTGGGTCGAAGATAGCAATATCACAAAGCCTCTGGAACGAATAATTAAGTGGGAAGAACGAAGAACAACAACATCTTTTGCGAGTAATGAATTTGAAAACATCCTTACGTAGAAGGGTTGAACTGAGTTGTTGAAGAATCAACAATCAAATGATATACTCCTTGTGGACTTATGAAAACATCTCAAAATTGTGAGGTGACAACTAGCCACTAAATGGAAACAATCGTTTGGATTGATATCAACAAGGAGACAAAAAACTTATTTCACCGGGAAGATAAATGAAGAACTTGGGTCATTTACAAGCACCACAATAGCAACAATCCTTAGGGAAAGCTTTTAGGTGAAATACAACCCAAGATTACTCCAACAAATAAATTGAAGGGTTGGAAAGATCACCTGAACAAATAAAATGATGAGTGTAACTATCTCATTCCTGACAACTTGTAAATCATGAAACATGAAGGGAAATTGTCAAAAATGACATACCACCATCTCAAACAATAAGGTAGGAAGAATTGCACTTCAGAATGCAAGAAGAAGAATACTTGAATTCCTTGCACAAGAATATTGATGAACACTTCAAGGATGAATTAAATCATGATGAACCACCAAAAATAACTCGGAAACAAAAGGATGAGAAGTGAAGGATGAAAAGAATAAGATTGAAGCCTTGCAATGATTTAGAAGGATCTTCGCTATGAGTAAATTGAGAGAGCTTAGAACACCTGGAGACAAGACGAACAACTTGAAACCAAGAATTTATTCATCAAGAACAAACTCTGGGAGAAGGCATTAATCACTTGGATGAAATAAGAATAAGAATTATTTTATGTGTATCCTTCACCAATTAAAATTGATGACAAGCAACGGATTGGCATGCTACTTATTCTTCTTGAAAAGGATTGAAGAGAGATATAGCACAATCCAACGGACCACCGATAGGATTTGGAAAGAACGAATGAGATGATATGATAATAAAAGAAGAGGAATCTTAAACGTACCATCTTGAGAATGGAAAATGAACGAAGAAAAGAGAATGAATCATCGGGAAGAATTAGAATACGAATGAAGAAAAAGAACGAAGAAATCGCGAACGGACTAAAGAATGCTTGAACGAAGCACCAGAAGAATATGGAGACGAACGAAGAGGCATCAATTAAGAATAGTTAGAGGACGAAGTTGAAAACTGAGAACGAATAAATCTTATGAAATGATGTCCTTCGAAGGATCAAAATAGAAAACAATTTCTGAAATACTCCGTATGGGTAAGGACAAGAATTTATAATAAACGAAATAGTTCAAGAGGATAACATGAATCTAGAACCACGAATCTCTCGAAGAACGGTTAAGGATTCAAGAGGAAGTCTTCTTCAGTCTTCAAAACCTGAGAATGACGACGAGAAACACCACCATGAATTGTTGAGGAACTCCAGAATGAAGAATTAAAAGGTTGAACCAATGATGAAAAGAATTTGAAGAGATCTTGGAGAAGGCATATGACTGGTGAAAATTCATTCTACGTCAAACCTTGAAAAGAATTTGAGAATAGATCCAGAAAGGAATTAGAAGAGTCAGCTGAGATACTAGGGGAAAATGTGTGGGTTAGGGCCCACTCAAAAGAAACACCATTGAAAAAGATTGATTGGGTGAGATATTGCATCGGTTGAATTAAATGGCTTTAATGAGATAACAACCTTAAAGTAGCTTGAACAGATTAAGAATGAAAACACGAATCTTCTGGGCTATCTTGAACACTCCGAAGATGATTTAGAGGGAGTTGAAAAAACAAGAGAGGATAGAATTTACTTGAAGAGAACCACACTGGTTGAAAACGAATTTAACATGACAATCTTGATGATCAAGAAGGATTAGCACTCCCATAGAAATATGAGAACACCGCTTGTGAGAGGTATGGAATCAACACTTGACATCGAAGCAACTCAAATACCACAATAAAAACAAAACAATGGATTTGGCTTGTAAAATAAGCCGGAACAAACATATGATAGAGATTTCGTCCAAAGTTTTCCTGATGAGGCCCCCCGGACACGACGTTACAAAGGACATTGCATCCAGCATAGCCAATGATTCTTTAAGATGCAACCCCCAGTGTAAAATCGACCGTGACAAACGAACCACTAGACGTTGAACCCCAACCTCATATCATGCATCCATTGGAAGATTTCCTAAGAGCTTCTTGAATTCCCACCTATTAATTCCCAAAGCTTTCCGGTTATGAAATCTGGTTTTGGGGATACAGGGGAAGCACTGCATATCACACAACTAATAAATCCTACATCCAGCTGTATCCATCCATCAACACATAACCAGGCACCTTCAGAAACTGTTTACCTTAGACCTTCGAAAAACATCCGCTATACTAGCTGTGGCAATACTCCCGAACTATCCCACCAGTATTGGGTGACGTCGGGGTTATCTCACCACCAGACACGCATAGAAGCGTTTTCGATGTCGGCCACCTCTGATATTCCAGAACCGCAACGATACAATTGTGCCGACACCACCTTGGAGCTCAACTCCCCGGGACACTGCCACAAGCCCTAAATGACAGGAGGCACCAAGAACAATGTTCTCGTCACAAAGATATCGGAACAGTCCCAACAATTCATGCGTGATCCTAAAAACATTTTGGGTGAACATTGAGGAGAGTGATGTTAATAAAGCGTCAGGAGTCCTCACCAGAGCGACGAAGGGGTAAGTAGTAAAAAAGAAATCCTACTCTCTGATATATATAGGACTCAAAACATTTTTGTGTGTGTGTCTAGAATCAACATCGGCAGCGGTTCGATCAATCAGGGGGCTCCTTGGTCGGAGAAGGCTCTGATACCAACTTGTAATGCCCAGGATGCGAATATAGCTCCTACGTGTCGAGGCACGAGTTATAGACATAATCGTATGCTTGAATGATTGCAAGCATGGTATCTTTGCACAACTCATGTAATGAACAGGGGTACAAGACATAAATAGTTGGCTTACACTCGCCACTTCACACAATTAATTCAATAATCATACATTCATCCAAATAACACAGAGTCCGACTACAGACGAAATCAAACGAGAAAAGAGACCATAACCACAAGTCATGATCGCCCCTAGTAGAAACCAGTACTGATCGTCGGGATACGTCACATACATACGACCACGCTCTTCATCGAACTCCCAATGAAGTTCTTGTCCATCTCCTGCGTTGTACTTAGTTGTACCTACATCTGGTGTGTGTTGTAATCTATGAGTCACAAGGACTCAACAATCCTATTCTCGGGTATCAAAACTATCAAAGCCTTATAGGTGTGGAGAGGTAATAAAGTGGCTGCAGCGAGCACTAAGCAACTAGCTTACGAAGTCAGAGCGAGAAGAGAAAAGTGCCAACGGTCGCCAAAAATGACCAATAAGTGATCCTAGCTACTCACTTTCATGTATAACCCCATCGTGTTCACTTTCCGAAACCCTTCGAAAAGATACCATCATGGTTACTCACACATGTAGTGTATTATTAAGGATATGTTGTCAAGTTATCTACAACCAGATATTAACAACTCCAATCTGCCACATAACCGCGGGCACGCTTTCGAAAGATCATAACCCTGCAGGGGTGTACCAACTTAGCCCATCACAAGCTCACGATCCGCGGAGTAGCAACTCCATGTTGGGAAGCCCCGACTATTCTCGGAATCCCATGCGCAAGTTCCTCGAAGAGAGGAAAACTAGCCCAATGAGATCTCCCGGTGAGTCAGATCCGTGTCCAGAGCCACGCGCTCTCCATCTACAGACTTATCCGTCTATGCAAAGTGGACAATAGCCGAAAATGCCTCGAGTTGCCCCGAGGTAGCACCGCCGACTACTAGGTAGGTGGACAAACAATCATGAGGAGCACTGGCCCGGGGGGGTGGATTAAGTACTCGGCTTAATTACTCCCTATAGTTTTAGTTGTTAGGCAAATGGTAAAACCAATGTTGGATCTCCTCGGGAAAGCTTTACTTTAAGAGAAGAAACAAGGGGGCCACATAACCCCAACCGTGTGAGGAACGCAAAATCAAGGAACATAACACCGGATTATCGGGTCCTAAGGCGGCATGAGTGGAACAAAACACCAAGCAGAAGGCCAAGCCTTCCACCCATTACCAATATATATGTGCATTAATTAAATAAGATATTTATTGTGTTATCCCAATAAGCAAGTCCAACCATGTTGCAATCTTCCTACTTCTCCTGCAACTAACAACACTATAAGAGGGGCCGAGCAAAAGCGTACCGAGGCAATCAATGGTTTGCTAGGAAGGCGGTTAGAGTGTCTCATGGCAACATAGGAGGCTGACAAGACAAGAATGGGCATCGCGACATATCTAATAGAGCGAGACAACTAGCAAAGCAAAGATGGAGGTGATATCGGGGAGCGGTCATCTTGCCTGGGATCCCGCAAGGAAGAAGAACAAGTCCATGAAGTAGACGATACAACATAGTTGAAGGAATCCTCACAAGTCCAGAACGAAACCGAAGCTAACGAGAGAAGCAACACGGAAAGAAGCAAACAACATGGTAAACACACAAGCATAAACATGGCATATGATGCACAAACAAGTATGATGCACGTCCATTTTAAATATGCATGGCATGACAAAGTTCTCAAACAACACTACAAATTAAGTGGAGCTCAATATGCAACGACTTGCATATTGACAAAACACCACATTCAATTATTTAGTCTGATCTCGGTTAGGTACACCACAAGTTTAAATGTTGGTTAAAATGACAAGAGGTGCAACACAAATAAACTACACTATTTAAGCAATTCAAATGGGGCCGGTAATAACAACGACAATTCCAGAAAATCCCCATGTGCGTATACCACTTTTTAATGCAAACAACAATTTTAACCATTTTAAATGTTGTTAACATGATGCGGCTGCCATATTCAAGTTGTATGCATTTTTTATTAAAAGTTAACATGAACATGTTAGGAAGCATTTGTCACCATGGTGGAAAGAGAAGGTGCCACAGCGATGAATCCGAAAATGATGCCACGACAACATATCAGTTCCGGTAACTCGTTGGGAGACCGGTGCAAAAGAAGTATGACGGGAGCGTGTCATGCAAGATGGTGGGGTGATCCTGGTTACCGGGTTCGCACGAGACTACGACATTTCAACGAGGAGGAACGTGCAAGCGACAAATTCGGACACAGTGCAAACGCGGGCATCTCATACAACAAGCATTGGTTCATGGGCGTCGTTATACCTTCGAAGTGTGCATTTTGGGGCGGAACGAATTCGTAGTGGAAGTAGTCGTTCACGGGTCTTTGGTGACGGTAGTCGTACATGGTTCAGAGTGGTACTTGGCGTTCCAGTTTGTAGTCGTTCGGGCATCGGTCTTGCCAGTGGGGTACTTGGCGATACATCGTGTAGTCGGTCTTGGCGATCCGAAGGGGTGCTCGGTGATAGTAGTGGTACACGACGTCGGGGAGGAACTTGACGAATCTGAGGTTGACGGTAGTGGTACTTGATGTTCTCGGGTCTTCGCGTATTCCATGAAGGCGTACTTGGGCGTCCCTGGTTGCCGCGTCTTGGCAGTGACAAGAGGGGAGACGAGGCCAGCGGGGCAGCAAGGTGGGGTGGAGCTCTGTGCACGCTGGCCGTGAAGGGGAAACTACCGAAGATGGCCGGGTCGGGCGTCGCAGATTTTGGGAGGAGCACGGGCGCACTAGGACGGTTACTACTACTGGTGGAGGCGAGCTCCATGCCATCGGACGCCCGGCGGGACTGCTTGGGGAGGCGGACGGGCTCCAGGACGGCGATGCTGACGGGGAATGTCCATGGAGGCACATAAACAAAGCACTGGGAGGCGACGTCGGCCTGCAACGGCACCGGTGGTCGGCGCGGTCGAAGCAAAGGTGGCCAACGATGCTGGTTGGAGGAGGGCGCGGGGCGCTGGTGGAGCTCGGCGGCGGGGGCGCTGGTGGTGCACTCCGGCAAGACGGAGACGCGGGGGAGTAACAGACCATGGCAGGGGCGGCGGAGCAGTTGGCGACGGTGACGAGTCGAGGCTCCAAGCGGCGGCAGCCGCTGCAAGGGGACAGGCACGGGCGCGACCATGGAGGCGGGGCGCGGGGCGGCCCTGGAGGAGGTGAGGCAGGGGCCGGCGAGCTAGAGTCGGGGCCGAAGGGGCCGGATCCAGGAGCTCCCGTTCCCTGACGATGTTGCACACGGTGAGGGAGAGGGATGGAGAGCTCTCTCAGTGTGTTGTGGCTGCGTGGCAAGGAGAGAGACGAGGGAGGACTGGGGAACGAGCGAGAGGGAGAGATGGCGGCGCGAGAGGGAACGAGGTGAGGGGTCGAGGGGAGATGGGGATCGAGCAGATGGTCGCTAGGGTTAGGGTTAGAGAGGGGGCGTGGGCCTTAGGTGCGATTAGGCCGGTCTGGGCTACGGGCATACGTGGCCAGATGGGCCGACAGAGAAAATAAAATGAAAGAGAAGTAGAGTTGGGTGAATCAGAAAAAAAGGAAAAGGGGTTTGAATTTATTTGAAGGGTCAAATAAATTTGAGTCAAGCTCAAACTTGGAATGTGGCTACTCAGACATATATATTTCAAAGCTCCACCGGAAAAGTGGAGTGAAAGGAAAATAGAGCATGGATGTAAATATTTGGAGAAGGAAGGAATTTTAGATGCAATTTTGTTTGTGAGTATCTCCAATTAATGGAAGATCTATAGTAGCTCCCTAAATATTGGGAGAATATGTTATAAAGAGAAATCATCATATGAATTCCCACAATTTAAATGGACCGAAGATCCATACATTTTATATATGTGAGTTTAGTTGGTTCGTGAAAATGATGGCATGATGACATGATGCAATGCAAAAATAAATAGAGCAAACAAAATGAAACACACGGTGACGTCGAAATATGGAAGTCTTCTGGAGCGTCAGTCTTGGGGCGTCACATTATCGTATTTCCAATACCATGAACCATCATGGCAGAATTTCTTCTGAACCAAAAGATCACAACCAGAGTGCTCTTGATGAATTCTCCATTCCACATTGTGACCCTGCCAATTCTACCTTTTTGGATGGGTTATCCAGAACAAATATGTTGAAAGTTCGACATGCTAATCTAAGCATCCACAACTCAGAAAGTTATATATTCCTTTGAGTTGTCCCTTTTTAGTTGTATTATGACCCTCGTCTATCAGTTGATAGTAAGGAGTAGTTGTGCATTCGTGTTCATCGCTGCCTTTTACTCCTGTGATCCGTCAAGCCATTCTATACTGGAATGACTAGGAGAAACAAACTCCTGAACGTCATCCATTTCCAGGATTCTGTCAGAGTAGTTGTATTTTGCAGATCAAAATGCCAATCTAGCTTCTAATCTATTCTACCTTGGAGTATTGCCATATTTATGTTAATAATTCCATTGGAATTACACCACCTCCTATGAACTCTTGATACAGTGATACCTCTCAGCATTATCATTCATTCCTTGCCTTCTGTTTTATTGCAATTGGAATACCGACAAGTGAACTGTGATGTGTGAATTCATTACTCCTAGCAACCTTATTGCTTGGTAGTTAATGGACAACAATCTAATTCTTGGTGTGTTGGTTATTGAATTATCATTCTAAGATTGATCGTGCTACTAGTCTATTTTCCAAGGTGCGCTCTTTGATCAACGACTTAGGATTTTGTCAATCTCTGGCTCTTTTGATCATACCATCTTGCCCTGAAAAGCAAGAATGTTCCCGAGCTTAGTAACATATCGGTGGTTCGCAATTTTCCAAATATCTTCTTGGAAGTATTACCAGATTGTTCCCTGGCCGCTATGTTGAGCTTGTGATCATGTTGGTTTCTCTATAAACCACACCTACTCCAAGAATCCATGTTGGATACCCTGAGTTAGTTGGTTAAGCTAAACAACAACTTGGAGAGTTGGAAGATAAAAGCTTGATATAACGTAGTTCATTATGAAGGGATATCTTTTGTGTGTATGTTGAAGAAAGATGATATTTTCATCAATTGATCTCCATGTTCAGTTGTTGGACCTATCGTCTTATCCAACATTTGATTTGAGTGTGGGCTATCCTCAAATCAAATTAGAACCAATGATTTTCGTAATGGTGTCTTACTCGTGGTTCTCCCTCGAGCATACCTCGTTATATCTTTTGGTCTGGCCGATGCTATCACTTTGTTCACATTGTCATGGAATTCCATCTATATGGAAACCTGAATGAAGCCCATCGACAACATCCTTATCTTATCCATGATTTTGTTGGACATTAAGCTAATGTTGGAAACTTTGTAAGCGTTACCTTCGTGTCCCGTTCATGAGGTACATGTTTGGATGAGAGAAGAGATTTTCCCTAATTCATGTGTAATTGATGTAAGTTGCCACCGTGAATTTGAGAAAGTTTGTTTTTGCTTCCTGTGGGAATCATCCCAAGTCATTCATGCACGTGTGAAGTATTTTATGGTCTGATAGACTGATCATCTTCATTCTATATGTATTCCTAGCACACCAAGCCACTGATTGATTTGTTCAAGGAGATTGAGTTTCTTCTTAGGAGCATGCCTTATGCAAGGACTTCGTTATCCTCGATGATGGTTCCCTACCAGAACTCGGTAGTGTTTTGTTATAAGACTACCATGTGGGCATGCTTGTCTAGGACAACATGTTCACATGTGTGTAGCAGAACCAACTCATGATTTGGAGCTTTCTATTGTACTTCATTTCCCGAGAATCTCACAACGTCATCTCATCGATTTGTGTTGCAACCTTTCTTTTCCAGACATGACGTCTGAAATATCCTGTTACCAACCAGATCTGAATCTCAGGCGGATATGATGGTTGAAACTATTCCCAATATTTGCATTTTGTTCCCAGCTGGCACTGCCATTGTGCCATTCTACCATGGGTTGTCCTCTCTGTAATTACTACTCAGGATTACCTTCAAAAGTGGGCTTACCATGGGTCCCATCCACTTCCGGTGATAGAAAAAATCACTCATTGTGTCTTATTCAACAAGTTAGTCCACATCTTCAACAAGGCAATCCACATCATCCATTCTAGTCTGAGTATGCCATTCTTCCATACTCCTTCGAATGATCGGTTGTGAATTGCCTTAGTCTGCTATAGATAGTTTCAATGATCTCTATATCGAAAGTAATTCTTTTTGCCACTTAAAGGAATAATCCTACGAGTCACCTTCTCTAAGGTGCCCCATTTGGTGACATTGTTCACCAACTTCTTTAAGTGTGAAATTATTGCCTACCAAATCGAACCTCTGTCATCTATTTCTTTCCATCCCCCTGATATGTGTTTGGAGTCCCAACTCAAGAGGTCTTCTTAAGTCTCACTACACGAGTTGGTCTTGAGTGCTCGATCTTCAAGAAGATCGATTTTAGTAGGGTTCCTTTCTGTCTTCATCGCATGGATGAAGATAATGAAAGCGGGGATGTCAAGATCAACGTGATGCACCGAATCAACGTCCTTAAGAAGTGCAACCTGGATCGTGAAGATCATGTTAGTTTTGTGTTCCCTCTGTCTTCTTACCTCATGTCTTGAATCTCAGGACGAGATTCTTGTTTAGTAGGGGTGAGTTGTCACAGCCCTAAAATTCCTTGTAGTTAGTTGCATCTGTGAGCATCCATGCATCATGTTTAAATTCAAGTGAAGTTGAATTGGGGATGTTCAAACCTAACACTTTGAAATCCAAATAGGTCAAGCTTAAAAAAAATCCATTCAATGAACCCAAAATTCCTTCATCAATGTTTGATAATTATGGCAAGGCTTTGAGACTAAACCAAAAATAATGAACATTTTTGTGGAATATTTTGTGCACTGAATTTAAATCAGTATTGTATTTGAATTTGACTTTATATTCATATTAAATGAAATATATTCTCAAAAGTCTCTGAGATATTTGTGTGCCTTTGTGAAAGTCTATCTAAGCCACATAAATATTTACAGAAAGTTTAGGCACTATTTGAATTTTTCTTGAATTTAAACATTGGCAAAATAAAAGAAAACAGAAAATAGAAATAAAGACATAGACTTACCTGGCCCAACACCTGTAGCTGGCCCAGCCCAGCCACACCTGCCAGTCATCTTCAACCCCTGCCAGTAGGCAGAGGCGAAGGCGGGCACTGTGTGTGCTGAGGCCGCCACCTCCTCCATGCCTGCCTCACGCCCCAAATCCTTCTCCTAGGTTCCGGAGACGGCCATGACCCCCTGCATGTCTCCCACCTCTCCCTGGACGTCCTCCCCCTCATCTGCTCTCTCCCCCGTGGTCAATCACGAGCACCCGAGGACGCAGATGAGCACCACCGTGGGCACAGCCACTCCCTCGCTCCCTCTCCATGTCCCCGAGCTCCGTCTCATCGCCAGCTTCATCCTCGCTGAGCCAAACATTGCCGCACGCCATGCAACGCCGGCTCCATGATCATCTTCTTCGTCGGTTCCCGAAGATCGCCTCCGTCGATTCGGCCGTTCAAGTGCGCCACCGAGCCCTCTGAGCATCCCTATGGCACCGCTGTGAGCCCCCGAGCGTTTCCCCCCTCTCCCTGCGCTCAACTCCATCCTCTAGCTAGCCTAGCCACCGGAGTCGAGAGCTCCGGGCTGTCAGCCATGGTGCCGCCGTGGTCTGAGCCACCACAGCTCGCATCCGCGCGCGTCACCATGCTCATCATCTCTGAAGGAAGCCAACGCCACCGCCAGCTGCTCTCCCAATGCACCACAGCCTCGCGCCTGCTCGAGCCAGAGCTCCGTCCTACGCCTCCGTCATCGCTGCCATCTATGTAAGCCACCCCGGCTCCAGGCGCTTGCCCTAGAAGATGTGCCGGTCCGCAAGCTCATCGTAGCCGCAAACCACATGCAAAACGGTGCTCCGTAGCACCGCCCCGAGCAACTCCGGCACGCCATCACCGTGCTTCTGGTCGTTGGGGTTCAACTCCGGCATGCTGACGTGGTGACGTTATTAGTCGATAACAGACAAGCGATTAATCCCTAGTGACACCGACGACTGGGCCCCCCTGCCTAATTAACCACGATTTTAGTTTCTGTTTAGGTTAAGTTAACCATAGTGGCCCCACGCGTCAGCTTTGACCGTCTGACGTGGCCGTTGACCAGGCCCACCTGTCTGTGACTCAAGGAAGCACTGTGACACTGACTAGTGGGACCCACAAGTCAAGTTTGACCTGGACCAGCCCATGTTCACTTGCAGACGTCATAGTGGCATAGTGCTGACACAGCAATCCATTTGTGTAATTTAAATAAATCCTAAATGATTTATTTATTTCAAAAAATGGTTTAATCTTCTAAAAATCATAGAAATTCAAACGTAGCTCAGAATGAAATAAATTATATATGAAAATGATAAAAAAATCCAATCTATCGAGGGGTAATGTTTTGATGCATGCTTGAACAAGTTATGCCCGCTGATCATGTCAAACCAATTAAATGGCATTTGAATAATCACATATGGAGTTTGAATTTGAATCTTTGATTCATACCAACTTCATTTAAATTGTTGCCAGTTGCAATAGTTCAAATCACAACATGTTTCCATTTCATGATCATGCATCATATTTTTGCATTGCATTGATTGTGTTCTCTCTTGTTTGCCGGTGTTTGTCCCCTCTCAGTAGATGTTGTTCCGACGATGTGATCAATAACACTTATGAAGAGCAGTGCTATCTTCAGAAGTGCCAAGCAAGCAACCCCCATTGAGCATTCCGATACAATCCCACTCTCTCGCTCTTGCTCTCTTTTACTGCATTAGGACAACAATGTTTCAAACTACTTTTTGCTGCAGTAGCCGAACCCCTTTTCCTCTACATGACCTATCATTGCCACAGTAAATAGTTGAAACCAACTAGCATGAGTAGGAGTTGTTTGAGCCATGTTGTGCCTACTCATTAATGCTTGCTTGTTATGCCTGCTATGCTTAGAGTTGTGTCGGGTCTGATTCATGTGCGATGGATTGGAGTGATGTGAAAATGTCCTACTGTTGAGAACTAAGTGTGTGAACACGATTTGGTAAAGGTAGCGATGAGAAGCCATGTAGGAGTACATGGTGGGTTGTCTCATTGGGACCGTCCTAAGGAACTGAGTTCTGTGTTTGTGATCCAAGACAGTTACTACCACACATTGGGCTCCGGGCACTCCAAGCTCTCTCGACTTATTAATCGCCTTGATCTCTGTCCAGGAGTTGCACCTAGTTTGTCGTGTTTGTAGGATATGTGTTGGAGGCCGTGCGTAGCGCTGACCCTAGGGGTGGGCTATGATGCGGTAGATACAACGTGGCCCGGTGTACTGAGTCGCCCGTTTGGTGTCTCGGGAACACTGTACACATCGTTTGGGCCCGTGAGAGAAACCTCGGCCGGATTTCCTTGCGGATGGAACCCGAATAGGCGATAAACATGGACTAGAGACTTGTGCGGTTAGTAAGGTCATGGCCGACACCCTCGCTGGGCTTCCGCTTGAAGGTTGCCGAGTACATGTCGTGTAAACTGCGATAAGTGGTGGGAGCATGTGTGAAGAAGTACACCCCTACAAGGTTAACATGATCTATTCGAATAGCCGCGTCCCTGTAATGGACTACTGGGTTGCCTATGCAGTTCATAGACAAGTGAAAGTGGATACTCTAAAATGCGCAAGATAAGGGTGAGTGCTATGGATGGCCTTCTCGTAGCAAGACGGGAGCGGATCCATAGTGGTGTATTGATATGGTGAATATGTGGACTCGTGTGCGCCACCTCAAAAGAGTTATCAGCATTCGTAGTACAGGATAGCCACCGAGTCAAAGCTAGCTTGCTGCAGTTAAACTCCACCACCCCTTTATTGATACTGATGCATATGTAGCTAGTTCTGATGTAAGTCTTGTTGAGTACATTTGTACTCTCGTTTGCTAAATTTATGTTTTTGCAGAGAGACTTCAGTCTCACTAGTGGTTCCGCGTGGACTTCAATGCTTAGCTTGTTAACTCAGCTACGATCTTGTACCCTTGGAAGGGTCTTGTAGATAGTCAGGCTTTATAGCCTTCTTCCTTTTCAGATGTCTGTACCTAGACATATTTATGCTTCCGTTGCTTGTATGACTTTGTATGTTCGGTCATGAGACCCATGGTTGTAATATCTGGCTCCTCGAAGCCTATTGGATAAATAATCCAAGTCGTAGAGTTTTTTTGTGATGCCATGTCGTATTTACACATATCGCGCATATTGTGTATATGTTATTGAAATGCTTGGTACGTGTGGGATCTGACACCTAGTTGCTTACCCTTGGTAGCCTATCTTATGGGGAAATGCCTCTGCTTTTTTTGAGCCTTGGTAGCTTGCTACTACTCCGGAACACTTAGGCTGGCCGGCATGTGTCCTTCTTCGTTCATGTGTTTGTCCCTTCAGGGAAATGTCATGTGTTGTTCCCTTAAGTCCTTGTAGCTTGCTACGACTTGGGTTCATACTTTGATGATCGACACGTTCGTTGCTGGGTCATGTATGTCTGTCCCTGTAATTTAGCGCCACTTTTGGTTTACAACTAGTCATGTCGGCCCGGGTTCTCTGTCATATGGATGCTAGCGACACTATCATATACATGAGCCAAAATGCGCAAACGGTCTCGGGCCAGGTAAGGTGGCACCCGTGGTGTACCGTGCATGAGGCCGCAAAGTTGTATGATGTGTTACATGCTAGATCGGTGTGACTTAGGATCAGGGTCCTGACAGCTTTGGTATCTGAGCCTGACTGCCTGTAGGATTACCAAGCCAAACTAGTCAAAGTTGTGTCTAGAAATTCTTTAGTTATTTAAGGGAATTGATCGTGGAAGGGAACGTAAGTCTCTTTTTAATCATTTACCTTATGTCCTTCTGATCTGATTCATCCTCTTCTATCCACGGGGATTAAGAACTAGGCTTGTCACCAATCTATTAGGATCACATTAATGGTGGATTGAACTCTCAGTTCAGTTACTACTACTTAAGTGTCTTAAACAATTGGTCTCAGAACCTTGACATTATGATGTTGAGTGGTTATACTATCATTTGCATGAATCTCAAAGTCCTTTTAACATTTACAGCTGTTATGTTGTCCGAGTTACCCAAGGTTTCTAAATAGTCTGAGGCATTTGCAAATCCTTCCTTTCCATTCCTGATGTCCTTCTAGGCCAAATTAACCACACTAGTCGGTGTGTTGAGGTACTCCGTTTCCTTGACATATATGTTGGAGCTATTATTATGAACCTAGGCATATTAGAGAATCACCTAGTAATCAAGCCATGTGTTTGTGTTCCAAGTGTGATGATTCTGGCCGTCATTCTCGAAAGCATCTCGTGATGCCATTTAGTTAGTAGGCATTCTATTTCCAGTTCTTGAACCCAAAATTCACTCTACTTACTTCATGTTGATAGTATTTGCTCGTTCCTTTAGGATATTAGTAACCTTGTGATTGTCCTAGAGGTCCATGGTTATCGTTCTTCCAATACCATGAACCATCATGGCAAAATTTCTTCTGAATCAAAAGATCACAGCCAGAGTGCTCTTTATGACTTCTCCATTCCACATTGTGACTCTGCCAATTCTACCTTTCCGCATGGGTTATCCGGAAGAAATATGTTGAAAGTTTGACATGCTAATCTATGCATACACAGCTCAAAAAGTCATATGTTCCTTTGAGTTGTCCCTTTTTAGTTGTATTATCACCCTCGTCTATCAGTTGATAGATAGGAGTAGTTGTGCATTTGTGTTCATCGCTGCCTTTTACTCTTGTGGTCCGTCAAGCCATTCTATTCTAGAATGACTAGGAGAAACAAACTCCAGAACCTCATCCATTTCCAGGATTGGGTCAGAGTAGTTGTATTTCGCATATCAGAATGTCAATCTAGCTTCTAATATGTTCTACCTTGGAGTATTGCCATCTTTATCTTAAGAATTCCATTGGAATTGCACCACCTCCTATGAACTCTTGATAGAGTGATACTTCTCAGCATTATCATTAATTCCTTGGTTTTCATGTTACTACAACTGGAATACCGACAAGTGAACTATGATGTGTGAATTCATTACTCCTAGTAGTAACATATCTTCTTGCCCTGAAAAGCAAGAATGTTCCTGAGCTTAGTAACATATCGTCTTGCCCTGAAAATCAAGAATGTTCCCGAGCTTAGTAACATATCGGTGGTTCGTGATTTTCCAAATATATTCTCGGAAGTATTACCAGATTGTTCCATAACCGCTATGTTAAGCTCGTGATCATGTCGGTTTCTCTATAAACCACCCCTACTCCAAGAATCTGTGTTGGATACCCTGAGCTAGTTCGTTAAGCTAAACAACAACTTGGAGAGTTGGAAGATAAAAGCTTGATATAATGTAGTTCATTATGAAGGGATATCTTTTGTGTGTGTGTTGAAGAAAGATGATATTTTCATCAATTGAACTCCGTGTTCAGTTGTTGGACCTATCGTCTTATCCAACCTTTGATTTGAGTGTGGGCTATCGTCAAATCAAATTAGAATCAGCGGTGTTCGTAATGTTGTCTAACTCGTGGTTGTCCCCGAGCATCCCTCTTTATATCTTTTGGTCTGGCCAATGCTATCACTTTGTTCACATTGTCATGGAATTCCATCTATATGGAAACCTGAATGAAGCCCATCGACAACATCCTTATCTTCTCCATGATTTTGTTGGACATTAAGCTAGTGTTGGAAACTTTGTAAGTGTTACCTTCATGTCCTGTTCATGAGGTACATGTTTGGATGAGAGAAGAGATATTGCCTAATTCATGTGTAGTTGATGTAAGTTGCCACCGTGAATTTGAGAAAGTTTATTTTTGCTTCTTGTGGGAATCATTCCAAGTCAGTCATGCACGTGTGAAGTATTCTATGGTCTGATAAACTAATCATCTTCATTCTATATGTATTCCTAGCACACCAAGCCACTAATTGATTTGCTTGAGGAGAAGGAGTTTCTTCTTAAGAGCATGCCTTATGCAAGGACTTCGTTATCCTCGATGATGGTTCCCTGCCAGAACTCGGTAGTGTTTTGTTGTAAGACTACCATGTGGTCATGCTTGTCTAGGACAACGTGTTCACATGTGTGTAGCAGAACCAGCTCATGTTTTGGAGCTTTCTATCGTACTTCATTTCCCGAGAATCTCACAACGTCATCTCATCGATTTGCGTTGCAGCCTTTCTTTTCCAGACATGATGTCTGAAATATCCTGTTACCAACCAGATTTGAATCTCAGGCGGATATGATGGCTGAAAATATTCCCAATATTTGCATTTTGTTCCCAGCTTGCACCGCCATTGTGCCATTCTACCATGGGTTGTCCTCTCAGTAATTACTACTCAGGATTACCTTCAAAAGTGGGCTTACCATGGGTCCCTTCCATTTCCGTTGATAGAAAAAAACACTCATTGTGTCGTCTTCAACAAGGTAGTCCACATCTTGAACAAGGTTGTCCACATCATCCATTCTAGTCTGAGTATGCCATTCTTCCATACTCCTTCGAACGATCGTTTGTGAATTGCCTTAGTCTGCTATAGATAGTTTCAATGATCTCTGTATCAAAAGTAATTCTTTTTTCCACTTAAAGGAATAATCCTACGAGTCACCTTCTCTTAGGTGCCCCGTTTGGTGACATTCTGAAAGGATCGATATGGTTGACTAGATGGGGGGTGAATAGGAAACTAACAATTTTTAGCTTTTCTTAACCAAATTAAACTTAACAACAATATAGGTTGTCTAGATATGCAACTAGGTGGGAAACCTATATGATGCAACAATAATAAGCACACAAGCAAGCCAGCTACGAGATACAACAAAAGCTTGCTTGTGTAAAGGTAAGAGATAATCACAAGTGGAGCCGGTGAAGACGAGGATGTGTTACGGAAGTTCCATCCCTTTGAGAGGAAGTACGTCTCCGTTGGAGCAGTGTGGAGACACAATGCTCCCCAAGAAGCCAGTAGGGCCACCGTATTCTCCTCACTCCCTCACACAATGCGAGGTGTTGTGATTCCACTAGTGTAGCCCTTGAAGGCGGCAACTGAACCCTTATAAAGCAGGTTGGGGCTTTCTCCACAACTGAATGGGAGGCTCCCAATGACACCACAAAGCTTCCCCACAATGGAATATGGCTCCGAGGTGACCTAAACTGTCTAGGGTGCTCATGTTGGAAATATGCCCTAGAGGCAATAATAAAATGGTTATTATTATCTTTCCTTGTTCATGATAATTGTCTATTGTTCATGCTTTAATTGTATTATCCGGAAACAGTAATGCATGTGTGAATTTTGAGACCACAACATGTCCCTAGTGAGCCTCTAGTTGACTAGCTCGTTGATCAATAGATGGTTACAGTTTCCTGACCATGCACATTGGATGTCATTGATAACGGGATCACATCATTAGGAGAATGATGTGATGGACAAGACCCAATCCTAAGCCTAGCACAAGATCGTGTAGTTTGTATGCTAAAGCTTTTCCAATGTCAAGTTTTTGTTCCTTAGACCATGAGGTTGTGCAACTCCCGTATACCATAGGAATACTTTGGGTGCGCCAAAGGTCACAACGTAACTGGGTGACATACTGTTGGGTTGGCACGAATCGAGACTGGGATTTGGCACTCCGTATGTCCGAGAGGTATCTCTGGGCCCACTCAGTAAGACATCATCGTAATGAGCGCAATGTGACTAAGGCGTTGGTCACGGGATGATGTGTTGCAGAATGAGTGAAGAGACTTGCCGTAACGAGATTGAACAAGGTATCGGTATACCGACGATCGAATCTCGGGAAGTGCTATAACGATAGACAAAGGGAATCGTATACGGGATTGATTGAATCCTTGACATCGTGGTTCATCCGATGAGATCATCGTGGAACATGTGCGAACCAACATGGGTATCATGATCCCGATGTTGGTTATTGGCCGGAGAGATGTCTCGGTCATGTCTGCATGGTTCCCGAAATCGTCGGTTCTACACACTTAAGGTTCGATGACGCTAGGGTTATAGGGAATGTAGTACGTGGTTACTGAATGTTGTTCGGAGTCACAGATGAGATCCCGGACGTCACGAGGAGTTCTGAATGGTCCGGAGGTAAAGATTTATATATGGGATGTCCCATTTTGGTCACCGGAACAATTTCGGGGGTCACCGGTATTGTACCGGGGCCACCGGAAGGTGTCCGGGTGTCCACCGGGTGGGGCCACCTGCTCAGTGGGCCAAGTGGACCAAGTGAAGGGGGAACCAGCCCCTGGTGGGCTGGTGCGCCCCCCAAGAGCCCAAGGCACTTAGGGTTTAGGGGAAACCCTAAAGGGGGGACGCCCCTTGCCTTGGGGAGGAAGGCACCCCGCCATGGCCGCCGCCCCCTCCTTAGATTCAATCTGAGGGGGCCGGCCCCCCTCTCCCTGGCCCCTATATATATGTGGGGGTGGGAGGGCAGCCGCACCGAAGTCTTGACGCAGCCCTCCCCCTCCCCCTACTACTCCTCCTCTCCCGCGGTGCTTGGCGAAGCCCTGCATGATTGCCACACTCCTCCATCACCACCACGCCGTCGTGATGCTGCTGGACGGAGTCTTCTCGAACCTCTCCCTCTCTCCTTGCTGGATCAAGGCGCGGGAGACGTCACCCGGCTGCATGTGTGTTGACTGCGGAGGCACCATTGTTCGGTGCTTAGATCGGATTCGACCGTGATCTGAATTGCTTCGTGTACGACTCCACCGACCGTGTTCTTGTAATGCTTCCGCATCGCGATCTTCAAAGGTATGAAGATGCACTCCGTCTCGTTGCTCGTAGACTCCATAGATAGATCCTGGTGATGCGCAGGAATTTTTTTGATTTTCTGCAACGATCCCCAACAGTGGTATCAGAGCCAGGTCTATGCGTAGTTACTATGCGCGAGTAGAACACAAGATTGTTGTGGGCGTAGATCATGTCAATTTAATTGGCGCTACTAGTCTTATCTTGATTTGGCGGTATCTCGGGATGAAGCGGCCTGGACCGACCTTACACGTACGCTTATGTGAGACAGGTTCCACCGACTCACATGCATTAGTTGCATAAGGTGGCGAGCGGGTGTCTGTCTCTCCCAGTTTAGTCGGATCGGATTCGATGAAAAGGGTCCTTATGAAGTGTAAATAGTAATTGGCATATCAAGTTGTGGTTTTTGCATAGGTAAGAAATGTTGTTGCTAGAAACCTATAGCAGCCACGTAAAAAACTTGCAACAACAATTAGAGGACGTCTAACTTGTTCTTGCAGCATGTGCCGTGTGATGTGATATGGCCAAAAGGATGTGATGAACGATATATATGTGATGTATGAGATTGATCATGTTCTTGTAATAGGAATCACGACTTGCATGTCGCTGAGTATGACAACCGGCAGGAGCCATAGGAGTTGTATTATTTTATTGTATGACCTGCGTGTCATTGAAAAACGCCATGTAATTACTTTACTTTATTGCTAACCGTTAACCATAGTAGTAGAAGTAACATTTGGCGAGACAACTTCATGAAGACAGGATGATGGAGATCATGATGATGGAGATCATGGTGTCATGCCAGTGACAATGATGATCATGGAGCCCCGAAGATGAAGATCAAAAGGAGCGAAATGATATTGGCAATATCATGTCACTATTTAATTGCATGTGATGTTTATCATGTTTTACATCTTATTTGCTTAGAACGATGGTATTGAATAAGATGATCTCTCACTAAAATTTCAAGAATTTTGTTCCCCCTAACTGTGCATCGTTGCTAAGGTTCGTTGTTCCGAAGCACCACGTGATGAGCGGGTGTGATAGGCTCTAACGTTCGCATACAACGGGTGTAAGCCTGATTTACACACGCAATACACTTAGGGTTCACTTGACGATCCTATCATGTACATACATGGCATCGGAACGCGGAAGACCGAAAGGTCGAACATGAGTCGTATAGAAGATACGATCAACATAAAGATGTTCACCGTTGCTGACTAGTCCGTCTCATGTGATGATCGGACATGGCCTAGTCGATTCGGATCATGAATCACTTAGATGACTAGAGAGATGTCTATATGAGTGGGAGTTCACTAAAATTGTTTAGATGAACTTAGTTGTCATGAACATAGTCTAAAATCTTTACAATATGTCTTGTAGATCCAAAGGACCACGCTAAGGTTGCCCTCAACTTCAACGCATTCCTAGAGAAAACCAAGCTGAAAGACGATGGTAGCAACTATACGGATTGGGTCCGTAACATGAGGATCATCCTCATAGCTGACAAGAAAGCATATGTCCTTGAAGCACCACTAGGTGATGCACCCGTTTTCCCAGCAACTCAAGACGTTATGAACGCCTGGCAGTCGCGTAGTGATGATTACTCCCTGGTTCAGTGCGACATGCTTTACAGCTTAAAATCGGGGCTCCAAAAGCGTTTTGAGCAGCACGGAGCATATGAGATGTTCCAAGAGCTGAAAATGGTTTTCCAAGCTCATGCCCGAGTCGAGAGATATTAAGTATCTGACAAGTTCAACAGTTGTAAGATCGAGGAGAATAGTTCTGTCAGCAAGCATATACTCAAAATGTCTGGGCTGCACAACCGCTTGTCTCAGTTGGGAATTAATCTCCCAGATGAAGCGGTGTTGACAGAATCCTCCAGTCGCTCCCACCTAGCTACAAGAGCTTTGTGATGAACTTCAATATGCAAGGGATGGAGAAGTCCATTCCCGAGGCGTATTTAATGCTGAAATCAGCGGAGCTGGAGATCAAGAAAGAACATCAAGTGTTGATGGTTAATAAAACCACTAAGTTCAAGAAAGGCAAGGGTAAGAAGAACTTCAAGAAGGAGGACAAAGGTGTTGCCGCGCCCGATAAGCCAGTTGCCATGAAGAAGCCAAAGAATGGACCCAAGCCTGAGACTGAGTGCTTTTATTGCAAGGGAACGGGTCACTGGAAGCGGAACTGCCCCAAATACTTAGCAGATAAGAAGGCCGGCAACGTCAAAGGTATATGTGATATACATGTTATTAATGTGTACCTTACCAGCGCTCATAGTAGCTCCTCGGTATTTGATACCGGTGCAGTTGCTCACATTTGTAACTCAAAGCAGGAGCAGCGGAATAAACGGAGACTGGCGAAGGACGAGGTGACGATGCGCGCCGGGAATGGTTCCAAGGTCGATGTGATCGCCGTCGGCACGTTACCTCTGCATCTACCTTCGGGATTAGTTTTAAACCTCAATAATTGTTATTTAGTAACAGCTTTGAGCATGAACATTGCATCTGGATCTCGTTTAATGCGAGATGGATACTCATTTAAATCAGAGAATAATGGTTGTTCTATTTATATGAGAGAAATGTTTTATGGTCATGCCCCGTTGGTTAATGGTTTATTCTTATTGAATCTCGAACGTGATGTTACACATATTCATAGTGTGAATGCCAAAAGATGTAAGGTTGATAATGATAGTCCCACATACTTGTGGCACTGCCGCCTTGGTCATATTGGTGTCAAATGTATGAAGAAGCTCCATGCATATGGACTTTTGGAGTCTCTTGATTATGAATCATTTGACACGTGTGAACCATGCCTCTTGGGCAAGATGACCAAGACTCCGTTCTCCGGAACAATGGAGTGAGCAACCAACTTGTTGGAAATCATACATACTGATGTGTGCGGTCCAATGAGTGTTGAAGCTTGCGGTGGCTATCGTTATGTTCTCACACTCACTGATGACTTAAGTATATATGGGTATGTCTACTTGATGAAACACAAGTCTGAGACCTTTGAAAAGTTCAAGGAATTTCAGAATGAGGTCGAGAATCAACGTGACATAAAAATAAAGTTCTTACGATCAGATCGTGGAGGAGAATATTTGAGTCACGAATTTGGCACGCACCTAAGGAAATGTGGAATTGTTTCACAATTGACACCGCCTGGAACTCCTCAACGTAATGGTGTGTCCGAACGTCGTAATCGTACTCTGTTGGACATGGTCTGATCTATGATGTCTCTTACCAACTTACTGCTATCATTCTGGGGTTATGCTTTAGAGACTGCCACATTCCCTTTAAATAGGGCACCGTCTAAATCCGTTGAGACGACATTGTATGAACTATGGTTTGGGAAGAAACCTAAGTTGTCGTTTCTAAAAGTTTGGGGATGCGATGCTTATGTCAAGAAACTTCAACCTGAAAGGCTCGAACCCAAATCAGAAAAATGCGTCTTCATAGGATACCCTAAGGAAACTATTGGGTATACCTTCTACCTCAGATCCGAAGGCAAGGTCTTTGTTTCCAAGAATGGATCGTTTCTAGAGAAAGAGTTTCTCTTGAAAGAAGTGAGTGGGAGGAAAGTCGAACTTGATGAGGTGATAGTCACCCCCTCCGAACCGGAAAGTAGCGCAGCGCGGGAAGATGTTCATGTGGTGCCTGCACCGACTAGGGAGGAAGTTAATGATAATGATCATGAAGCTTCAGAGCAAGTTACTGCTGAACTTCGTAGGTCCACAAGGACACGTTCCGCACCGGAGTGGTACGACAACCCTGTCATGGAAATCATGTTGTTAGACAATGGTGAACCTTAGAACTATGAAGAAGCGATGGCGGACCCAGATTCCAACAAATGGCTTGAAGCCATGAAATCCGAGATAGGATCCATGTATGATAAAAATGTATGGACTTTGGTTGACTTGCCGATGATCGGCGAGCCATAGAAAATAAATGGATCTTTAAGAAGAAGAGTGACCCGGATGGTAATGTGACCATCTATAAGGCTCGGCTTGTCACTAAAGGTTATCGACAAGTTCAAGGAATTGACGACGACGAGACTTTCTCTCCCGTAGTGATGCTGAAGTCCGTCCGAATCATGTTACCAACTGCCGCATTCTATGATTATGAGATATGGCAAATGGACGTCAAAACGGCATTCCTTAATGGCTTCCTCAAGGAAGAACTGTATATGATGCAGCCGGAAGGTTTTGTCGATCCTAAGAATGCTAACAAAGTATGCAAGCTCTAGCGCTCCATCTATGGGCTGGTGCAAGAATCTTGGAGTTGGAACATTCGCTTTGATGAGGTGATCGAAGTGTTTGGGTTTATACAGACTTGGGGAGAAGCATGTATCTACAAGAAAGTGAGTGGGAGCTCTGTAGCATTTCTCATATTATATGTGGATGACATATTGCTGATGGGAAATGATGTAGAACTCTTGGAAAGCATAAAGGCCTACTTGAATAAGTGTTTTTCAATGAAGGACCTTGGAGAAGCTGCTTACATATTAGGCATCAAGAACTATATAGATAGATCAAGATGCATCATTGGTCTTTCACAAAGCACATACCTTGATAAGATATTGAAGATGTTCAATATGGACCAGTCCAAGAAAGGGTTCTTGCCTATATTGCAAGGTATGAGATTGAGCACAACTCAATGCCCGGCCTCGGTAGAAGATAGAGAAAAGATGAGTGTCATCCCCTATGCCTCGGCCATAGGTTCTATTATGTATGCCATGCTGTGTACCAGACCTGATGTGAACCTTGCCATAAGTTTGGTGGGGAGGTACCAACGTGATCCCGGTATGGAACACTGGACAGCGGTCAAGAACATCCTTTAGTACCTGAAAAGGACGAAAGGGTTACGTCGATGTTAGCTTCGACACAGATCTGGATGACTCCAATTCACAAACCAGATACATGTATATTTTGAATGGAGGCGTAGTCAGCTGGTGTAGTTGCAATCAAAGCATCGTGGCCGCATCTACATGTGAAGCGGAGTACATAGCTGCTTCGAAAGCAGCGCAGGAAGGAGTGTGGATGAAGGAGTACATCACCGACCTAGGAGTTATTCCAAGCGCGTCGGGCCCGATGACTCTCTTCTGTGACAACACTGGAGCTATTGCCATTGCCAAGGAGCCTAGGTTTCACAAGAAGACCAAGGACATCAAGCACCATTTCAACTCCATCCGGAATTATATTCAAGATGGGGACATAGAAATTTGTAAAGTGCATACGGATCTGAATGTCGCAGATCCGTTGACCAAGACACTTCCACGAGCAAAACATGATCAACATCAGAACTCTATGGGTTTTCGACTCATCACAATGTAACTAGATTATTGACTCTAGTGCAAGTGGGAGACTGTTGGAAGTATGTCCTAGAGGCAATAATAAAATGGTTATATTATATTTCATTGTTCATGATAATTGTCTATTGTTCATGCTTTAATTGTATTATCCGGAAACAGTAATGCATGTGTGAATTTATAGACCACAACATGTCCCTAGTGAGCCTCTAGTTGACTAGCTCGTTGATCAATAGATGGTTACAGTTTCCTGACCATGGACATTGGATGTCATTGATAACATGATCATATCATTAGGAGAATGATGTGATGGACAAGACCCAATCCTCAGCCTAGGACAGGATCACATCATTAGGAGAATGATAAGCACACAAGCAAGCTAGCTACGAGATACAACAAAATCTTGCTTGAGTAAAGGTATGAGATAATCACAAATGGAGCCGGTGAAGACGAGGATGTGTTACGGAAGTTCCTTCCCTTTGAGAGGAAATACGTCTCCGTTGGAGCAGTGTGGAGGCACAGTGCTCGCCAAGAATCCACTAGGACCACCGTATTCTCCTCACTCCCTCACGCAATGCGAGGTGTTGTGATTCCACTAGTGGTGCCCTAGGCAGCAACCGGACCTTTACAAACAAGGTTGGGGCTTTCTCCACAACTGAATTGGAGGCTCCCAATGACACCACAAAGCTTCACCACAATGGAATATGGCTCCGAGGTGACCTCAACCGTCTAGGGTGCTCATGTTGGAAATATGCCCTAGAGGCCACAATAAAATGGTTATTATTATCTTTCCTTGTTCATGATAATTGTCTATTGTTCATGCTTTAATTGTATTATCCGGAAACAGTAATGCATGTGTGAATTTTTAGACCACAACATGTCCCAAGTGAGCCTCTAGTTGACTAGCTCGTTGATTAATAGATGGTTACGGTTTCCTGACCATGGACATTGGATGTCATTGATCACGGGATCACATCATTAGGAGAATGATGTGATGGACAAGACCCAATCCTAAGCCTAGCACAAGATCGTGTAGTTTGTATGCTAAAGCTTTTCCAATGTCAAGTATCTGTTCCTTAGACCATGAGGTTGTGCAACTTCCGGATACCGTAGGAATACTTTGGGTGTGCCAAACATCACAAGTAACTGGGTGGCTATAAATGTACACTATGGGTATCTCCGAAAGTATCTGTTGGGTTGGCACAAATCGAGACTGGGATTTGGCACTCCGTATGACGGAGAGGTATCTCGGGGCCCACTCAGTAAGACATCATCGTAATGAGCTCAATGTGACTAAGGGGTTGGTCATGGGATGATGTGTTGCGGAAGGAGTAAAGAGACTTCACGTAACGAGATTGAACAAGGTATCGGTATACCGACGATCGAATCTTGGGCAGGTGCTATACCGATAGACAAAGGGAATCGTATACGGGATTGATTGAATGCTAGAGATCGTGGTTCATCCGATGAGATCATCGTGGAACATGTGGGAACCAACATGGGTATCCAGATCCCGCTGTTGGTTATTGGCCGGAGAGATGTCTCGGTCATGTCTGCATGGTTCCCGAACCCGTAGGGTGTACACACCTAAGGTTCGATGATGCTAGGGTTATAGGGAATGTAGTACGTGTTTATCGAATGTTGTTCGGAGTCCCGGATGACATCCCTGACGTCATGAGGAGTTCCGGAGGTAAAGATTTATATATGGGAAGTCCCGTTTTGGTCACCAGAATGATTTCGGGGGTTACTGGTATTGTACCGAGGCCACCGGTAGGTGTCCGGGGGTCCACCGGGTGGGGCCACCTGCTCGGTGGGCCAAGTGGACCAAGTGAAGGGGGGCAACCAGCCACTGGTGGGCTGTTGCGCCCCCCCCAAGGGCCCAAGGCGCCTAAGGTTTGGGGGAAACCCTAAATGGGGGGCGCCCCCTTGCCTTGGGGGGCAAGGCACCACCCTGGCCGCTGCCCCCTCCTCGGATTCAATCTGAGGGGGCCAGCCCCCCTCTCCGTGGCCCCTATATATATGTGGGGGGGGGGGTTTGAGGGCAGTCGCACCCAAGTCCTGGCGCAGCCCTCCCCCTCTCCGTACTACTCCTCCTCTCCCCGGTGCTTGGCGAAGCCACGCCGTCGTGCTACTGCTGGACAGAGTCTTCCCCAACCTCTCCCTCTCTCCTTGCTGGATCAAGGCGCGGGAGACGTCACCGGGCTGCTCGTGTGTTGAACGCGGAGGCACCGTTGTTCGGTGCTTAGATCGGATTTGGCCGCGATCTGAATTGCTTCGTGTACGACTCCACCGACCGCGTTCTTGTAACGCTTCCGCATCGTGATCTTCAAAGGTATGAAGATGCACTCCCCACTCGTTGCTAGTAGACTCCATAGATAGATCATAGATCTTGGTGATGCGTAGGAAAACTTTTGATTTTCTGCAACGATCCCCAACAGCTCAAACACCCAAGAGTAACAAGATTCGCAAGGGATTAGTGGGCGAATAAAATTTCTCTTGGTGGAAGTGTAGATTGATGCCTTCTCAACCAATCCCTAGGAAATCAACAACTTCTATTGGCTTGGGAGAGAGATCGAGCGGACATGAAGCTTTGAGAAACAATGGAGCTTGGTACTACCGCTGGCGTGGGAGGAGCCAGACGTAGCCCTGTTGCGTATAGCAACGGGCGGTAGTACTGCCGGGGCGGTACTACCACGCGCCCTTGCGGTACTACCGCAAGGTAGGGTAGAGACTGGTCGGGGAACAACACGGACTGATAAAATTACATCTGTGGCTACTTCCGCAGAGTTTCGATCGATGTAAAAACCCGGCACAGTACTACCGCTTGCCTGGAGCGGTACTACCGCGTAGGGTGCGGAAGTAAAAAATTACTTCCGCTCCTACTTCCGCACTAGCCACGACGCTAGGGCAGAGCCCACGGTACCACCACGACCCTGGCACTGTACTACCGCGATGTGCGGTACTACCTTAGTGACGGAGGGTTACTACCGTGGGACTTTGCGGTACTACCGCTCCCTTGAGAGGTACTACCGCATGCCACAGAGTATTAGTAGTAGAAAGCCTTTGTTTTTGCAATGATAAGGAAAACAGCCGGTGCTCCAAAGAAGCGATGGAAAGGTGGTGCAAACGTATAGATGTGTACGATTTGATTCCACCCTAACCTTTCCAAAGCGGACCCCCTTTTAATAGTACGGCTTTCCTATGACTCAATTCCACCAAAAAAGAAACAAAATGAAACGCCGTCTTCGATAGGCTCTGAGGGGCAATGAGTCGTCTTATGCCTAGACATGAGATATCTACAAAGCTTAATGCACATGATTAGTCCGCAAATGCATTGTCATCAATCACCAAAACTACTTAGGGAGAAATATGGCCTTACACATTGTTCACCAACTTCTTTAAGTGTGAAATTATTGCCTACCAAATTGAACCTCTGTCATCTATTTCTTTCCATCCCCCTGAGGGAGTCCTAGATTGAGGGGTCCTCGTGTGGCCGGATAAACTCGTGGTGGGCCAGACTGGTGGGCCATGAAGATCATTACTGAAGATCATCCCTCGTATCCGGATATGAGTCGTGTATGTAATGGCGCATTATAGGTTCGGTGTAATCTTTCCTTTCTCTACAAGTTGGTTATGTACAAACCCTAGGACCTCGGGTGCATATATAAACTAGGGGGTTTAGTCCGTAGAGGCTAGAAGAGAATAACAGAATCATAGGCTAGGCTTTTAGGGTTTAGCCATTACGATCTCGAGGTAGATCAACTCTTGTAATCATATTCATCAAGATCAATATAGCAGGAAGTAGGGTATTACCTCGATCGACGGGGCCTGAACCTGGGTAAACATCGTGTCCCCAGTCTCCTATTACCATCGATCCTCAGACACATAGTTCGGGACCCACTACCCGAGATCCGCCGGTTTTGACACCGACATTGGTGCTTTCATTGAGAGTTCCACTATGTCATCGACCGAAGGACTAATGGATCGCTTCCTCAACCACGACGACACCATCAAGGGAACTTTCCCTCTCAGCCAGCTTTTTGTGTTCGATGGCTTCGTGCTTCGTGCCAACACACAAGGCCACGTTGATCAGGTTGAGAGCTATGCCCCTGGCCATCAGGTCAGGTTTGGAAGCTTGAACTACGTTGCTGATAGCCCCAGAGACTTGATCTTCGACGGATTTGAGCTCAGGGGGATCTCTCCCTGCCACCACGATGAACATGACCTAACTCTGTCATCAGAACACCTCCAGGAAATAGCACATGTAACCATTTTGGCCCTAGATCTGGAACAGATTGCGTCATCCAAGGACGGGAAGCTCAAACCCGCCGCGGAAGCCACGGACTCAGCGATGCTGGACCCGCACACAGACCCAACTCAGAGCGGGATCTATGTCACCGGAACTCCAGACTCGTCTCCGGCTGCAGGTTCCGAACCATGTGCATCTGCGTCCTTCAAGCTTGATCAGGCGCCTATCGCCGAATTCAGCACTGCAGATATCTTCCGGCACTCACCTTTTGGCGATGTGCTAAATTCGTTAAAATCTCTCTCCTTAGCTGGGGACACACAGCCGAATTATATCCGGTTTGAAGTGGAGGCTGATGATGGAGAATTTTGCTTCCCACCCACCACCCACTTGATAGCCATGGTCGAAGATCTAGCTCATCTATTTGACTACGCTTCCGAAGACTTCGAAGGGACAGACATCGAAGCCAAAGCAGATCTAGACCAAAACCGGCCCGTAACCGGGCGATGGATAGCCACGTCCTCATACGACGTGTATATGGTAGATACACCTAAGGAGAAGGAGGGCGACTGCGAAAATGATCCCACAAAGGACAAGCATGTCGATGAACCTCCCAAGCGTCGGCGTCCAAAGCGCTGAACTAAATCCCGTAAAAGGAAAGACGGCAACACTGTCACTAACAACCGTGACAGTCCGGGGCAAGCCGAAGACCCCAAAGATCTAGCGATGGAACAGGACGAGCAAGAGGACGATGAACATAGTCCGAAACCGCTATCCGATGACAGCGATGCCGAAGACATCAATTATGAACCTGTCTCCGAAGAGGATGTTGGCCTAAGCGACGACGAATACATCGTCCCAGAAGAACCCTTAGAACAAAAGCGCTTCCATCGGAGGCTTATTGCCACCACAAGGAGCCTGAAAAAGCAGCAGCAACGGCTTCGAGCCGCACAGGATACGCTCAATGATAGATGATGAAGTGCTAGATGCCAAGCAAAAATATGGCAACAATCGCCAAAACAAAGGCTATCGTAAGCGTAAGCTGCTGCCCGAATTCGACGACGAGGCCACAACGCCTATACCGCCGAAGATTAACACCACCGACAAGACGGACCGACCACCTCGTGGACGGGACAGAGTGGCTAGAAACGGCGTACACAAGCCCGCACCCCCACCCCGTAAAGGAAAGGAGGATGCGGCTTAGGCCCGGAAACACGATCTGCGTGAGGACCTGAACAAAAAGGCTGGCAAGACTAGATCCATCGACGGATCCAGGGACCATGCTCCCACATGGGACGGCGGCTATCAAGCCAATCATGTCGGTCATATACCAGTTCGAGGTCAGTACCGAACATCACAACCGCCGGACATACGCCATGACATAGCAAAATACAGGGGTGCCGCACACCCTCTATGCTTCACCGATGAGGTGCTAGATCACGATTTTCCAGAAGGGTTCAAACCTGTAAATATCAAGGAGTATGATGGAACGACGGATCCTGCTGTCTGGATAGAGGACTTTATTCTTCACATCCACATGGCTCGCAGAGATGATCTCCACGCCATCAAATACTTACCCCTCACGCTGAAAGGACCAGCTCAGCACTGGCTAAACAGCCTCCCAGAGAACTCCATTGGGAGTTGGGAAGAACTTGAGGATGCTTTTCAGGCCAATTTTCAAGGGACCTATGTCCGGCCCCTAGATGCTGACGATCTAAGTCACATCATCCAACAACCCGGGGAATTAGCCCGCAAGCTTTGGAATTGGTTTCTCACTAAGAAGAACCAAATCGTCGACTTTCCGGACGCCGAAGCCTTAGCGGCCTTCAAGCATAGTGTCTGGGACGAATGGCTAGCTAGACACCTCGGACAGGAAAAGCCGAGGACAATGGCAGCCCTAACTACACTCATGACCCGTTTTTGCGCGTGCAAGGACAGTTGGCTAGCTCATAGCAGCACCAGCGACCCTAGAACATCTGAAGTCAAGGATGGCAATGGGAAGCCATGACGTAATAAATACAAACGTCGAAATAATGCTGGAAGCCCAGATGATATAGCGATAAACGCCGGATTCAGCGGCTCCAGACCCGGTCAATGGAAGAAGACATTCAAAGGCAACAAAGATGGTCCATCTAGCCTGGACAAAATATTAGATAGACCCTTGTCGGATTACGGGCTCCGCAAACCCAAGAAGTTCGAACATAGTGGTGTGAATGAAGATCTGTGCCACTCACGTCTACCTAGCGTCTCGCACTCGCCTAGTGAAGAGATTCAAGCAAACAACAAGTGAAGCACGCAAGAGTTTACCCAGGTTCAGGCCACCTTGTGGTGTAAAACCCTACTTCCTTCTTCGGTGGATTGGCCTCGGGAGGGCTAGAATATGAACTAGTACAGTGGTTCCTGAGCTCAGGAGAAGAGCTCAGGAGGGTCAGGAGGCAAGAGTTCATGCGCCTTTGCGTGGTGGCAAAGTTTATGGATCTGCTTGACCTGTCTTGACTTGACCTAACTTGACCCCCCTTCATAGTGAGGATCCTAGCTACTTATATAGGCGGCGAGGGTCCTCTTCCCCGAAATGTTTAGGCGAGAAGGGATCCCCCAACAACCATTTTTGAGCGGGAACACAAGGACGTTCCTACCCTGACAAAAGTAGTCTTCGCCTGCAAAAGGATCAGGCGGTGACGCGGTGGTGGGCTCGGTGGTGACATCCTCCCTGTCGTCCTTGCGGTCTTCGGTCTTGTTGCACCAAAGGGGGAACCTTTGTCCCTCTCCTCGGGAACCTGCGCCTGCGCTCCGTCCTTTGCACCAACACGGTAACTGCGCTGCTGCCGGGCGCTGGCACACGCTGGCCCAGTGCGTCACTGCTTACATCGCAGCCTCCTCCTGAGGCAGGCCTGGCCTTGGATTCTACGCCCCTCTGGAGCACCTTGCTGAGGCCGCTCCTGAGGGGGTCATGGCATTGTTCTCCTCACGAGGCCTAGCCCCCTCACGAGGGTCTTGGGCAGCTAGTCGATTAGCTGGGCCATACCAGGCCGTGGCAAGAGCGCGCTGCGGCCCGCAGACAGGCAAGTCTAGGTACCCTGGTTCCCAGTACGCCGACAGTAGCGCCCGGTCCCAAGGCACGTGCGGAGTTGGCTTCGGAGCGAAGCCTTAGCCGAGGACGAAGCGCCACGGGCCCCAAAAAAGGCTACAGGTCAGGCTGGCGCGTGACGGTTGGATGGGACGTGGGTGACTCCACTTCCCACGTAGTCTCGGTAACCGCGCGACTTGACAACTCCTTGGTGCGGCGGCGGGGCCATTATGGCCGCGCATGAGTGGCCGGCGATTGATCTTCTTGGCCTATAAACAGGGGATGAGGCACCACGTCTCTCGCTTGACTGTTGCTGATCAATCCCTGGTCCTCCCACTTCTCCGAGGGCTTTCCATGGCGCCGATACGTAGGTTCTCGACCGTAGAGAAGGGGAAGAGCCCGGTGGTGGAGCCTGAGCCGCTCCCCCTGAAGAAGAGGCGCCGTGATTCCAAGAGCGTCCCTGAGACCGGCGGATGCCCATACATGGTGCACACGGGCGCCACCAGGATTTCCGCTTTCCTTAGGTGCTATGGCGATAGGCGGATGAAGCGGGGACGGTGACAGGGGTGGTGCAGCCAGCCGCCCAGAGAGACGGGCAACTTCTCGTGCCCTGCTGCCGTCCCATACTGAGGACGACGCCTACGAGTTCATCATGTGGGCGGGATCCCCTCCGCATTCTTGGATCCTCCTTCCTCCATTCCTGAAGGAGGTGCTCCTGGCTCGCGGCCGAGTGACGATGCAGCTACGGCATGAGGGGTGCCACCTTCCCCCTTCGTATGCCGACGTGGAGGTGGTCTCCTCTGGCCAGGTCTTCATGACCTGGGGTTGGGGCGTGGTGCGCCGCGCCTGCGCCCCCAGTGGGAGGCACATTCTTCATTTCGCGCTGGACGGGATGAGCACGATGACCTTCAAGGTCTTCGGGGCGGACGGCTGCCAGCAGTCGTGTGGCGCGGGGGACGGGCTCGCCGACGACCATTTCCCATGCCGCCACGGCAGCAAGGCCGGGTGCAAGGCTCTCGCCATCGATCGTGCCTCCGACTCCTCCGGTAGCAGTTACGCTACCCCTGATACGGCCTCGAGCTCCGACGAGAGCTACGAGCCGCCAAGCCGCCACTCCTATCGCCGGAAGGTAACAGCGCCCTCCCGGCGCCGTCCTTGTTGAAGGAGTTCAAGCCGCATTCCTCGAGAGCGACCTTCTTAGCTTGGTCCCTCCGGGACACCATGGATGGCCCCATGAGGGCGTGTAAATCCTTGTAATACTTTTGCTATTATCTGGCGTCATAAACTTATGTTCCTCATGAGGCGCTCTCCTAGAGCATGACTTTCCCTTCCTTCTGTCCCCGCGGTACTTTAGGGCCCTACGCCAGCGAGACCCAGTCCATAGACAAGCCTCAGCCTACGCTAGTATGCCAGGTCGCGATGCCGTGGTCAAGGCCAGGAGGTGAGTGACACAGGGTCCAGTAGGAGCCCCCGAGGCGCGATGCTCGGGAGGTCCCTCTTGGCGTGTAGGCAATCGTCTACCAAGGCCGTCGAGAAGGGATTTCATGCCCCAGCGGATTCGTAATTACAGTGGGTGGAGCTGTAGGTACGCGAGTAGATGCGTCGTTGAAAACTTATCTTAGTGATCCCCTGTGGTCAGGTGGCGGTGGCACTTGATTTTCTGTCACCTTTCCCTCGGGGCGAGGCTCTGTGCCCAGGCTGTCTTCACGAGGAGGTGGCAGCAGTCGCTCCCAGGCCACCGAACATAAAGGGTGCGGCTGCCGAGGCCCTGGGGGCGAAGGTCACGGAGCTGGTGGAGGCGTTCCTCTAGGCCACTGCTACCGCGGCCGAAGAGGCGGAGACTGGTGATGATGCGCAGACCGGTGATGATGCGCTTGGTGATGCCTGATTTGCTCCTGTCCAGAGAGAGAAGTGCGAGTGCCTCGGAGGGCGTAAGAATATTGTTTGAATATGAAGAACTTGGTATTATTGTAATAACTTGATGATTTCAGTGCTTGCTTCCTTTCATGTTTGCTTAGGTGCTTTGCGTCGGCAGGGCCCAACCCCGCGCATACCTCGATCGACATTGAGCCCTCCGGGTGACTGGGGTTATCGTAATAACTAGACTCAAGGGATGAGGGGCTACGTGGCTAGTGAGGCCCCTGGGTCGCGATGCCCAGGGGTCCCCCTTGACGTTCAAGCAATCCCGTTTGCGTTCTGTGTTGGCAGGGCCCAACCCTGCGCATACCTCAATCGCCATTGAGCCCTCCCGGTGACCGGGGTTATCGTAATAACTAGACTCAAGGGATGAGGGGCTACGTGGCTAGTGAGGCCCCTGGGTCGCGATGCCCAGGGGCCCCCCTTGACGTACGAACGGCTCTCATGAGGGAGAACGAGTACCATACCTTGCTCACGAGCCTTCGCCTCGGATGGGGGCGAGAGAAGGCCAGGTGTCTGGGCACCTGGTAGGGTGGCGTCTGCCAGGCGTGACCTGAGCATAGCCCCCGTGCCTAGCCTCCCTCGCGACACCCATCCAAGGAGAAGCTGTGAGCGTCGTGAGCTGAAAAGCTCCCTGAGGTTGGTGCGACCACTTGGGCCGCCCTTAGTTGTTTATAACTAGCACGGAGCATAGAGCTACCACACTTGCGTAGAGTGTGGGCATAACCACGCCTCAGTCGTAGCGGCCAGCGCGGAGCTTGGTGCTTCCACTCGTTCGTGGGCATAACCGCTCCTCGGTTGGTTCTGCCAGCGCGGAGCATGGCACTTCCACTGGACCGTGGGAGGGAGCCTCCCACCGGGAGAGACTCTGGGGCGTGTACAGCCCCGTCCTAACATGTGGCTTGCACGGCAGGACAGCCAAGGTGTATATGGGCCCTCCTCAGGACGAGTTGAACGACTCTGAGGAAGTTCTCGTGAGCTTACTCATCACTCACGAGAACCTACCCTGAGGTGGGTTGCACCTGAGTCTTCTTCTGCAAAATGTGAAAAGAGAGGTGTTGTGTCGACCTACGCCGGGTGTATCTCTAGAGGGTATCGCATGAGCAGGCCGCAGAACCAGCGACCCCAGGAGGTGACGTCACTATCGGAATTAGGGCTCCACAAAACCCGATAAGTTCGAACACATGGGAGTGAACGAAGATCTCTCCCACTCACGTCCACCTAGCGCCTCGCTCTCGTCTCGGTGGAAGGATTCAAGCAAACAACAGATATAACACACAAGAGTTTATCTAGGTTCGGGCCACCGCGTGGTGTAATACCCTACTTCCTGCTTTGGTGGATTAGCTTCAGGCGAGCTGGAATATGAGCTAGTACAACACTTCCCGGGCTAAGGAGGTGAGCTCAGGAGCGTCAGGACGAAAGTGTTCTTGCTCCTAGTGTGGTGGCTGAGTGTGTTGACCGATCCCCTTCACAATGGGAATCCTAACTACTTATATAGGCGGCCACGGTCCTCTTCCCCCGAAAAGCTTAGGCGGAAAGGGATCCCACAACGGCCATTTTTGAGCGGAAACACAAGGACGTTCCTACCCTGACAAAAGCTGTCTTCGCGTGCAAGAGGATCAGGCGATGACGCGGTGGTGGGCTCAACGATGACATCCTCCTGGTCGTCCTTGCGGTCTTCGGTCTCGTTGCACCAATGAGGAAACCTTTGCCCTGCTCCATGGGAACCCGCGGCTGCGCTGTCCCCTTCGCACAAAAATGGTAACTGTGCCGCTAGCGGATGCTGGCACCCGCTGGCGCGGTGCGTCATTGCTGACATCACTACCTCCTCCTGAGGCAGGCTTGGCCTTGGATTCTCCGCCCCTCCGGAGCACCTTGTTGAGGCTGCTCCTGAGGAGGTCTTGACGTTGTTCTCCTCGTGAGGCTTAGCCCCCTCACGAGGGTCTTGGGCAGCTGGCCGATCAGCTGGGTCATACAAGGCTGTAGTAGGAGCGTGTCACGGCCCGCAGACAGGCATGTCTAGGTACCCTGGTTACTAGTACGCCGACAGTAGCCCCCAGGCCCAAGGCGCGTGTGGAGTTGGTTTCGGGGCGAAGCCTTAGTCGAGGACGAAGCACCGCGGGCCCCAAAGGTGCGGGCCAAGCTGGCGTGCGACGGTTTGATGGGACGTGGGCGGCCCCGCCTCCCACGCAGTCTTGGTAGCCGTGCGCCTTGCCAATCGCATGATCGGTAGGGCATCTTGCTGCCGCCTCTGCTTTCTGCCTTCCAATCGCTCCCTTTCTTCACTTGCCTCATCTACCCCTTCCCCCTTGCTGTCATGCTGTGCAAGCGAAGAAGAGGGGGGATGGCGAGCCTGCCGCGTCGCCGCCAATGGTCGAGCCGACGCTGGGCTGCTCCGCCATAGTGAACCAGGAGGGTCTGGACAAGGTGCGTCGTGCCTTGGCCGATGCATCTAACGAGTGGGGACTGACCCGGGTCTGGCTTGCTTCCCAGCCGGTGGCGGAGCTTGGTGCTAAAGACATCCAGCTTCATCTCCATGCTATCTTCGGGGGTCTCCTTCCTCCTTTCTCCGCCTTCTTCTACGCAGTGCTTACGCATTACCAGATTCGGGCGTTACACCTGGACCCTGGGTCCATCATCCTGCTTTCTGGCTTCACGTTCCTGTGCAAAGCTTTCGTTGGTGTTTCCCCCTCCGTGGCCTTGCTTTGCCACTTCTTCGCCCTCTCCTTGGTTGATAGGGGACAGCGCTCGGGGTGCGCGTCGTTGCGCGTGGTGGAAGCGACTGCTGCCTCCGGAATTGACTTCTCGCTTCACCCAACCACAGAAGGGTTTCGCCGACAATGGGTGTTCGTTGATGCCGTCGCGTATAGCCCCCAATTCCATCTCCCTGATGCACCGGCGGTGCCGAACTTGGGCTGGTGGCATGAGGCCCTTACAGATCCACGGGCGGAGCCTATGATGCGCCGACTGGCCAACCTGAGGAGAGGCGTATTGGCCCTGGCGATGGTGGTGAGGGACTTCCTTGTCCTCCACGTCTCCCCACTCCAGCGCCATTCCAGCCCAATGTGGGTTCTTGATGATCGAGCGCGCCTCCAGCAGAAGTAGCTCCCCCCTAATACACTCCAGGGGCTGATGCGGCTGCTCATCGGTGGAGTGCCTGAAGCTCGCCCTGGTTCCGCGGCTCCCTTGTACCTGGCTCCTATAGCCGGAAGGGCTCTTCTTGGAAGGATGCCCCGCTTCGATGCGTGGGGGCTGATCCCGGGAGGCACCCCTGATCCTCATGATGATTCCTTGGTGGTAACCGGGCTTGCAAGCCCGTCCTTTCCTTCCGGGGCGGATGCACCTGGCGGAGCCCCTGGCCTGGGGCCGACTCCGTCCCTGGAGCAAGTGGACGAAGCTCAGGTGTCGGTGATGATGGAGGTGCCGGAAGATGCCGAGGCGCAGCGGGCTCCTGAAGCAACTGAGGTGGAGGCGCAGCGGCCTCCGATCGAGGCGTGTCCGGGGAGCGCCACATCAGGGAGCGGGGCGCCGGCCTCGGGCGCCTGCTGCGACCTTGCCCTGGGACTAGGCATATTTGCCTCAAGCGGCCTCCGGTCGTCCTTCGTGACGCTAGGCAAGAGGCGGAGGTTGAGGAGCATCTTCGGCCCTGCCCCGAGGGCCCTGAAGAGGATGAAGCTGAATGTACCAAGCAGGTGCGTGTTCTTCGGCTCTCCCTATCCTTCCCAATGTGGTTCTGTTGACCTCTTGCTCCGCAGGGTCTCTTCCGCTTTGTCCTCGAGCCGCTCGACGAGGCTCGCAGGAGCCTCCGCCTGCATCCCTCCTTCGGACCATGCCGGGCCTTCGGGAGGCCTCACGCGGGCTCTTGAAATCGCGCCCAGGTCTTATCGCACAGGTCATGCTCCTAGCCCCCGAGCGCCTCTGGGGCAAGGCAACTCTTGGTACATCGTGAGACCGCTCCGTGTCTCGGGTCTTGCCTTCACTATGGGTCAGCAAGCTCTTAAGGCATCTCGAGCAGCTGTTCGCCCATCAGGACCATGCCTGCTCCCTGCGCCAAAAGTACCGCGCGCCCCCGAGGCTAGCTCCGAGGCACACGCTGAACACGAGGGAGAGGGGGAGCCCCCTTTGGGCGGCGAGGATGCCGGGGACGAGCCCGGTCGTCTTTTGGAACTTGGAGTGCGCAGGAGCGTGGTCCATCATGACCTTGTGCGGGAGGCGTCGGACGCCCTGAAGCGTCTCGAAGTCGAGGTTGCTGAAGTAGATCAGCGTGTTGAGGCCAAGGGTCTGCTTCTAGCGAAGGGTTGGCACCAGTTGAGGACCGCCGTCAACCTATGCCAGCTGCAGCACGAAACCGCCCTAAGGAAGGCGGAAGCGCCGGCTGCCGTGGCTCGGGAGGCTTGCGACCGTGCCCTGAAGGAGGCCCGAGACGCTAAGCGCCGCTGCGCGGCCGCCGAGGAGCGCGAGCGTGAGCTTGAAGCCTCGAACGCCGCGCTCGAGCGCCAGGTTCAGGCACGGAGGGCTGCCCTTGCCGTACCTGTGGTTGATGATGATAGCCTAGCGGGCCTCTCGGCACGGGAGGAGGCGCTGGCACTTGAGGCGATGGAGCTGAACATGGAGCACGAACACCTGGAGACGATGGAGCGCCAGATAGCCAAAGCTGAGGGCAACCTTGATGATCGCGAGATTGCCGCAAAGAAGGCCGCCAAGGAGGCGGAGCATCTCCGGAAGGATTACCGCGAGAAGCTGGGGCTTCACAAGCCTCGCTTTGCTGACAAGCGCAAGGGGCTTCAGAAGGAGTTCACGGCTCTTCAAAGCAAACTGGCGGATGTCGAGCGTCGTCTGCAGGTGTCGGAGAAGGCTCGCATCGCAGCCGAGCGTTGCGAACGGGCGTCGAAGAAGGCGTGCACCGAGGCAGAACGCCGCGAGCGGGTGTCGGAGGAGGCTCGCGCCACCGCCAGAGCGGAACTGTCCTGCTTTCATAAGGAAGTGGAAGACATTTCCGCCCTCCCGGATCGAACTTCTGAGGAGGCCGCACAAGTCCGTGGGATGCAGCAAACCTGCTCGGAGATGTTTGAGGCCCTGCGGCACCGGGCCGGCCGGGCCCTAGGAGAACTTCTTGGCTCGGGGGTCGCCGGCACCCGGGTTAACGATGACGCCAGGTATCCCGGGTTCTTTACCAGGGTGGTGGAGCGTCTTGAAGGCGGCGTCAAGAATGCTCGGCAGCTCGACGAGGAGCAAAGCCGCGGCGTCCTGAGGAGCGCGGTCTCCCGCATCTTCGGCAACTTGCATTGTCTTGACCCTCATATGGACTTCGAAGCCCTGCTGGAGCCTGCGCCTGAGGCGGTCGCCGGCCCCTCGGATGATTGGGTGAGCGACCACGTGGACGCTTTGGTGACGGAGCTCGTTCCAGCTATCGATGATGTGCCGATGCTTGAGGGGAGCGACACCGACAGTGCCGGGGAAGGCGTCGATGCTTAGTCCAGTTCCTGCTGTAAATTTGTTTTTGGTTGTGGCTCCAGAGCCGGGTGAGATGGGTGTCACAAGGCTTTAAACTTTTTATGATGTAATTAAACATCGTAAGGATAGGTTTTTAGGCACTCCCTTTCTTGTTCCCGAGGATGTGGCCTTAAGCCCTTGTCGTGTGTCAGGACGGAGCGTCCGCCGACCTCGTCCGGGCACACCTCGCGAGTACCTGCTGTGAGCGCAAGAGTGGTTGGCGGTCCGGTCGCGGATAAAACAGAACGTGCACCCATGCCCCGGCCCCAGCTCGTGAGGATTGACAGGGCAGGGTTGCGGACGTAGCCCAGCTCGACTGAGCAAGACGAAAAAATGGACTGGTGAGGAAACACGGCAGAAATCGCAAAACACAGAAAAAAATTCTCCCTTTTATTCAAGAAACGAGTCGCGCGGTGGCGAGATCGGCTTGAAAATGTGGATATAGAGGGAGCAAATGCGAATGGCAAAAAGGAGGGGCCGCGTCCGGCCCCTTAGCAGGTCTTCAGTCTTCTCCCCAGCGCGGAGCATAAGGCTACCACCGGCGGATGTGGGCATAGCCATTGGGGGGCAGTGTCGACGGCCAGCGCGGAGCATGGTGCATCCACTCGGCATGGGAGGGAGCCCCCGAGGTCCTAGGACGACGCTCCGGAAACTCCGGGGCGTGTACAGCCCCACTCATTATTACGTGAGAGTGTCACGAGCGGAGATCTTCTGACGTGCCCGCCCCTTCGCTTTGAGGGCCCCGCCCCGCACTAGTCCGCTCCCTCATGAACTCACCCGAAGGCGGCATTCATGAAGTGGGACACCTTGGCCATAGGCCCCCCTCCGAGAACCAGGCGCGCCGCTCACGCGATCTCCGAGCGCGCTTCCACTACTAGAAAAAGGCCTACTAATGGCGCACCGGTTTTGCCCATTAATGGCGCACTACTGGTGCGCCATTAGTAGCACGCCATTAGTATTTTTTACTAATGGCGCACCTCTGATGCGCCACTAGTATCTGGTATACTAATGGCGCACCACTGGTGCGCCATTAGTATAGGGCACTGTGCGCCATTAGTATGCCTCCCAGGGGGCCATCTATACCCAGGTGCTTTGGCATACTAATGGCGCACTGCATAGAAGTGCGCCATTAGTAAAAAAATTCAAATTATTTTTTTCAAAAAAAAATTCAATTTTTTTTCTTAATCTCAGATCATTATGCCTTAATATGGTGCGCCATTAGTATGCCTCCCAGGGGGCCATCTATACCCAGGTGCTTTGACATACTAATGGCGCACTACATAGAAGTGCGCCATTAGTAAAAAAAATCAAATTATTTTATTTCAAATTATTTTTTTATTTTTTTCTTAATCTTAGATCATTATGGCTTAATATGGGGTCAATTTGCTTAATCTCAAGTCAAATCGCACTCTGTGGTCAAACTTCCCATAAGGTCACCCATCCTCACACTACTCCAGCCCGAGCACGCATAACTTTGTAGTTCTATCCAACCCCAGCACCAGCTCACTTCACACGCACTTGTTGATATATCTATCATATCAATCCTATTAACCCTTCTTGATGTCTAGGAGTTTGTTAATGTTCATGAGTATGATGAAATTTTGAAAATATATTTCAAACTTCCCGGTCATATTACGTATCATATTTTGGAAAAAAATTATAATTTTTTTTTCGAAAAAATTATAAATTTTTTTGTTACTAGTGGCGCACCTAGCAAATGGTGCGCCACTAGTAAGTTTGAAATTTTTTGAATTTTTGTGCCTGTAGATCTTAAAAGCCCCGTAACTTTTTTTCTGTTAGGTTTTTGGGGATTTTGAAAATGTTTAACGGGATTCCCCCGGTTAAATTCGGATGTAACTTTTCGAGTAGATGATTTTTCATATAAAAAACTTTTTAATCCGAGTTCGTATGCAAAAGTTATGCCCGTTTTACTAAATTCCAGAGATATTTTGCAAATAAAGTCAAAATTCATATTTGTAAATTTTCCCAAGAAGTAGACCACATATCACATGAGAAACTTATTTTCTTTTATTTTTTTGACATTTACATCATATTCTTTTATTTATTTTTGAACTGGAAAAGGCGGTCCACG
>LR738714.1:152353870-152402361 GCA_902687465.1 Secale cereale | reverse complement strand
TAATGGCCAAGTTAGTAATGGCGCACCATGGGAGTGGTGCGCCATTAGTAGTTCAACTAGTAATGGCGCACCACTCCCACGGTGCGCCATTATTAGTTTTGAAAAAAAATATGAAAAAAAAATACTAATGGAGCACCGTGGGAGTGGTGTGCCGTTAGTAAGTTGAACTACTAATGGCGAACCACTCCCACGGTGCGCCATTATTATTTTTTGAAAATAAAATTAAAATAAAATAAAAAGAAAATTTGAAAAAAATTTACTAATGGCGCACCGTGGATGTGGTGCGCCATTAGTAGTTTAACTACTAATGACGCACTATCCACTGATGCGCCATTAGTAGTTTTGAAAAAAAATGAAAAAAAGTTGTTACTAATGGCGCACCACGTCAACGGTGCGCCATTAGTATTTGGATACTAATGGCGCACCAACACATGGTGCGCCATTAGTATATACTAATGGCGCACCGCATGTCTGGTGCGCCATTAGTGTCAATTCCATCTATAGCCTTTTTTCTAGTAGTGTTCGCCCCTGAGGGCTAACGTCGTTCAGAGACGCGGCGTCCTGAAGTGCGAGGGGGTCCCCACCCTACCCACGCTCCTAATGGCCTCTGAGCCCTTCCTGATCAGGGTCGGGCCCAGCGGGTACGGGACTTCGTGAGCAGGGGGACGGAGCCACGGTCTTGGGACCTCCTACTGCGCGTAGGACGGGCTGCCGTACCACCTCCAGACGCACCCTCCGCAGCCTAGGGGATGGTACGCCGGGAGGCGCGGCATCTTGAGGTTGAACAGATGGGGGAGAAGGCCCCTCCCCGCGCGCATCATACCCACCGCCAGCGTGCCGCTGGTGAAATCCAAGGCGGGCTCATGCATGATGGATCATGCGCGGGGGGACGAGGGCCTGACCCGGGCCTTCTCTTCCCTTTCTGTCTTGACGTGGCAACTAGAGTAGTTCCCTGGCCTGCCAAGGCGTAGGGCCAGAGACACTATTGGCCCGAGGCCTACGGCTGGTGCAGCGAGTGCCGGCCCCCGCAGGCACCAGCGCGCGTCTCATTCGCGATCCATGGCCGTGGGAGATGATGATGAAGGGTTGAGGGCTAAGAGCGGGGGATCTGCCTCCCGACCTTCCGCTCCTGAGCCCCCTGGTGCCGGCGCCTGGTTGCACCCGGCGCGCGGCGTAGTCCTGTGGTCGCCTCCTGATGGCTCCTCGACGGGGGCGGTTCCTGAGTACAAAGGGCTTCGAGGCAGAGGGGCGGCCTCATATGCAGGGTTCAGCGGATCATACCCCATGTCGCCCTCGTAGGTCGCCGCGGGTCTTGACCATACGGGCAACCGGGTGTGGCCGGGGCAGCACCCGATCCCCGACGTCGTCGTGTGGAAGCAGAATGGCTCGGCCCCGGTGCTGGCGGTGTCGAGGAGCTTGGCCATCCTGAGGAGTAGCACGTCGTGGCCGCTATCGAGCAACCGGCACCTTAGCAGTTCCCTTGCCACCAGTAGCGCGGCCCTTATGTTCGCTATTTCGCACCGGTCCCGTGAGCTTGCCGCTGCGTGCTCGGCGGCCCATGCCGCCGCACGGCCTTGACGCCGAGTGGGCAGTGGGTGATGCTGGTCTCCAGGCGGCGAGTCGGTGATGCTCATCGTGCCGTCGGCCCCGATCAAGGACGGGTGGCGGTGAGTCCCGCGGCCGAAGGGAGATGCCTGAGCGGCGCGGGCGCCACGGGCTTCCGCACACATCTTGTGCGCCTCCGCCATCATGGTCGCGGTTTGTTGAAGTTGGGCGACGTGGGGTTGATGGACAAGAGAGGGGCGAGGTCATCGGAGAGGCGATATTTCGACACGCCCCCTACCTGGCGCGCCTAATGTCGGATTAGGGCTCCGCAAAACCCGATAAGTTCGAACACAGGGGCGTGAACGAAGATCTCTCCCACTCACGTCTACCTAGCGCCTCGCTCTCGTCACGGTGGATGGATTCAAGCAAACAACAGACAGAACACACAAGAGTTTATCCAGGTTCTGGCCACCGCGTGGTTTAAGACACTAGTTCCTGCTTTGGTGGATTAGCTTCGGGCGAGCTAGAATATGAGCTAGTACAATAGTTCCCGGGCTCAGGAGGTGAGCTCAAGAGGGTCAGGAGGCAAGTGTTCTTGCTCCTTGTGTAGTGGCTGAGTGTGTGGACCGACCCCCTTCACAATGGGAATCCTAGCTACTTATATAGGCGGCCACAGTCCTCTTCCCCCGAAATGTTTAGGCGGGAAGGGATCCCACAACGGCCATTTTTTAGCGGGAACACAAGGACTTTCCTACCCTGACAAAAGCAGTCTTCGCCTGTAAGAGGATCAGGTGATGACGCGGTGGTGGGCTCAACGATGACATCCTCCTTGTCGTCCTTGCGGTCTTTGGTCTCGTTGCACCAATGAGGAAACCTTTGCCCCGCTCCTTGGGAACCCGCGGCTGCCCTGTCCCCTTTGCACCGAAATGGTAACTTTGCCGCTGGCGGACGCTGGCACCCGTTGGTGCGGTGCGTCATTAATGACATCACTTCCTCCTCCTGAGGCAGGCTTGGCCTTGGATTCTCCGCCCCTCCGGAGCACCTTGCTGAGGCTGCTCCTGACGAGGTCTTGACGTCGTTCTCCTCGCGAGGCTTAGCCCCCTCGAGAGGGTCTTGGGCAGCTGGACGATCAGCTGGGCCGTACCAGGCCATAGTAGTGTCACACCCTGATTTTCATGCCACAACAGATAAGCTATTAATCATGCTAAACTATGGTTTAACTTTTGAGTGTTTTTGACCTTGCTTGATTGGTTTTTTGTTTGTTGTTTGCTAGTGCTCTAAAAATCAAATAAATCATCCAACTCTTATACTTCATCTCCTTGATCCAAAACCTTTTCCCAATGATCATGCCATGTGTATAGACCAGTATAGTATTTTCCTATAAAAATATTTTGGCCAAATAGTATTTTCTAAAATTAGTTTTCCAAAACCCCCTGAATTGAGGTTTGTACTGCAAGTACCTTATTCAGGGTGTGAAAAATCTTCCAAAAAGTATATTTGAATCCTATTAGGCATAGGACTCCCATAAACCACAAAATTATAATTTTAAAAGTTATTTTTATATTTTATTTAAATGCTTTTTCTTTAGGCCAGAAATGGTCTTTAATAGGTTAAAATTATTTAAATATTTCAGAAATATTTGCCAAAATTCAGGAAAACTCATAGGACATATATTGTCCATATATAAGAGTTTCAACACATGGTCATGTTCAAAATATTGGGCAAATCCTTCCAAAACCCTTTATGGATATTTCAAGCTTTTGAAATATTTACAAAGGAAATGTTCTCCAAAAATTCCAGGGAAATTCTATCATGTCAAATATGACATATGTGATGATCTTACAAGGCCTCGTGCCTTGAAGATCAAGAAATCACCATCAAATCCCCTCAGAACCATTTCTGTCCATTTTGAAGTTTGAGCAACTTTACATTGCCAAACTTGTCCAAATGCTCTCAAACTTGGTGCACATGCTAAAATAGTCTAATTATGCATCTAGACCAAATGGCACAAGTATTGGAGAAGCATAGCTTGATCTAAGTTCCCCAAAACCCTTTCTGACCAGATCCAAATTTGAACAACTCTACATTGACAACTTTTTACTTGGGGCCTCAAATTTTGTGGACATGCTCACAACCCCAAATGATGACACTACACCAAGTGGTGCATCAAGGAGGGATGATTTGCTTGACCTAATATTGGAAAATCCATTTTTGTTGATTTCTAGGGTTCACCAAAGTTACATTGGCAAGTTTCTTCAAATGAGCTCAAACTTGGTGAAATACCCTATTTCTATATGCCATTTGATCCTGTTAAGTCTCATGTCAAGTGGAGTTAATTTGCTTGCCCAAATATGCATCAAACACCTTTTGCGATTTTTCCAAAACCATTGTTTTGGCCCCTTTGACTATTCCCCTTTACCTCTAATTCTTACCACAGGTGAAACTGATCACCTTCTACCTCCAGTAACTCACCCATGCCTTAGCTCAATCATTGGAGGGGGTAAAACCCCCAATTACCTCTCTATTCTCACCATGGCAGCACCTTTCCACCCTTCTACTTTTTACCCCTCCCTTCTACCTTACCTCCTAAGCTTCATAGAGCATCCCAGTGCCAACCTAAAGCCAGTAGACAAGCTTGGCCATGCTCAACTGCCAATGGCATGCCCTGGCATGCCAAAATGGCGCTCTGGAGCGCGCTACAGTGCTCTGGTGCACTGTAGCCGCCCCCCATCCCGATGCCCCGACCACCTCGGGCCTCCCCAGCACGCCAAACAACGTCCCTCGACGTCTGCATCATGGCAAGGTGATGTCCCCCTCCTCTCTCCCCCTCTCTCGCCCCTGCTTGCACGCGCGCCATGCCCGCCCGAGCGCTCCAATGGGAAACCTCACACGTGCGATGCTCTGGCCCTTCCCCGCTATCTCTCTTCTCTCCCCTCGCCTTAGTCCAACCCCAGGAGCACCCCAGACACGCCCACGCGTGCCCCCGTGGCTTGCAGCGATGGCAACAGCCTCACCGACGCATGAGCTCACGGTGCTCCATTGTCCGCCTATTTAAAGGCCACCACCGAGCCTCTCGCTGCTCCTTTGGCTATCTCTCCCTCCCGCGCACCCCCTGGACCGACCCACTTTCCTCCTTGTGTGCTACAACCACCTCCATGGTCGGAGCCTTGCCATCGGCCTCCGCAAAAATACGCATCCACCACTCCTCCTCCTCCCCTCTGGACTGCACTAGAGCATCTCCACCATCACCGCAAGCCATCTCGCGCTTCTCCCTCTCCTCCCCGTGGTCTTGCCATCGAGTTCCATCATCACCATCGCCGCCGTCCGCCGCGGGCGATGCGCTGCTCGCGTCCGACCACCCCAGCAATCGTGGCGCACCTCGACGGATGCGGCACACTCTCCTGAGCATGCCGGTGTGCTGGGCGTCGACGGAGGTGGCCGGTGCCGCCGGGGAGAGCGCCGGCGCCGCTCGGCTGCACCTCCTCTGTTTCCCGTCGCGCCGTGTGGGAGGTTGAAGGCGACCTGCCGCTGGAGCCTGCGCGTCAGCGAGCCAGTTTTCGGGGTCCTCCGTTTAAGTGGAAACGGCTCCAGCCAGAGTCACCTACCCTGCACGAAGGCGCACCCACGAGAAGCCACCTTCGACGTCACCTCTCCCCACTCGCGTGGCTGAGCCACTGGGCTGGCCCACTTCTATCTAACGCCCGGTGCCTTGGATAAGGATATAGCCCTTGCCTTTTCTCATTTCCTTTTTTCAGATAAATTGTAAAATCTCCCAAATATTCAAATGAACTCCAAATTTGATGACTCGAAAGGACAAGGCAAGCAGCCCTTTGACCATGTCTATGGAACCCTTTTTATGCATGTCATATAGCACCATATTGTTGTTGCAACGGAATCATGATTAGGTGCAAACCACTTTGATGGTTTGCCACTGTACTTCCTCGTTGATACTTGCATTGTGTATGACCCTACCTTCTTATGAGGGTTATGCCGGTGGGAGTAGATAGATGTATGCTATGGTAGTTGGCTATGCAAAATGGGTCAGGGTTATGCATTGAGAGAAACAAGTGTGGTTTGACATACTTGCAAATAACTAGTGGGTGCCACTAATTCCCATGGGAGATGATGAGGAACTAGGGCACTACTTGGTGGAGAAGTAGTGTGCCGAGGCTTGATGAAAGTGTTGTTTACAGAGATGGATTATATTTATGTGTGATTACCGTCCCAACCAAACATGTGCAACCACTCTACCCCTTATGGGACGGGGCATATTGACTACTTAGGATGATACTAGCATGGTGCCCACATCACTAGTGACGGGGGAGACTTGAGGTCACTCCCGGGATGGGGTCGTGCTTGGATAGGCGACCATGAATGTATTCACAGGGCACCGGACACACCGTTGGTCCCTTCGTGTATGTGTGACATTGTAAAAAGGGTGAGTCCCATGATTTATCGTTTGTACACGAGGGCTGTGCACCAACGAGTGGACCCTATGTTAGTGTCGCCTAGGGAAAGATAGTGATCAGGTGCTTTCCCCGGGTACTTGAGGTACCGCGGGTCGTGGATGACACGGAAGTTCCCCGGATCTTGTGGGTAAAGTGCGCAACCTCTGCAGAGTGTCAAACTATTCGAATAGTCGTGTCCATGGTCAAGGACAGTTGGGTGGTGCTGCTTAGACTATGTCCATAAGTTTCTGGAAACAACACAGTTTGGGTAAATCTATTGACGTGATTTGTGAGGAAGTCATGATGAGCTTGACCAAGAGTTGTTAATAACTCTTTTCCGATGTTGATGTCTATAACCTCCTGGTACTTGTTGCAGACGCATGCATGCCCTGGTTATATGTTGATCATTCTTGCATATGAAAAACTAGCTTTCCGCAAAACTGCCAATTTAGCAGTAGAGCCTTGCATAATTATTCTGTCATCACACTTGGGTTGCTTGCGAGTACATTCAAAGTACTCATTGGCTTGCCACTGGTTATTTTATTGGCTAGGCATGAAAGAACATGATATGATGAAGATTTCTTGGTGACGAACATGCGAGCTAGGACGCTTCCCAGTCAGAATGCCTGTAGGGTTAAGGCAGATGGCATGGGTCCAAGTTGTTACTGAAGATTTCCGCTGCAATGTTATATTCAAGACTTGACCATAATGGTCCCAATTTGTGTAATACGATATGTAAGGATGTAAGACTCTTGTTATTTAGCTTATGTGTGTTCAGTGAGCATTGATCTGTGGGATCACTGTACACATGCATTCGGTGATCACGACTTATGAGTCGGGGTCCCCACAGAGCTGGTATCAAAGCCATCCTGACTGTAGGAAGCCTTAGTTAGCATGGTCGTTAGTTAGGGTAAAACTATTTCCTAAACTATTACTAGTTTCCAAAGCTATCTATACTTCTCTTCCCTTCTTAGTTTTTCGAAAACTAGGCTATACTTGATCTCTTCCCGTTCAAAACTTTTGGTCGCTAGAACCCTTATGCCCCTGACAACTGGATTTCCTGTAATTCTCGTGGATGATCTAGAAGGAAGATGCCTTGCCAAACACTCACCCACCTCTTCTGAACACAAGATTGGTGACACCAGGACAAGACGATGCCAACAGAAGACACATCCTCGAGGAATGAGGACATGGAGACCTAGAAGACGGTGACACCCTTGACACTGCCCCAAGATGGTGCAACCTTAGCCTACGATGACAAAGGCACATGGTGTGCCAGATCATGATATACATCGCTAATAGAGTAATCCTGTCACTACTGTTGTTGTATCGGCAACCACCGATGAATGAGAACCTCGCCATTTGGTCCGCCTCACTATAGTGAGCAGGGAAACGGTTCTCTTCGTCCCCCGCTCTTGGGGTCGATGTTGTCTTCAACGTAACCGACATTTTGAACCTCTACTATGCCTTGTTAGTATCATTGCATAAAGGATTGCCTACCTGGTACCCTCGACGCTCCAAAAGGCACAAGGGACCGTTATGATTAAGAGGACAAGAAGGGACCAAGTCAACGCCAGCTACGAGGAGACAACTTCACCACATCACCTCATTAGGCGAGAAGTCGTTGAAGATTCTTCAAGCTCAACCCGGGTCGTTCAAACAACTACTAGGGACATAGCAACAACTGAGGAAAACTCAGAAGACTGCACGATGCACAAGGCACGACTACTAGTCCGAGAACCCCTAGGGTAGGATGAGTCGTGTACCCCCCTATGCGCAGTCAAGTCTGTGTGATGGTTCGAATAGAACCATGATGGTGTGTTGCTTGTTTTTATTGTTTGTGTTTTGATATAAGTCGCACAGTTGCCATAGGCAACAAGTACACGACTATATCATCTTCTTTATCTTGTTTCTTTTGTTTCGCTCTTTTAGCACATGTTTGTTTGCACTTGCACTATAGAACCCCCTTTTAGGCATTCCCCTCCTCTATGCTACTTTTTCCCTCTCTTCTCTCTCCTCAACTCAAGACCGGCAAGACATGAATTACCAAGGATTCCAACTCGGCAACCAACTAACAATGAAGACTTCTGCTACAACCTCCACGACCAAGTGCAACCCCGTGAAGTTATGTTTAACCCTCCAGACTAGAAACCCATTCCTAGACCCTTTGAGACTTCACGAGATACTCTAGCACGAACCCTTAACCATGTGCCTAACCCATAGAACTACAAGAGAACCAGTTAAGCCTCTATAACCTTGCACAACACTGGGTTCGTAATGGAACTAGTGGACACAGTGAGTGAGCACATTTTCGTCCTAATATAGCACAAGAACTGATGATGCCATAGATAGACCAATTTGAGGATATAGGACAGATGATATGGTGACTTTATATCAGTGACTTCGAGGAATTATTTGAGGCCTTGATGGATTGTGAGGTTTTCATGTTGGTGGGATCATGATTAATAAAGTCGTGTAACTATCACCACCCTGGAGTAACTTGGATTTGCAGGGCAATTGTGATTGCAAGATGAAATTCTTGGAAGTATAAGGTTTTGACTTCCTCGGAGGATATTGATTGGAGATAGTTGACATTTTGAGAATGGCTTGGGGGAAAATGTAGGAATTCTCGACGGACATGAGAATTGGATTTATGTAGCTGATTCTGGTTGGGTATAGATGCTAAGTATGCCTACATGGTTCGGTGTAAACTGGATTTAGACTGATGGTCCTGATCATGATTCCATGTTTCTCGGTGGACGATAAACTAGGAGATTAGATTAATTATCGGAGTTTATCTAGGGATCTGTATGAGCTTGATCTTGGAGTTTACTTGATCATGATAATCGAATTTGGTGAACTTACTATAGAATGCATAGCCCTTCCAAGTGTTTGGATATTATAGGGACTTGAGATCTTGTGGAACACCGTAGACATCGGATATGTAGAATTGTTGGATTATGTGGTGATTGATGGAAGAAAATGGCCTATTGGAGTTGATCCATAGGAAGGAAACAAGATCTTGGAGTGGCATATGACATGTTTCCATAGAAGAGAGATGTATTATCTTGAACCTTGCAAGAATAGGTTGAGTGCTTGGATTGTGGTGTTTAATTCAAGCTTAGCAGCATGTATGATCTACCCATGGATTTTATGGGTAGACATACATATGGATTTGGGGATCGCAGACAAGTACAATTTTGTTAGATCTCCTTTTGGGAGTCATGAGGATATGTATGGCATGAGTGGTGATTGGAGTTAGCCTATGCGAGAGGATGCTTTTAGTGGTATAAAGTTATTCGTTTGGAGTACTAGATAGAGCTATTGGCATCTCAGAAACCGTGCTTAAGGATAAGATAATAAACGTTCACTCACACGCTAGAATCCTTGAAACCCTTAAGCCCCACCAAGCCACAACATGGTCAGACCCTAACCTCGGGCCTTCACTCTAAGTCAAGAAGACCATTGGCAATATTCAACGGAGACCACCACCAATACCCCAGCCTACCTTGTTACCCCATAGACTTCATGGAGTACTTGGACAAGTTAGTTGTCATCTTTATTTGGCAACATACTTGACTACCCGAAGACGGAGGAAGAGTAATGCAGCTGGTTAGAAGACGTTTGAAGACCGACATGTCAAGAAGGAAGAACTACACCAACCACCATCATCAAGATGTAAACTTCCACGTCAAAGACCAGGCGTATCTGCAAACCACTCCTCTCGAAGGAACCAAGCACTTCCATGTCGAGGGGACGCTGACACAAAGATTTATCGACCTTCTTCAAGACCACGGCAAGACGAATAATAGATGGCTACCAGCTAGATTTCCCACCTGAGTTACCCACCGTGCATCAAATTTTCCACGAGTCACAACTCTGGAAGTACTTCTTACTTCCTAACTAGCCCGGTCCCTGCGAGAACACCGATCACCGAGCCTTTGACGTCTAGCCCAACCTAACCTATGCAAGAGACCCCTCAGCAACCTGCATCGAAGAGGGCAACATCCGAGAAGCCACATCCCCAAGTACTTCAAGGTTCCATGGAGCACCACTCGAAAGTAGAACCAACAAGAAGAAGGGAAGACTACCCCGTATCCAAATCTCCGTATTTCTTTCCACACCTAGTCTGGGAATCTCGGGGACGAGATTCTTGTAAGGGGGGTAGGTCTGTCACACCCTGATTTTCATGCCACAACAGATAAGCTATTAATCATGCTAAAATATGGTTTAACAAAAAATGTTGAGTTTTTTGACCTTGCTTGATTGGTTTTATGTTTGTTGTTTGCTAGTGCTCTAAAAATCAAATAAATCATCCAACTCTTATGCTTCATCTCCTTGATCCAAAACCTTTTCCCAATGATCATGCCATGTGTATTGACCAGTATAGTATTTTCCTATAAAAGTATTTTGGCCAAATAGTATTTTCTAAAATTAGTTTTCCAAAACCCCCTGAATTGAGGTTTGTAGTGCAAGTACCTTATTCAGGGTGTGAAAAATCTTCCAAAAAGTATATTTGAATCCTATTAGGCATAGGAATCCCATAAACCACAAAATTATAATTTTAAAAGTTATTTTTATATTTTATTTAAATGCTTTTTCTTTAGGCCAGAAATGGTCTTTAATAGGTTAAAATTATTTAACTATTTCTGATATATTTGCCAAAATTCAGGAAAACTCATAGGACATATATTGTCCATATGTAAGAGTTTCAACACATGGTCATGTTCAAAATATTGGGCAAATCCTTTCAAAACCCTTTCTGGATATTTCAAGCTTTTGAAATATTTACAAAGGTAATATTCTCCAAAAATTCCAGGGAAATTCTATCATGTCAAATATGGCATATGTGATGACCTTACAAGGCCTCATGCCTTGAAGATCAAGAAATCACCATCAAATCCCCTCAGAACCATTTCTGTCCATTTTGAAGTTTGAGCAACTTTACATTGCCAAACTTGTCCAAATGCTCTCAAACTTGGTGCACATGCTAAAATGGTCTTACTATGCATCTAGACCAAATGGCACAAGTATTGGAGAAGCATAGCTTGATCTAAGTGCCCCAAAACCCTTTATGACCAGATCCAAATTTGAACAACTCTACATTGCCAACTTTTTACTTGGGGCCTCAAATTTTGTGGACATACTCACAACCCCAAATGATGATACTACACCAAGTGGTGCATGAAGGAGGGATGATTTTCTTGACCTAATCTTGGAAAATCCATTTCTGTTGATTTCTAGGGTTCACCAAAGTTACATTGGCAAGTTTCTTCAAATGAGCTCAAACCTGGTGAAATACCCTATTTCTATATGCCATTTGATACTGTTAAGTCTCATGTCAAGTGGAGTTAATTTGCTTGCCCAAATCTGCATCAAACACCTTCTGCCATTTTTCCAAAACCATTGTTTTGGCCCCTTTCACTATTCCCCTTTACCTCTAATTCTTACCACACGTGAACCTGATCACCTTCTACCTCCAGCAACTCACCCATGCCTCAGCTCAATCATTGGAGGGGGTAAAACCCCCAATTACCTCTCTGTTCTCACCATGGCAGCACCTTTCCACCCTTCTATTTCTTACCCCTCCCTTCTACCTTACCTCCTAAGCTTCATAGAGCATCCTAGTGCCAACCTAAAGCCAGTAGACAAGCTTGGCCATGCTCAACTGCCAATGGCATGCCCTGGCATGCCAAAATGGCGCTATGGAGTGCGCTACAGTGCTCTGGCGCACTGTAGCTGCCCCCCATCTCGATGCCCAGACCACCTCGGGCCTCCCCAGCACGCCAAACAACGTCCCTCGACGTTCGCGTCAGGCAAGGTGCTGTCCCCCTCCTCTCTCCCCCTCTCTCGCCCCTGCTCGCACGCGCGCCATGGCCACCCGAGCGCTCCAATGGGCAGCCTCACACGCGCGATGCTCTGGCCCTTCCCCGCTAGCTCTCTTCTCTCCCCTCGCCCTAGACCAACCCCAGGAGCACCCAGACATGCCCACGCGCGCCCCCGTGGCTTGCAACGATGGCAATAGCCTCGCCGGCGCATGAGCTCACGATGCTCCGTTGTCCACCTATTTAAAGGCCACCCCTGAGCCTCTCGCTGCTCCTTTGGCTCTCTCTCCCTCCCGCGCACCCCCTGGACCGACCCACTTTCCTCCTCGTGCCCTACAACCACCTCCATGGTCGGAGCCTTGCCATCGGCCTCCGCCAAAATTCACATCCACCACTCCTCCTCCTCCCCTCTGGACTGCACCAGATCATCTCCACCATCACCACAAGCCATCTCGGGCTTCTCCCTCTCGTCCCCGTGGTCTTGCCATCGAGTTCCATCATCACCATTGCCGTCGTCCGCCGCGGGCGATGCGCTGCTCGTGTCCGACCACCCCAGCAATCGTGGCGTACCTCGACGGATGCGGCACACTCTCTTGAGCACGCCGGTGTGCTGGGCGTCGACGGAGGTGGCCGGTGCCGCCGGGGAGAGCACCAGCGCCGCTCAGCCGCACCTCCTCTATTTCCCGTTGCGCCGCACGGGAGGTTGAAGGCGACCTGCCGCTGGGGCCCGCGCGTCAGCGACCCAGTGGGCGGGCCCCTTCGTTTAAGTGGAAACGGCTCTAGCCAGAGCCGTCTCCCCTGCACGAAGGCGCACCCACGAGAAGCCGCCTTCGACGTCACCTCTCCCCACTCGCGCGGCTGAGCCACTGGGCCGGCCCACTTCTATCTAACGCCCGGTGCGTTGGATAAGGGTACATCCCTTGCCTTTTTCTCAATTTCTTTTTCCAGATAAATTGTAAAATCTCCCAAATATTCAAATGAACTCCAAATTTGATGATTCAAATTTCTAGTAGTTCATAAAATCATGCTCTATCACATGGTGCAACATGCACATTTTTCCAGAGACTTTTTCTTCACAAATATTTATCAAATGCCATTTTTCTATTTCTGTGATAAACTTTAAAAAATCACAGAGAGCTCAAAGTTGATCCAAATGCAATGGTTCAAATTCCTAGATGCTTGTAATATCAAAACTTAGTTTTGAAACATTTTTCCTAATACTTTCTGTACCCCACAAAATAATGAGCCATTTCTTCATATTTGTCAACTTTGCAAAATCCTAGGAAATTCATTTGAACTCCAAATCAAGTGAAACCAACTCCTAGATGCTTCTAAAATCATGATTTGTTAAATTGGTGCCTTTGCTCATTTTTCAAAAATATATTTCTGTACACTTCTTGCAAATCCACAAATCCCCTGATTACCTCATATTGAAATGTTCCAAACTATCCATTGATCCAATACCTATGACACTACCTTGGTCATTTCTCATATGACCAGAGGTATCCTAGAGAAGTCCAACTCCTATTTTTAGAGCACTTTTATTTTTGCCTTGTTGTGTTGCTTATTATGTTTGTTTCCATTGTTAGTTGACGAAATAAACAGAGTACTTGGAGATGGACCAGAAGGTTTGAAGACTCGGAAGGACAAGGCAAGCAGCCCTTTAACCATGTCTATGGAACCCTTTTTATGCATGTCATATAGCACCATATTGTTGTTGCAACGGAATCATGATGAGGTGCTAACCACTTTGATGGTTTGCCACTGTACTTCCTCGTTGATACTTGCATTGTGCATGACCCTACCTTCTTATGAGGGTTATGCTGGTGGGAGTAGATAGATGTATGCTATGGTAGTTGGCTACGCAAAATGGGTCAGGGTTATGCATTGAGAGAAACAAGTGTGGTTTGACATACTTGCAAATAACCAGTGGGTGCCACTAATGCCCCTGGGAGATGATGAGGAACTAGGGCACTACTTGGTGGAGAAGTAGTGTACCGAGGCTTGATGAAAGTGTTGTTTAAAGAGATGGATTAGATTTATGTGTGATTACCGTCCCAACCAAACATGTGCAACCACTCTACCCCTTATGGGACGGGGCATTATTGACTACTTAGGCTGATACTAGCTTGGTGGCCACATCACTAGTGACGGGGGAGACTTGAGGTCACTCCCGGACGGGGTCGTGCTTGGATAGGTGACTATGACTGTTTTCACATGGCACCGGACACACCGTTGGTCCCTTCGTGTATGCGTGACATTGTAAAAAGGGTGAGTACCATGATTTATCGTTTGTACACGAGGGCTGTGCATCAATGAGTGGACCCTATGTTAGTGTCGTCTAGGGAAAGATAGTGATCGGGTGCTTTCCCCAGGTACTTGAGGTACCGCGGGTCGTGGATGACACGAAAGTTCCCCGGATCATGTGGGTAAAGTGCACAACCTCTTCAAAGTGTCAAACTATTCGAATAGCCGTGTCCACGGACAAGGATAGTTGGGTGGTGCTGCTTACACTATGTCCATAAGTTTCTGGAAACAACACAGTTGGGTAAATCTGTTGACGTGATTTGTGAGGAAGTCACGATGAGCTTGAGCAAGAGTTGTTCATAACTCTTTTCCGATGCTGATGTATGTAACCTCCTGGTACTTGTTGCAGACGCATGCATGCCCTGGTTATATGTTGATCATTCTTGCATATGAAAAACTAGCTTTCCGCAAAACTGCCAATTTAGCTGTAGAGCCTTGCATAATTATTCCGTCATCACACTTGGGTTGCTTGCGAGTACATTCAAAGTACTCATTGGCTTGCCACTGGTTATTTTATTGGCCAGGCATGAAAGAACATGATATGATGAAGATTTCTTGGTGACGAACATGCGAGTTAGGACGCATCCCAGTCAGAATGCCTGTAGGGTTAAGGAAGATGGCATGGGTCCAAGTTGTTACTGAAGATTTCCGCTGCAATGTTATATTCAAGACTTGACCATAATGGTCCCAATTTGTGTAATACAGTATGTAAGGATGTAAGACTCTTGTTATTCAGCTTCTGTGAGTTCAGTGAGCATTGATCTCTGGGATCACTGTACACGTGTATTCGGTGATCACGACTTATGAGTCGGGGTCCCCACAAGTAGGAGCGCGTCGCGGCCCGCAGATAGGCAAGTCTGGGTACCCTGGTTCCGAGTAACACCGACAATCACGGGAATGGCTCGCGAGACAAAGCTCAGTTGCTAGATTAGTCGACGCTGCAGGGACGGACCCGAGCACAAACGCAGTGCCCAGTCTTCTCATGCAACGGTCCAAAAGAAAAACAACCGGCGTGCGGTTCCCGCATGGGCAAGGCACCTGCCACGGGCCCCTACTTACCCATCCACGATTAGCCCATGCGAGAAAAAGGCGCCAAGGACCACGGGAGGTGACGTCACGAGAATGGCTCGCGAGATAGAGCTCAGCCCTTAGGTTTAGCGGAGCTGCAGGGACGGACCCGAGCACAGACGCCATGCCAGTCCTTAATCATGGGGCAGTCACGAGTGGGCTCACAAGGGCTCATGACCTTAGTGGTGGTGAGAACGCCAAGCATGCAGATAATGCGAATAGAAAGAAGCAACTAGCCTTGATCATGCACAAAAAGGAGACAACTGCGGGGGAATAGCCCCCAGCAGCCCGAGGATGATGCAGCCCGAGGGGCGCCCTCGATTGGATACCTAAAGCGTCACCTGATACTTATCGAAGAAGAGTTGGGGTAGCCGAAGACGCGAGCCATGCGGGTCGCTCCTGAAGATCGTCTGGCTCCTGAGGTCCAGGGGCTCCGGAGGCTCTCAGCGGTCGCGTGGGTCTGGTTCTCGCTCCGTCCGGACCGCCTGCCACTGAGCCTCCTGAGCCCCCAAGGCCTGCCGCACGAGGTGCTGGAACGTGGCAGCTGTGTTGCGGAAGCCGAAGAGTGTGCAGACGTAGCTGTAGGGGAGGGCCCTCCTCTGGCCGACCGCCGTCGGCCAGAAGGGCTCCTGAGAGGCGGCTCGGTTGAGACCCGCGACGTCAACGCAGACGCAGAAGCGGTTGCTTGGGCTGCGGGCAGGTGAGCTTGGGGTTGTACGGTTACACCAACCGAGGATGAGCCTTGCGTACTGAAGTTCTTCGGTAACCTGGTCAATGAAGTCTTGAGCTCCCAGCGTTGTGCGGTCCACGCTGGGCTCACAAAAACGCGCGTCAAGACACGCCTGCAGGTGGTGCCCGAACACCTCCCTTGAGATGTTGGTCAAGCCGGAGACGCTCCAGAGGAGAGCCCCCGAGCCCGTCCTAAGATGGGCGTCGGGCACGCCTCCCTATGCAAGGGTGGAGGGCGCCTCATCGGCATGAGTGAGTCCTAAGGCGGATCCGTCAGGAGACCCCACGTCCTCAGGTTCGTTGACGGTCAGGTTCTTCTTCTTCTTGGGGGCGGTCTGCAAGGCGAGGACGGCTCCATCCTCGTCGGAGTATTCGACCACCACAGTCTGGTAGGTGCGCTCCAGGGAACGCACCGCTTCCTTCTCGTCGGAGGCGATCGTGATGAATCCGCCACTCCCTGTCATCTTAAGGACGTTGTAGCCGTGTTGTGTCGCCGCCATGAACTTGGCAAGGGCAGGGTACCCAAGGATGGCGTTGTACGGGAGGTGGATGTTGGCGACATCGAAGTCGATGAGCTCGGTGTGATAGTTGTCGCGGTCACCAAAGGTGACGGGAAGGCGGACCTGCCCCATCGGGAGTGTGGAGCCATCCGTGACTCCATATGATGGCTTGGTCGGGTGGAGCTAATCGTAGGGGACTTGGAGTGTCTCAAAGGTCTGGACGGAGAGGACGTTGAGTCTTGCTCCACCATCGATGAGGGTCTTGGTCGCGAGGACGTTGTTGATGGTCGGGGTGCAGATCATCGGGAGAGCACCTGGGGTTGCGGTGCACTTGAGTTGGTCCTTGGGGTCGAAGGCGATGACTTGCTTGGTCTACCTGAGGTTGCGCGCGGCGTCTAGCCTGGGAAGCGCCGTGTTCACCTCACGGGCGAACTGCTTGAAGATGCGATGGGAAACCGGAGCATGGGCTCCCCCCAAGATGCATGCAACTGCACGCGGCTCCTGGAAGCCCCCGGCTCCATCTCCCTTGCGATCGTCGTCGTTCCTTCTTGGCGGTGGTGGCAGCGGAGGCAGGCCTACATTGCCCTAGGGGCGACCCTCACGAGGCTGGTCGCGCCAGGGGGCGTGACGAGGCTGCTCCTGCCAATGGTCTTCATGAGGTTGTTCGCGCCACCCTTGGCACAACTTCCTGCCGTTCCAACGTCCTCCACCTCGGCCTCCTCCACGGCCGTAGCCGCGGTTGTCGCGCTCAGGGCACTGCCCGCCGCGCATCGCCATGAGCTCTTGGCAGTCGTTAGTGTTGTGGCTGTGGACATTGTGGAAGACGCAGTACGGATGACTTTCTCTGGGGGGTCGTCGTAGCCGCAGCCACGCTTCACTTCTAGCTCCGCAGCCAGCACGGTGGGTCCCTTGCGAATTGATTCCTTGGCCTTGGTCTTCTTGCCGTCCGCCTCCACCTCAGGCAGCTCCTGGAGGGAGAGGCGTCTAGCCTCCGCCCTGGCGCACTTTGCCGCGAGCTTCAACATCTCGAGGGCATTGCACAGGTCCTCATGGATGGAGAGCTCCTCCCTCATCCTAACGTCGCGGCCGCCGTCGGAGAACGCCGAGATGATGGCCTCGTCCGGCTGGTGTTGAAGCGTTGGATGTACTTTTGCAGGGTTTCACCCGGCTGCTATCTCACGCGGCGTAGATCCGCAGCCGTTGGGGCTCGGTCGCGGGTGCCTTGGAAGTTGGCGACGAAACGCTCATGAAGCTCCCCCCCAGGAGGATATGGATCCCACGGGGAGGTTCTGGAGCCAGGAGCGTGCGCCATCCTTGAGAGCCATGAGGAACCAGTTCGCCATGACCTGCTGAGTGTCGTTGGACATCTCGATGCTCAGCTCATAGAGTTGGAGGAATTCCGTGGGGTCGGTGGTGCCGTCGTAACACGGAGGCAGGTCCGGCTTGAACATGCCGAGCCAGACGAGGCGCCGTAGCTCAGGAGCTAAGGCACGACATCGAACTACACTCATGATTGCAGGCGCCCCCTGCGCCTGTGGTGCTGGTTCTTTGGGCGCTGGCACTACCACCTCCTGTGGCACGCGGTCCTGGCGCTGCGGGCCAGGGGGCCCGCGGGCCCCTTCCTGGGGATGCGGAATCACCTGGCAGCTCTCCTCGTCGCGCGCGTGAGCTCTGCGGGGCGGCTCACGCCGCGGAGCCTCGTGCCGGACCTCCTGATCGGCGTCGTAGAGTGGAGGCGGAGCCGGGTCTCCGTGGCCTTCGTTCCCCACCAGGGGCGACGGGGGATGGGACGAGTGCGTTGGTGCAGGTGCTTCTCGAGCGGCGTTGACGAGCTCAGTGATGCGGTGGAGCCACTCGTCGTAGAGGTCATCTGCCGGGCGGTAGCGCAAGAGCTCCCACGCCATCAACAGCGCAGGCTGCTGATAGACCGACCCGCGGCGGCCCAGCGAGGACGACGCCGCAGCCGGTGAGGGTGAAGGCGTCGCCGTGCGGCCATCGCGCCGCACAGACGGTGGCAACGACGAGTCCTGCTGCTCGTGGACGGCCGGGTCGGTGTCGGCGTTGGCCACCGGCGAGCTGGGGCGGGGCGGTGGACCGTTGCTCGCTGGCGCCGTCGGAGCGACGTTCGCGGCGCGGCGGGCGGCGCGAGCTCGGCGTGTGTCCACCATGGCTGTGGAGTGAAGTCGGTGACGAGAACGGGACGAGGTCGTCGGAGAGGCGAGATCTTGACACGCCCCCTACCTGGCGCGCCAAATGTCGGATTACGTGCTCCGGACACCCAAGAAGTTCGAACACAGGGGCGTGAACGAAGATCTCTTCTACTCACGTCTAACTAGCATCTCGCCCTCGCCTAGTGAAGAGATTCAAGCAAACAACAAGCAAAGCACGCAAGAGTTTACCCAGGTTCAGGCCACCTTATGGTGTAAAACCCTACTTCCTGCTTTGGAGGATTCGCCTCAGGAGGGCTAGAATATGAACTAGTACAGTGGTTCCTGAGCTCAGGAGGGTCGGGAGGCAAGAGTTCTTGCTCCTTTGCGTGGTGGCAGAGTTTATGGATCTGCTTGACTTGTCCCTCATGGTGGGGATCCTAGCTACTTATATAGGCGGCCAGGGTCGTCTTCCCCCGAAATGTTTAGGTTGGAAGGGATCCCACAACGGCCATTTTTGAGCGGGAACACAAGGATGTTCCTACCCTGACAAAAGCAGTCTTCGCCTGCAAAAGGATCAGGTGGTGACACGGTGGTGGGCTCGGTGGTGACATCCTCCCTGTCGTCCTTGGGGTCATCAGTCTTGTTGCACCAAAGGGGAAACCTTTGTCCCGCTCCTCGTGACCCTGCGCCTGCGCTGCCTCCTTTGCACCGAAACGGCATCTGCGCCGCTAGCGGCCGCTGGCACCGGCTGGCGCAGTGCGTCACTGCTCACGTCACTGCCTCCTCCTAAGGAAAGCTTGCCCTTGGATTCTTCGCCCCTCCGGAGCACCTTGCCGAGGCCGCTCCTGAGGGGGTCTTGACGTTGTTCTCCTCACGAGGTCTAGCCCCCTCGCGAGGGTCTTGGGCAGTTGGCCAATCAGTTGGGCCGTACCAGGCCGTGGCAGGAGCACGCTGCGGCCCGCAGACAGGCAAGTCAGGGTACCCTGGTTCCCAGGACGCCGATAATAAGCTTGTACACTGCATATGTTTCCTCCTCCTATGTGCCACAGTGGCAGCCTCTTTTGACTATAAAAGGTGGCCCGAGGCATACTGGAGAAGGATGCAGATCTTTTGGACTAGACATGCATCGTAGCTAGTTCAAGAAGCTCAAGAACACTCAAATACTCATCAAAGTAGGACTAGGGTATTACGCATCTTTGCGGCCCGAACCTGGGTAAACGATCCTTGTGTTGACTCCTAGACCCGCTCTTTGCACAACCCCTCGCCCGTCAACCGTAGAAGGGATTCCAGTGATCACATAAGTTTCGTTTCACCGACAGTAGGCGCCGATCTCCCGAGGCGGCGCCTTGGCTTCGACAATGTCTGACGCCGCTGCTGTGCGAGCTACTGCGCCTGCGCCACGGGTAGCAAGGCCCCTGGGCTCCATGGCGAAGAGGCCGCGGGACTACGCCGCCGTGGATCAGTAAGTACCTTGGCTTGGTATTGTTTCCACCCTTGATCCTGTCACTGATTCCTAGTGCCTTCCCTTGCATTGCCAGGCCAACTTCGTTGGTGAAGAAGAAGGAGGAGGTGATCGCGCCAGAGGCTCGGCGGTCCGTATTTGTTGACACCAGATTTTGGTAACAGCATAAAAAGCAAATAAGATGGCCTCAAATGGAAAAGTGCTCAAAGTGAAAAAGTTTCGTATTATCGAGGTGAACATCTTTGAAGTTTGGGCCATCGTCATCCGATCTCATCTCGAGTGCCGAAACTATGCTCAAAGCACTGAGATTTTATATCTAGAGAAGTATTCGGCAGATTAGACCACCAAGACTGCCTTATATGGAAAAACTTTCTACACGAATTGTCTTCGTCTCGTCGAAGCGGTCGATTTTGATATAAAAATCGTCCAAATCCGAGTTCGTATGCAAAAGTTTCAGCCATCCGAACACAGCCGTGTCACAGAGCCATAAGTGGCGCGCCCCACCAGCCACGTGTCTGATGGGTAGCGCGAATAACAGCCTGTATTGCGTGACCGTTTTGGCCTAGAAGATGGCTTCAAATCGAAAAACGTTCAACATGAAAGTTGTTCGTCTCGTCGAAACGGTCAAGATTTCTTTTGGGCTCTTTTCCATTCGAGGTTGTTTACCACCTCAAAAGTTACCTGCAAGGTACAACCAGTTTAAACCGAACAGTTTTGGAAAGTTCTGACAAAACCAATCCGAATTTGGCTAGGGTTTTGGACGTGAATCCAAGCCTTTTCCTTGCACGGGAAGTCCAGCCGCCTCTTATATACCTAAGGGGTGACGGCCAATTGAACAACACACAATCGAACAATTCATCTACCACCTTTTATCTTTTATCTTTTCTCCTTAACCCTAGTTCTTCTTCTTCCTCGTTCTTCGTTCGTTCTTCTTGTTGCAGGGCGGCGAACCTTGAGGCCCTAGAGGCGATCAGGTCGACCTAGGGCAGCCCATAGCCGCCGCGCGTCCAGACGGGGTCCCTCCCGGACGCGTGAGGTTTCGGGTCTTCAAAAGCGCCCGCCGGATTGCTTGCGTACCGCGCTTCCGGCCGGGTCTCCTTCGACGCGAGCTGCGGTGCATCACCCTCGGTGTCGGAGGTACACGGTGACGTGTTCATGTGCGAACACACTTTTTTGGTGACTCCGCTAGGGACGAAGCTTTGAACAGTCTCCAGCCTGTTCTTGCTACGAGGAGAGCATCATCGAGCGGCTGCAATCTACAACGGTAACATGTATAATCAATCTCCTTACGTAGATGCAAATAGCCATTATGTTGATGTTGCTAGATCTTTCAATGGACATGTCATGTCGGCTAGCCCTAACGAGAAAAGGCCGACTAGTTATTCCATTGGAGAAACTTGGAATTCACAAAACCGCGACATGCAACTTATGAATGTGAACTTTCGTGCATCGGCAACACCTTTCAATATGCTGATGAATAACATGATTTGTTCGAGTGATCAATATATGACACCTCATGTACATGAGGGCATCTCACAGTTTTGTACATCGGCAGCCGACTCGTCATATGCGGGTTCATCCCCAAACATGCCGATGGACGGGGGAATCGGCCATGCATCATGTAGTTATTTGGCTGGTTACCCTCAAACATCATATACTATACCTCATAAGATTAATTGTTTAGGGGCATATGAAACTAAAAATATTAATGACTTGGCTCGCCTTCGCGGTTATGGCCGAGTAGATGGAGATTTGATAGGAGCAAATGTGCCTAATATTGCAGGAGATGAGGTGGCTCTGGCTGCACTAAAAAGTTTAGCCCAAAATAAGAAGATTAGTGCTATTTGCCTTGAGCAGCACGAAAAGGGATTGATTCCTGAGTATGAGGCAATAAGAGCTAGGGTCTTGAAAGAAGATGAAATTTTGCCGATTGATCAAATTGGCGTGAGCAAATATTCAACAACAGTGCACATGGCTTCACCTATCATTGCAGCATGTTATACACCCCCTATACAATCGCAAAATTTCGGCAACATCAATTCATTGCCGAAAGATCATATAAGTATTAGGGGGCAAGTCGATCAAAGCAGGGCTGAGTTTAAGGAAAAATATGTGACCCGGGTGAACAAGATCAAGCCAAAGCTCACAGGGAATAGCATCAACGAATTTACTACACCAACTCTTGAGGAATTACCAGAAAAATATCGACAGGCTTATGAAGCACTCAACAAGAGGCATGGAGAGGAATATTTGCAAGAATTTGTCAAGTCCCTTCGTTCATTCAGCAATCATGATGGATCCTCTGTGATGTTGAGACAAGCCAAAAAAGAAGCTTTGCAAGCAAAACAGCAAGAAATGATTCACTCGGCTAATATGGTTGATTCGGTTGAAACCGAGTCAAATATGACTAAGTCGTCTACAGCTGAGTTGAACGGTTCCTTTAGTGACAAGACAATGGTGGATTCAATTGAAACCAAATTTACCACTGAGACGTTTAAGGCCGAGTGCGTTGCATCGAGCCAGCCGGAGGCATCGTGCCAGCCGAGTAAATCTTGTCAGCCGAGTGCATCATTCCAGACGAGTATATCACCGGCTAAAGCCGCTAAAGCCGAGTGCATCAAGCCAGTTATTGCTGCGTGTACCAAAATAGAAGATACAAGCTTCACCGAGCAAAAGAACGGTAAACGCAACAAATTGGCCGTGCTTGATTTTTCTGGATGTGAGGAAGCTTACATGCTACCCAATGAGTTTTGTGCTAAAGATATTGATATGCATCAAGGACAAAGTAATATGGCCGAACAAAGTTCGGTTAACGATGAACATCAAGAACAAGAAAATACAATCGACCAAAATTCAACTCACGAAGAGCATCCAAGTGAAATCTACTCAGGTAATCCGAGTGATGAGGCACGAGATCCAGAAAAAGAGGAAGATGCATTCGAGAATTATTCAGAAGTGGAGCAAGGTATTGCTCCAGTGGTGCAATCATCTTCTCATTCCAACGGCTTCACAAAGGTACACCTAGCCGAGAGTTTACTCAGTTTTCGATTCGGTCAAAATCATATTGTTGATGCACTCGTTAGTAAGATTCTAATTAATTTTGAAAGACCAATCGAGATGAGTAATCTGTTTGTTTCGAATTATCTTGTTACTAATCATGCTGATCAACACATGGCACCATTCATAGAGGCTAATAGTGACAACTTATCGCAACCAAAGTTTTTCCCGTCATGCCGACTGAACTTTATATTCATATGGACGACTTTGTTTGTTTCATGTCTGGCTAACATTTGGTCTCAGATGAGACGTATATTCTGTAATTATTTTGGTTGCAGGAATATAAAGCCAGGTTCAAAGTTCTCCAGGATAGCCGATTCAAGAGCATCGGGAAAGGAGGACGAAAAGCAATGCATAGCTGAGTCGGATGATGTTAAACTCACACCGCTCGGTTGTTTTGTATCAAAGCCGGTATCACAATATCGGTTAATGGACCAGGAGTGTACATCTAGTGCAGGCATAGTTGATCACATCATCGGTACATCGCTAACTAATCCTATTATTATAATTGATCACGATGTCGAGCCGTCAAGACAAGAGCCAACGCAATGTTCGTTCAAGCAAAATGTCAAAGATTGCAACATGATCCATCAAGTCAAGCAATCGGACAAGTTAGGACGATTGGAGTTTGTTGAGGCACGATCATTTGGACAGTCGGATCATTTTGACGGCCATCAAATGTTGACTCGGCTATCTTGAGCCGATTTATCTAAAAGTGGATATGTACACGTAAATGATGATGGGGTCAAGTCTTCGAGCAAGGATATTGTTAAAAAGAGCATCAAGAACAATCTTGAAGACGGAAATTCCATCAAAGCTAAAATGGTAACATCTAGCACTGGGGGGCAACAAGAGAATTCAAAGACCGTTGCACGCACAACCAAAGAAAGCAAAGGCCATGGTAAGCACAAAAGCAAAAAGCCGAAAGTCACTTTCGCGCAGTTATTAGAAAAGTACCAAAAGATAAGTGAGGGAAAGAGTGCTTATCGGCCGAGTGAAGCAAAAGCATCGAGGTCACCCCCAAGGCATAAATCTGAAGACTGGAATTGGCAAAGGAAGACGTTGAGCAAGCAGACTTCATATCCTCCTTTTGGGCCGCCAATGCCAATGTCGTGGATGCCTCCCTACGCTCATGTAAATCCATATCCATCATGGGGCAGGTATGATACAAGGGCACATTATCCATCTTATTTTAGATCATCTCACCAACATTATGAAGCTCCAAAAAGATAAACATTTGATGAACAATCACACGCCAATGACCGTTTCAATCATAAGGAATCGGTCCGGAGCTCAAGGAACAAGAAAGAGGTGGTCAAGCAAGTGTACCAGGTCAAGAAAGATGGTCGTAAGTGTGCTACTTCGGATTTGTTCTCAAATAACAAAGAGCCCGTTAAATTGGCTACAAAAGTCAACGAGGCAAGTCAATCAAGTGCCAAATCTGAAGGGAAGAAGTTGATAGTGCACAAGGCCAAAAAAGAGTTGGCATTGGTTGAAACAGAATCACAGTCGAGGTGCCCACTCGGCTTAGCGCATTGGCAAGAGAAGGAATTACAAAAACTTAGTGCACATGAGTTGAGAAAGAAGAACATGGCATGGGTTCCCAAGAGGAGCAGTCAAACTAGAAATGATGTCCGACCTTCTATTGCAACAAGTGTTAAAAAAGTGAAGCAAGTAAATCTCAAGGATCCGATCACCGATTTTGGACAGGCCAAGCCGGAGATGCCCAAAGCCAGGAAGAACTTTCCAGTGCATAAACCAAAATCCCAGCCGGGATGTCCTCTCGGCTTACCATATTCGCAACAGAAGAAGATGAAAAATCTTACGGCCAAAGAGCTGGAGAAGAGGAACATGGCCTAGGTTCCTAAGGAAAATCCTCGAGACAAGTGCGGCATCACATCTCCTGTTGCGAAGCCAGCAGAAATAAGGGAGTACAAGTGTAAATCCCGTAGGCGAGGACGACAATTTTCATCTCACTATAGGAAACTCCAGGAGGCGTGTCATGCACATTCTTCAATCGTATCATCAAAATCAACGCTATGGAATTTATCCTCGGCCGAAAAATCTGACTTATTCCGGTTATTCACACTTTGGTGGACGGATTCCGGAGCACCTTTGAGATGAGAACGCATGGCCGATATTTGCATATTGCCCTCAGAATTCATTGTGTTGGCAAAGCCGGCATCTGGCTAACGGTGTTCACCATGGTTGATCTCCTACTCCTATAGCCGATGCTCAGTGTTTGCCAATACTGGCAAGGCCGACTTAATTATTGAGTCGGCCACTGATCAAGGGTCTAGTACATAAAAAGCTCTGACTCCTGGTGTTAGTTATTTGCAGGACCCAAGTCGGGAGAGAGACATTGTTCGGCGAAGACTTGATGGTTTACTTTGATCAATAATGAGTTGAGTCGTCGAACAGTTGACAGTATTCCTTTGTGGTGCATGATCATAATCGTTCAGCAACCGGCTTACCGTCGAAGGGTTCTAATATTCCCAGGGAGTGCCTGGACAAAGCAAGGTCCGGATTGACATAAAAAACTTACGTGGAGGCCTTTGTGACGTCCAATTGTTGTTCTCAGACGACTATTATCCAAGAGGCTCTATCTAAGAAGCAACATGCTTAAGCATATGACTGATAACAATTACCGTTCTTAGCATGCACAGCCGATGTAGTGTTGAAATCGTGCTTGGATGAAGTATTTTCTGGCACGCAAGCTCTGCCAGAAAACATGGGGGCCTGTGTTGACACCAGATTTTGGTAACGGCATAAAAGCAAATAAGATGGCCTCAAATGGAAAAGTGCTCAAAGTGAAAAAGTTTCATATTATCGAGGTGAACATCTTTGAAGTTTGGGCCATCGTCATCTGATCTCATCTCGAGTGCCAAAACTATGCTCAAAGCACTAAGATTTTATTCGGCAGATTAGACCACCAAGACTGCCTCATATGGAAAAACTTTCTACACGAATTGTCTTCGTCTCGTCGAAACGGTCGATTTTGATATAAAAATTGTCCAAATCCGAGTTCATATGCAAAAGTTACAGCCATCCGAACACAGCCCTGTCATAGAGCCATAAGTGGCGCGCCCCACCAGCCACGTGTCTGATGGGTAGCGCGAATAACAGCCTGTATTGCGTGACCGTTTTGGCCTAGAAGATGGCTTCAAATCGAAAAACGTTCAACATGAAAGTTGTTCGTCTCGTCGAAACGGACAAGATTGCTTCTGGGCTCTTTTCCATCCGAGGTTGTTTACCACCTCAAAAATTACCTGCAAGGTACAGCCAGTTTAAACCGAACAGTTTTGGAAAGTTCGGACAAAACCAATCCGAATTTGGCTAGGGTTTTGGACGTGAATCCAAGCCTTTTCCTTGCACGAGAAGTCCAGCTACCTCTTATATACCTAAGGGGTGACGGCCGATTGAGCAACACACAATCGAACAATTCATCTACCACTTTTTATCTTTTATCTTTTCTCCTTAACCCTAGTTCTTCTTCTTCCTCGTTCTTCGTTCGTTCTTCTTGTTGCAGGGCGGCGAACATCGAGGCCCTAGGGGCGATCAGGTCGACCTAGGGCAGCCCATAGCCTCCGCGCGTCCAGACGGGGTCCCTCCCGGACGCGTGGGGTTTCGGGTCTTCAAAAGCGCCCGCCGGATTGCTTGCATACCGCGCTTCCGAACGGGTCTCCTTCGACGTGAGCTGCGGTGCATCACCCTCGGAGTCGGTGGTACACGGTGATGTGTTCGTGTGCAAACAGAATTGACTTCGCCTTCTCCTGCCATGGTGTCCTCACGAGGGCCGACGGACAAACCTCAGGAGGGAATGCCCCCCTTGGTGAAGCCAGCCCCAGAGACGCTCACCTCCAGCTTGCCTGCGGATGGTTCACGGATCTAGGAAGTCTTGAGCATGCCACAGCCTCCTGCTCTGGTCGTACCGCTAGCTCGCGGCCCTGCCGCTTCATCCGGCGCCCTGAAGGAGGCTTTCTCTGCACCGACGCAGCTTCAGGATGATCTCCAGGGCGCTGACCATCGTCTGGTGGCAGGGCGCTTGGAGCTGGTCTTAGGCTAGTTGAACTCCAATGCGTCCGTCCGGGATGCGTTGAGCTGAGTCGTGGCAGCTTCCGACAAGGACAAGTTGGCCGCCGACAAGGACGCAGCCACCCGCGAGGCGGCGCTGAAGGATGTGCGGGTCATCAAGGAGCAGTGCTAGTCGATTGAGACCGAGCTGAAGGCCGTGCGCAACAAGTGCGCAACGGAGGAGGAGAAGATGAAGGCCCGAGAAGACATCGTGACCAGTCGTGACGCCGAGCTGGAGCAGTTGGCGAAGACGCTAGCTACTGAGAGAAGCCGCTTGGGGGAGTTGAGGCAGGCGGAGGAAGCAGAGAAGGCCCAGCTGGAGGACAAGGCGAGGGTTCTTGGTGAGGACGGCGCGGCCTTCATGTCCCTGGAGGAAAGGTCCCTTCAAGTGTTGAGGGCACTTTACGAGAAGGGCTTGGAGAAGCCGCTGGTGGCGGACGATGAAGGTCCCGCCCAGCTGCTTCCCTACCTCGTTATGGTACTCGAGGGTGTCGTCGACGAGATTGGCCCCATGGTGGAAGGGGAAGCCCGCACGCTGTCCTCCCCAGCCCTGGCGCGTGTCTTTAGCCACCTGCATCTTCGCGATCCCTCCGCTGACCTAGGTGTACTGCTCGAGCATGTGGACAAAGAGCGCTGTGAGGGCCTCGCTGAGGCCATGAGGGGCCAGTTGGAGGCCTTGCTGCAGAAGTTCCTCGCCATCGACCCTTCACCTCCAACCGACTGCGCCGCCGTCCCTTCGGCTGAGGCATGCTCCGTATGGCTTGGCGGTGCTGCCGATGGAGAAGTGCTTCCTGACCACGGTGCCCGAGGCTGAAGGAACAGCCTACTGGTGAGTGGCAGTGCTCCTTACTATCCATGTTTTCCTGCGACATTTGACGTGCCTCGTGGAGGCGTTAAAACTTCTGTTTGATGCTTGAAGGACAATTTGGCATGTAATAATTGCTAGATATTCACGGTTCCATTCCTATTTGCCTTCTCGTTCTACGTCGGCAGAGCCCGGCCCCACACGTACCTCAGCCGGCACTGGCTTGTCCAGATCACCCGGACAAGACCAAGGAGTGAGGGGCTACGTGGCCAGTTAGGCTCCTGAGTCACGATGCTCAGGAGTCCCCCTTGACATGCAAATGGTCCCTAGGAAGGAAGCGCTAGGCAGGGCTTTTAGCATTCTGCGTCGGCGGGGCCCGGCCCCACGCGTTCCTCAGCCACCGCTGGCTTGGCCGGATCAACAGAACAAGACTAGGGAGTGAGGGGCTACGGGACCAGTTAGGCCCTTGGGTCGCGATGCCTCAGGGTCCCCATTGACGTACGAACAGTCCTTAGAAGAGTAGTGCGAGAGCTGGCCTTAACATTCTGCGTCGGCAGGGCCCAGCCCCCGCGTACCTCAGCCGCCGCTAGCTTGGCCAGTTCACCAAGACAAGACCAGGGAGTGAGGGGCTATGGTACCAGCTAGGCCCTTGGGTCGCGATGCCCAAGGGTCCCCCTTGACATACGAACGGACCTCATATGTGTCCTCACCGGGCTTTCGCTCGGGAGGATTGCGACGACCAGGTCCAGGGGGCCTGGCGGGGCGTATGCTAGGCGTGACCTGAGCGCAGCCCCCATGCCCAGCCCCCTCGCGCTACCCTCCCGAGGGGAGCACAGCATAGTGCGGCTGGCCATCGAGCCGGGTGGCTCCCTGAGGTTAATGCGATCATGAGGCCACCCCTATTGTTTATCACCAGCGTGGAGCATGGCGCTACCATTCTTGCACGGGCATAGCCGCTCCTCGACCGTGTCGACTGCCAGCACGGAGCATGCTGCTTCCACTGGAACATGGGAGAGGACTCCCTCCTGCGGAGAGCCCATGGGGCGTGTACATCCTCGCCCTGACATGTGGCTTGCACGGTAGGGCTGGACGAGGTGTATCTGGGCACCCTTGAGCCGGCGTGGGACTCACCGGGCCCTACCTCAAGGCGGGTTGCGCCTGGTATTGAGTGAGGCTGTTTGAGGTGATCCTGCAAGGTGGTTAGGCAACCTGCGCCGAGTGAATTCCTCGAGGCTGCCACATAAGAAGGCCAGGCACCAACGACCCCAGGAGGTGACGTGAATGGGGCCGGCCCACAAGACATAGCTCAGCCGTTGGGTTTATCGATGCTGCAGGGATAGACCCGAGCATAGATGTCGTGCCTAGTCTTCTCATGTGGATGCCCTAAGAAAAGACAACATGGGCGCGGCTCCCGTAGCGACGAGGCACCATATCGTGCGCCCTTACCCGCCTGCTCGCATCCAGCTCATGCAAGTGTGAGGCACCAAGGACCACGGGAGGTGACGTACATAGGGCTGGCCCATGAGCCAGAGCTCAGCCGCTTGGATTTGGAGGCATTGTAGGGACGGACCCGAGCACAAACGTTGTGCCCGTCCTTAATCGTAAGGCGGGTGCAAGCAAGCTAGTGAGGGCGTACAATGTTCATGGCATCAGGGCAATGGTCAGGCAAGTACATTATCTTAATGCAACTGACGGATAGGTAACGATAGCTCATGTAAGATGCAAGAACGATGCATGCCACTAGGATGGACCCGTGCGGCCTGGGGATAATGCGGCCCGAGGGGGCGCCCCCAACAAGTAAGCTAAAGATGCAAAAGGATACATGCCACAGGGTCAGGCCCATGCGACCAGGGAATTATGCAGCCCGAGGGGCGCTCCCAGCTGAACAAAATCGGAAAATGTCACCTAGCATAGTTGGTGAAGTAGTGTTGGTGTAGCTGAAGACGCTTGATGCAGAAGTCGTTCCTCACGCGTCGCATGGCTCCGGGGCCTCGCGAGGCTCCGGGGGTTCCCAGAGCTCGCAAAGAACCGAGGCCACCTCCGCCAGGATTTCCTGATGCCTGGCCTCGCGAGTCGCCAGGACCTCCCGCATGTGGCGCTGGTACAGGGTTGCTTTGTTAGGCAGGCCGAAGGGCATGCGAACATAGCTGTGAGGAGGGCCCTCTCACCGGCCCACCTGAGAGGGCAAATAGAGATCCTGAGACGCGATCCTGTTGAGTGCGGGGATGTTGATGCAGATGCGCAGCCCACCGCCCGAGCCTGTGGCGACAGCTACACTTTGAGGTGCCGGGCGGCGCTCGCCCCGCATTGCTCTTGGCATCTGCAAATCTTCGATGGTCCGACTGATGAACTCCTAAGCGCTTGGGGCCTCACGCCTTGAGGCCTCCAGAGGGAAATGCGCGGTGAAGCACGCCTCCACATGGTGCCGAGCGCCTCCCTCGAGACACTAGCTAGGTCAGAGGCCCTCAAGAGGAGAGCCCCCGAGCCTAGCCTTAGGGGAGCGCTGGGACGCCTTCCTATGCGAGGGAGGGAGGCACCCCATCCCTAGGCATAGGTCCTGAGGTGCGGCCAGTAGACGCCGCAACTTCGTGAGGTTCCAGGGTGAGTAGTTACTTCTTCTTCTTCGGGACAGCCTCAGGAGGGTAGATGGTGCTATCGTTGTCTTGGTCCTCGATCGCCGCTGCCTGGTAAGCGCGCTCAATTGAGCATACTTCGTCCTTCTCTTCACAAGTGACAAGGATGACGCCGCCGCTTCCTGGCATCTTGAGGACATTGTAGTCATAGTGAGTCACTGCCATGAACTTAGCCAGGGCTGGGTACCCGAGGATGGCGTTGTATGTGAGATGATGTAGGCGACGTCAAAGTCGATGAGCTCGGCGTGGTAGTAGTCGCGCTTGCCGAAACCTTCCCTATGGGGGTGGTGGAGCCGTCAGTCATTCTGGAGAAAGGCTTGGTAGGCAGTAGCTGGTCGTACGATACTTGAAGACTGTCGAATGTCTCGACGGACATGACATTAAGCCCTGCTCCGCCATTGATGAGGGTCTTGGTGACTTGAACATTGCTGATGACAGGTGAACAAAGCATCGGGAGGGTGCCGGCCGTAGCCGCGCACTTGAGCTGGTCTGCTGAACTGAAGGTGATGCGGCACTTGGACCACCTGAGTGGGCTTCTGGCTTCGAGCTTGTGGAGAGCCACGTTCACTTCTCGGGTGAACTGCTTGAAGAGGCATTGAGAGGCTGGGGCCTGCGCTCCGCCTAAGATGCAGGCGATGGCGCGAGGCTCCTGGAAGCCCCCAGCCCCCTCGTCCTGGTCTTTGTTCCTTCTTGGTGGCGGCAGAGGAGGGAGGCAAGCCTTGCCCTGCGGACAGTCCTGACGAGCTGGTCCCTCCAGGCACCCTCGTGAGGCTAGTCCCTCCATGCATCCTCACGAGGCTGGTCACACCAACGGTCCTCCCGAGGTTGGTCGCGCCACTCCTGACAGGGGTCGCGGTCGTCCCATCGTCCCCCGGTCCGACTTCCCCCACGGCCGTAGCCACGGTTTCCGTGCTCGGGGCGTTGGCTGACGCGTCCTTCACGGAGGGCCCTGAGCTCTTGAAATTCATGGGTGTTATGGTTGTGCACGTTGTGGATGGCTGTTCTTGGATGACTTTGGGTAGTCGCGGCCGCGCTTCATCTCTGGCTCAGCCGCAAGCACGGACACCCCCTTGCGCTTTACGTCCTTTCTCTCGTCCTCCTTGTCTTCAGGATCAGTAGCGGGGAGCTCGATGAGGGAGAGGCGCCCCTCCTCAGCTTCGGCACACTTGGTCGCGAGGTTGAACAGCTCAAGGGGTGTGCACAGATCTTCGTGGATGGCGAGCTCTTCCTTCATCTTCATGTCGCGAACACAATCTGAGAATGAAGAAATGACGGCCTCGTCCATGACCTTGGGGATCTTGACGCAGACATTGTTGAAGCGCTGGATGAACTTCTGTAGGGTTTCTCCTGGTTGTTGCTTAATACGCCGCAGGTCCCCCGCGGCCGGGGGCGGTTGCGAGTGCCCTGGAAGTTGGCGATGAACCGCTCGCGCATCTCGCCCCCGGTGGAGATCGATCCCACGGGCAGGTTCAGTAGCCATGGGCGTGCGCCGTCCTTGACAGCCATGCGGAACTAGTTCGCCATGATCTTCTCGTCGCCACCGGACGCTTCGATGCTCAGCTCGTAGAGCTACAAGAACTCAGCAGGCTTGGGGGTGCCGTCATAGCATGGAGGCAGGTCGGGATTGAACTTTCCAGGCCAGTTGACATTCCGCAGCTCGGGGGCGATGGCCTTGCAGCCTGCTGTCGACACCAGAGCTTGTCGGGGAGGCGGACCTTGGTCTTGTTCCTCGCGCGGCACCACGGCGGGGGGCACACGGTCTTGACGCGGCGGTGGAGGGAGTGCGGGCGCTCCTCCTCGGGGCCGCTGGATCTCTTGGCAGCTTCCTTCTTCGTGCACTAGTGCCGCACATGGGTGGTCACACCGCGGGGCCACATGCCTTGGGTCTTGGACGACGCCTTGACGTGGAGGAGGCAAAGGCGCTTCATGGGCCTCGTCGCCCGCATGGGGAGGCGGACGAGGCAGCGAGAGGGATGGTGCTGGAGAGCCCCCAGCGGCGCTGACGAGGTCAGTGATGCGGTCGATCCATTCTTCGTAGAAGTCGTCGAGGGGGCGATAGCGCAAGATCTCGTGTGCCATGAGCAACGCAGTCTATGCGTCCGCGGGTCCGCGGCGCGCGTGGGATGACGAGACCACCAGGGTCAGTGACGGGGTCGCGGTGTGTCCGTCTCACCGCACGGAGGGGTGTAGAGACGAGGCCTGCTGCTCTTGTCGCGCCAGGCCGGTGACGGCGTTGGTAGCAGGTGATGGAGAACGGCGGGGTGGTCCGCCGGCAGGAGCAGTTTGAGCGACGCAGGCGGCAAGGGCAGCCCGCCACTCAGCACGGGCTCTCCGAGCGTCGGCCATGGAACCGGTGGGACGACGGAGCGTGGATCGACGGAAGGGAAGTTTCGGCACACCCCCTACCTGGCGCGCCAAATGTCGGATCTTGGGTTCCGGCAAAACCCTTGTGGTATGAACACTAGGGTGCGCACGAAGATCTCTCCTTCCACCCTAGCTCGTCTACTCGCCGATTCCTAGGCCTAGCTCGTCGAGCTCAAAGAACAAGGGACACAAATGTTTATAGTTCGGGCCACTGTTGTGGTGTAATACCCTAATCTAGTGTGGATTGCATTGTAGGCTGGGGAAGAACTAGTACAAGAGAAGAACATGCTCCTGAGGAGAGGTGTTCTTGTGCTCGGATGATCTTGCTGATTTGTATCTTGTTGGCCATCGATCAGATCCTCTCCATTTGGTGGTGGCTAGTCATATTTATACAGGCTCGGATCCTCTTCCCAAATATTGAGCGGGAAGGGATCCCACAACTGCCAAATTTGAAGGGGGACAACTAGTACAAGCTATCTCGACAAAAGTTGATCTTCGCCTGCCAAAGGCTCTGGTGGTGACGCCGCCGTCGGCTCCGCGATGACCTCCGCAAAACGTTTGCATGATGCCTCGGGACTCCTTACCTGCGCCTACCCCTTTAGCACCAAAGAGGAAACTGGCATCATGTGCCCGCCGGCGCCCGCCTGGCCTCGGTCGTCATTGCTCACGTCACGAGGACCTCGCGAGGTGCCCCTAGCCTTGATATCTCCGCTCCTCGGGAGCTAGCCTAGTGAGGCCTTCTCAGGGGAGGTCTTGTGTCGTCCGCCTCGCGAGGGTCCTGAGTTTTTGTTGTCGAGGTTAGGCCGTACGAGGCCGCCGGATGAGCCACGTCCTGGGCCGCAGGCAGGCAAGTCTGGGTACCCCCGTTCTTAGGACGCCGACAATATGTTTGGCAGAATTTTTGATTACCTCTTGTGCGGTGACGTACTATAGCCCGCGTCCTCGGTTTCCTCGTCCACTCCTTCTGGATCTTGAAGAGATGCTTTCAGATCTCTTTGTGCGTAAAGCCGAAGAGATGCTTCAGGGGCCGATCTCCTGCCAAATTGAACTCCCATAGGGCGGAGTCCCGACTTTGGCAAGGAAGCAAAAGCCGGGCCAGCATTACTTGAACACATGGCTTTGGAGTGCTGTAACCTCAACCTAAGACCCCCAGTTCGGACTCTTATCGGTCCAGGAGGTTAGCCTCGCCGGGGGTCCAGATCTGAAAGCAGGTTTAGCCGCCCAGTTGGCATCACGGGGTTCAGTGATATAGAACCACTCCTGCTGCCAGACCTTGTTCGTCTCCACGAACGACCCCTTTGGACAAGTCGCATTCGGGACCTTGCTTATCATAGCGCCCCCACACTCTGCATGTTGCCCGTCCACCACCTTCTGCTTCACGTTGAAGGTTTTGAGCCATAGGCCAAAGTGTGGGGGAACACGGAGGAAAGCTTCACACACCACTATAAAAGCGGATATGTGGAGGATTTAGTTCAGGGCTAGATCATGAAAATCTAGCCCATAGAAAAATAGAAAACCCCGGACAAAGGGATGAAGAGGAAATCCTAGCCCCCTAGCGAAGTGTGAGGGGAACATGACTCTCTCGCCCTCCTCTGGGAGGGGAACCACCTGGCCCTTGGCGGGGACTCGGTGCGCAATGTTAGCAACGAGATAGCCCACACTCCGGAGATCCTCCATGGCTTTCTTAGTAACCATAGAGGCCTCCCACTTGCCCTTCGTTCCGGATCCAGCCATTGCTGGGGAAGGAAGTGGTGGTTGAAGAACGGAAAACTGTAGGCGCAAGAGATGAGGACACTGGGGCTAGGAAGATTGAAGAACTCGAGCTTGAGGAAAGCATGGGGCTGATGGAAAGAATTGGTATCATTTTATAACGTTGTGAATACAGAACGTCTCCCCACTTTAGCCGCAAACCTCGCCGGTTCCCAAAGTGGTCGTGCATAATGTGTGGTTTGGATGCTCACGTCACATTGATAAGGATCCCCTAATAAGAGGGCACGATCTCTGCATTTATAGGACGTGCCAAAGAGGGTTATGCCTCGAAACGCAAAACTAGGACCAAATAAAACAGTCTGATATATTAGTGGGATCGAGGCGACGCTTCACCAAAAAGTTGTCAATAAAGACACATTATTTATTTTCTTTTGATGCCTTGCCTTTGAGGCTAAGGGTTGTACTAACCATGCAGAAGATATATTCGTAAGAAGGAACCCACCTTGCAATTACGAAGACAATACGGAAGCCGAACTCATCGTCATCAAAGACAGGTTCAGGGGCTACTGAGGGAGTCCTGGAATGAGGGATCCTCATGTGGCTGGATAAACTCGTGGTGGGCCGGACTGGTGGGCCATGAAGATCATTACTGAAGATCGTCCCTCGTATCCGGATAGGACTCCTGTATGCATATAATGGCAGGTTATAGGTTTGGGTGTAATATTTCCTTCCTCTGTAAGTTGGTTATGTACAAACCCTAGGCCCTCCGGTGCATATATAAACTAGAGGGTTTAGTTTGTTGAGGCTAGAAGAGAATAACAGAATCATAAGCTAGGCTTTTAGGGTTTAGCCATTACGATATCAAGGTAGATCAACTCTTGTAATCATATTCATCAAGATCAATATAGCAGCAAGTAGGGTATTACCTCGATCGAGAGGGCCTGAACCTGGGTAAACATCGTGTCCCCAGTCTCCTGTTACCATCGATCCTCAGACGCATAGTTCGGTACCTCCTACCCGAGATCCACCGGTTTTGACACCAACACCCCCTGATATGAGTTTTGAGTCCCAACTCAAGAACTCTTCTTAAGACGCACTCCACGAGTTGGTCTTGAGTGCTCGATCATCAAGAAGATCGATTTCAGTGGGGTTCCTTTATGTATTCATCGCGTGGATGAAGATCACGAAAGCGAGGATGTCAAGATCAACATGATGCAACGAATCAACATCCTTATGAAGTGCAACCTGGATCGTGAAGATTGTGTTAGTTTTGTGTTCCCTCTGTCTTCTTACCTCACGTCTTGAATCTCGGGACAAGATTCTTGTTTAGTAGGGGTGAGTTGTCACAACCCTAGAATTCCTTGTAGTTAGTTGCATCTGTGAGCATCCATGCATAATGTTTAAATTCAAATGAAGTTGAATTGGGGATGTTCAAACCCTAGCACTTTGAAATCCAAATAGGTCCAACATAAAAAAAATGCGTTCAATGAACCCTAAATGCCTTCAATGTTTGATAATTTTTGCAAGGCTTTGAGACGAACCCAAAAATAGTGAACATTTTTGTGGAATATTTTGGGCACTGAATTTAAATCAATATTGTATTTGAATTTGACTTGATATCCATATTATATGAAATATATTCTCAAATGTCTCTGAGATATTTGTGTGCCTTCGTAAAAGTCTATCTAAGCCTCATAAATATTTACATAAATTTTTGGCACTGATTTGAATTTTTTTTTGAATTTAAACAGTGGAAAAATAAAATAAAACATAAATAAAGAAAAAGACTTACCTGGCCCAACCCCTGTAGCTGGCCTAGCTCAGCCGCACTTGCCAGTCATCTTCAACCCTTGCCAGTAGGCAGAGGCGAAGGCGGGCACCGCATGCGCTGAGGCCGCCACCTGCTCCCTGCCTGCCTCACGTCCCCAAAGCCTTCTCCTAGCACCACGGAGATGGCCACGACCTCCCCTACATCTCTCCCACCTGACCCTGGACCTCCCCCCTCCTCTGCTCTCTCCCCCGTGGTCAACCATGAGCACCCGAGGACGCCGACGAGCACCACCGTGGGCACAACCACTCCCTAGCTCCCTCTGTGCATCCCCAAGCTCCATCTCCCCGCCAGCTTCATCCTCGCCGAGCCAAACATCGCTGCATGCCCTGCAACGCCGGCTCCATCATCTTCTTCTTCATCAGTGCCCGAAGATCGCCGCCGTCGATTTGGCCGTTCAAGTGCGCCACCGAGCCCTCTGAGCATCCATACGACACCGTTGTGAGCCCCTGAGCATTTCCCCCTCTCCCCACGCTCAACTCCTTCCTCTAGCCAGCCTAGCCACTGGAGTCGAGAGCTCCGTGCCGTCGGCCATGGCGTCGCCGTGGTCTAAGCTACCGCAGTTCGCATTCACGCGCGTCACCATGCCCAGTATCTCTACAGGAAGCCAACACCACCACCAGCTGCTCTCCCAGCGTACCGCAACCTCGCGCACACTTGAGCGAGAGCTCCGGCCGCCGCCTCCATCGCCGCTGCCGTCTTTGTTCGACACCCCGGCTGCTGGAGCTTGCCCCAGCAGATGCGCCACACCGCCAGCTCAATGTAGCCGCAAACCACGGGTGAAATGGTGCTCCGTAGCACCGTCCCCAGCAACTCCGATGCGCCATCGCCGTGCTTCTGGTTGCCGGGGTTTAATTCCGGCGTGCTGATGTGGTGATGTCATTAGCCGCTAACAGCCCAGCTAATTAATCTGTAGTGACACCAACAGCTGCGCCCCGCTGCCTAACTAATCATGGTTTTAGTTCTGTATAGGTTAAGTTAACCACAGTGGCCCCACGCGTCAGCTTTGACCGTCTGACGTGGCCGTTGACCAGGCCAACCTGTCTATGACTCAAGCAAGCACTGTGACACTGACCAGTGGGACCCACAGGTCAGATTTGACCTGGACCAGCCACTATTCACCTGCTGATGTCATAGTGGCACAGTGCTAACGTAGTAATCCATTTCTGTAATTTAAATAAATCTTAAATGATTTATTTATTTCAGAAAATGGTTTAAACTTCTAGAAATCAAAGAAATTCAACAGTAGCTCAGAATGAAATAAATTATATATGAAAAATGATCAGAAAAATCCAATCTATCCAGTGGTACTGTTTTCATGCATGTTTTAACAACTTATGCCTGCTGATCAGGCCAAACCAATTAAATGGCATTTGAATAATCACATATGGAGTTTGAATTTGAATCTTTGATTCATACCAACTTCATTTAAATTGTTGCCAATTGCATTAGTTGAAATCACAACATGTTTCCATGTCATGATCATGCATCATATTATTGCATTGCATTGATTGTGTTCTCTCTTGTTTGCCGGTGTTTGTCCCCTCTCAGTCGACGTTGTTCTGACGATGTGATGAATAACACTTATGAAGAGTGGTGCTTTCTTCAAAAGTGCCAGGCAAACAACCCCCATTGAGCATTCGGATACAATCTCAATCTCTCGCTCTTGCTCTCGTTTACTGCATTAGGACAACAACGTTTAAACTGCTTTTTGCTGTGGTAGCTGAACCCCTTTTCCTCTGCATGACCTGTCATTGCCATAGTAAATAGTTGAAACCAACTAGCATGAGTAGGAGTTGTTTGAGCCATGTTGTGCCTACTCATTCATGCTTGCTTGTTATGCCTACTATGCTTAGAGTTGTGTTAGGTCTGATTCATTTGGGATGGATTGGAGTGGAGGTGAAAATGTCCTACTGTTGAGAGCTAAGTATGTGAACACGATTTGGTAAAGGTAGCGATGAGAGGCCATGTAGGAGTACATGGTGGGTTTTCTCATTGGGACCGTCCTCAGGAACTGAGTTCTGTGTTTGTGATCCAAGACAGTTACTACCACACATTGGGATCTGGGCACTCCAAGCTCTCTCGACTTATTAATCGCCTTGATCTCTGTCCAGGAGTTGCAACTAGTTTCTGTTGTTTGTAGGATATGTGTTGGAGGCCGTGCGTAGCGCTGACCCTAGGTGTGGGCTATGATGCGATAGATACACCATGGCCCAGTGTACCGAGTCGCCCGTTTAGTGTCTCGGGAACCCTGCACACATCGTTTGGGTCCGTGAGAGAAACCTCAGCCGGACTTCCTTGCGGATGGAACCCGAATAGGCGATAAACGTGGACTAGAGACTTGTGTGGTTAGTCAGGTCATGACCGACACCCTCGTTGGGCTTCCGCTTGAAGGTTCCTGAGTATGGCTAAACGGCGATAAGTGGTGAGAGCGTGTGTGAAGAAGTACACCCCTGCACGGTTAACATGACCTATTCGAACAGCCGCATCCGCGGTAATGGACTACTGGGTTGCGTATGCAGTTCATAGACAAGTGAAAGTGGAGACTCTAAAATTTGCAAGATAAGCGTGAGTGCTATGGATGGCCTTCCCGTAGGGAGACGGGAGCGGAACCATAGTGGTGTATTGATATGGTGAATATGTGGACTCGTGTGCGCCACCTCAAAAGACTTACCAGCAGTCGTAGTACAATATAGCCACTGAGTCAAAGCTGGCTTGCTGTAGTTAAACTCCACCGCCCCTTTGTTGATACTGATGCATATGTAGCTAGTTCTGATGTAAGTCTTGCTGATTACATTCGTACTCACGTTTGCTTAATTTATGTTTTTGTGGAGAGACATCAGTCTCACTAGTGGTTTCGCTTGGACTTCGACGTTTGGCTTGTTACCTCAGCTACGATCGTGTACCCTTGGGAGGGTCTTGTAGATAGTCAGGCTTTATAGCCTTCTTCCTTTCAGATGTCTGTACCCAGACATGTTTATGCTTCCATTGCTTGTATGACTTTGTATGTTTGGTCATGAGACCCATGGTTGTAATATCTGGCTCCTCAATGCCTATTGAATAAATACTCTGAGTCGTAGAGTTTTGTTGTGATGCCATGTTGTATTTACAGATACAGAGCATATTGTGTGTATGTTATTGAAATGCTTGGTATGTGTGGGATCCGACACCTAGTTGTTTACCCTTGGTAGCCTATCTTATGGGGAAATGCCTCCTAGTGCTTCCACTGAGCCTTGGTAGCTTTCTACTGCTCCGGAACACTTAGGCTGGCTGGCATATTTCCTTCTTCGTTCCTGTGTTTGTCCCTTCAGGGAAATGTCACGCGTTGTTCCTTTAAGTCGTTGTAGCTTGCTACGACTTGGGTTCATACGTTAATGATCGGCACATTCGTTGCTGCGTCATGTATGCATGTCCCTGTAATTTAGCGCCACTTTTAGTTCACAACTAGTCATGTCGGCCCGGGTTCTCTGTCATATGGTGTGACACCCGGATAATTAGGCTACAGTAATCCTACGTTAACGATGCCACGTCACCTCAGTTGATGTTGCTAACCTCGCGTTGGTTCAAAACTATTCAAATTCAAATTTGAATTTTGGTCAAACATAAAAAAAATCAAACATTAAAACTAAATGTTCGGAGTGTGCCCATTAACGCCTATGTATTTAGGGTGAAGAAACCACACTTTTACAAAATGCCTAAATACTTTAAAATGAATTAAAATACAAAATGAATTAATAAAAAGAAAAGATTACAAAAAAGAAAAGAAAAGTCCCTTCCCCTGGCCCAACTGGGCCACAATGCCCAGCCAGGCCGGCCCAAACCTCCTGGGCTATAACCCCCCTAGCCTATATGGCCCTATCTCACCTCCACCCCGCGTGACCGAAACCCAGATCCCCCCTGCACGAATCCTTCTCTCCCTCGCACCCCTGGATTTGGGCGTCCTCGACACTGAAAGATGAATAAAACTGATTCTTATTGATTGATTTGGTGAGGCATACAAGTGTATATAAGAGGGTACAAACCGACTTGGGGTAAGGTTACAAAGCTGACTTGGACTAGGAGTCGTATACGATAAAGACTACTCTAACATCCCCCCACAGTATCAACGGCAGGCTCGACGACGTTGAGACTGAAACAGATATCTTGAAACGGCTTAGTAGCAGTGCCTTGGTGAAAATGTCAGCAAATTGAGCCGCAAAGGGAACATGAAGCACCCGAACCTGACCAAGAGCGACCTTCTCACGAACAAAATGAATATCAATCTCAATATGCTTTGTGCGTCGGTGTTGAACTGGATAGCCGGTCATGTAGACTGCTGATATGTTGTCACAATAGACAATAGTGGCCTGCTCAATAGGCCTGTGTAGCTCAGAGAGTAACTGCCGAATCCAGATTGTATCTGCAACGGCATGTGCCATGGCGCGATACTCAGCCTCGGCAGACGAACGTGAGACCATAACCTGTCTTTTCGAGGACCAAGAAATTAAATTGTTACCAAGAAAAACACAAAAACCGGAAGTGGACCTTCGAGTGTCATGACAACCAGCCCAGTCTGCATCAGAGTATGCGGTAAGAGAGTTTGGAGAAGAATTATTTAGGTGGAGACCATGATTGAGAGTTCCTTTTAAATACCGAAGAATGCGTTTAACATGATTATAGTGAAGAACCCGTGGATCATGCATATAGAGACATGCTTGTTGAACAGCAAAAGAGATTTCAGGACGAGTAATGGTGAGATATTGGAGAGCACCTGTTAGGCTACGATAGAGAGTAGGATCTGAAAAGGGTTCACCGGCAGCCGAAAGTTTAAAACTAGTATCGACAGGAGTGCGAGATGATTGACAGTCAAGCATACCGGCACGATTAAGTAGATCAAGAATATACTGGCGTTGGGAAAGAAAAAGGCTGGAGGAATCTCGAACAACAGTAATGCCTAAGAAATGATGAAGGAGTCCTAGGTCAGTCATAGAAAATTCAGATCTAAGAAGAGAGACAATATGATCTAAGAAATTTTGAGAGGATGCGGTGAGAATGATATCATCTACATAGAGAAGTAAATAGGCAGTGTCGGAATTTTGATAATACACAAAAAGAGAGGTGTCCGAGAGAGATGGAGTGAAGCCTATTGTTTGGATGAAGGAGGAGAAGCGTTGAAATCAAGCTCTTGGGGCCTGTTTAAGACCGTAGAGAGATTTCTGAAGAAGACAGACATGAGTTGGAAAGGATGGATTTTCAAAACCCAGAGGTTGCTGACAGTAGACAGTTTCTTGAAGGGAACCATGGAGGAAAGCATTTTTAACATCAAGTTGGTGAATAGGCCAGGAAGAGGAGACAACAACACTAAGAACGGTACGAATGGTGCTAGGTTTAACAACAGGAGAAAATGTTTCATCGTAATCAATTCCTTGTTGTTGAGAAAAGCCACGACAAACCCACCTGGCTTTATATCGTGAGAGGCTCCCATCGGAGTGAAACTTTTGGCGAAAAATCCATTTGCCAGAAACAATATTTGTGTTGGGAGGACGAGGAACAAGTTGCCATGTGTTGTTTTGAAGTAAAGCATTATATTCTTCTTGCATGGCAGCGGCCCAATTGGGATCAAGTAGAGCAGTTTTGTAATTCTTTGGGAGGGAAGTGAGAGATACGGTGGTATGAAGGTCTAGGCGGTTTTGGGGTTGTTGAAATCCTGATTTGGCCCTAGTACGCATGGGATGATCATTAATCGGGACTGCTGTAGGAATAGCACGAGGGGGTAACGTGGGTACGGGTGAGTCCGGCGCAGCGGAAGAGTCGGACGAAGGAGCATGGTTGGGTGGTGGAGAGGGAGCAGGGACCGGGGGTGTTGGGGAGGGAGCAGGGGTCGAGGGTGTTGGGGTCGAGGGTGTTGGGGACGTCTCGGGTGGGGTGAGGGGAGGGTTGGTATTGGTTGTGGCTGGTGTTAAAGTTGTTGGTGGTATGTTGTGTTCATCATGAGGGGGTGCAGGAAGGGGAGTATATAGTTGGAAAGGACGGGGAGAGGGGGTGTTTGCCGAGCTAGGGGTGTTGGATGATGTAGTAGTGCGTTGTGGGAAAGGAAAAATATGCTCAGCAAAGGTGACATGGCGAGAGACATGAACGTGTCCTGTCTGAAGGTCGAGACAACGATAGCCTTTGTGCTCGACAGAGAAGCCGAGAAAAGCACATGGGATAGATCGTGGTGACAATTTATTTGTAGAAGTGGCATAGGCATTTGGAAAACAGAGACAGCCGAAAACACGAACCGCAGAGTAGTCGGGGTGGGAAAGAAAGAGGGAATAATAGGGAGTAGTGTTAGGTTTAGTTTTAGAAGGTCGAATATTTAGAAGGAAGGTGGCCATGTGTAGGGCTTCAGCCCAAAACTTGGGAGGCATAGATGATTGAACGAGAAGAGTGCGAACTATATCATTGAGGGTGCGAAGAGAACGTTCGGCTTTACCATTTTGTGGGGAGGTGTAGGGACATGAGAATCTAAGAAGGATGCCATTTTGTAAGAAGAAAGTACGATTTTTAATGTTATCAAACTCGCGACCATTGTCACATTGGATAAATCGAATTGGGAGAAAGAAGTGGACAGACACATAGCGTTGAAAATTAAGAAAGAGAGAATGGACCTCAGATTTGTTGCGTAGAGGAAAAGTCCAGACAAAGTGGGTGAAATCATCTAGTATAACAAGGTAATATTTAAAACCCGAAATACTTGCAATGGGAGAGGTCCATAGATCACAATGTATTAATTCAAAGGGATAAGTGCTACAAGAGCTAGAGGAACTAAAGGGAAGACGCACATGTTTGCCTAATTGACATGACTCGCAAAATGCAGAATTATGAGAATCCCTATTACATGGTATGGTAAATTCACTAAGCATAGAAGCTAAGACAGCAGGGTTGGGATGGCCCAAGCGACGATGCCAGAGATCGACGGAGGCTAGCATGGATGTCGGAGGGGCGGCGGCAGGAACTCCATTAAGAGAGTAAAGATCACCGGAGCTATTGAAGCGAGCGATCTCGGCCTTGGTCAGGTAATCCTTCACAGATAAACCAAAAGGGTCAAATTCAGCCGAAACTAGATTGTCGCAAGTAAACTGGCGAACAGAAATAAGATTTTTAATGAGGGCGGGTGCAACTAGAACATCACGAAGTAGAAGAGGTTTAGTGGAAGAGGGAAGTTGAGCCTGACCAACACAATATATAGGAATAGATGATCCATCTCCGAGGGTAATGGAAGGGAAAGGAGATGTAGTGCAAGATGATAACCAATTACTAGATGCAGACATATGACTAGAGGCCCCTGAATCAAAGATCCAATCCGTACCTGAGTTTCCTTGCGCAGCAAAGTTATTCATTGCTTGGAGAAAAGCAGCTTGATCCCAGCTCGGCGTCGCAGGTGAGGGTGGCGTCGGGAGCAGTGCCGGTGGATATGATGGTGAAGGCAGCAAGGCCGGCTGGGGTGTGTAGTAGGCGCCGCCATCGGTGGAGTAGTGACCATAGGGAGCATACGTCGGGGCGGCGTGAGAGGCATTGGCCGGCTGTGGCATCGGGAGCAGTGCCGACTGAGGTGTGTAGTAGGCGCCGCCGTCGGTGGAGTAATGACCATAAGGAGCATACGTCGGGGCGCTGTGATAGTCATTGGCCGACTGTCGGGGGTTGAGAACCCCGGGAGCACCAGTAGGCGGCCGAAGGCCGGGTTGCCAGGCACCTGAGTATGCCGGTGGAGCACCGAGCAGGGACGGAGCGGACCAGGGCATGGGCCACGCCTGAACGTGCCCCGTCCAAGGATCATGAGGAGGCCGCTATGCAGCCGCCGATGGAGCACTGGTGGGTGGTGCAGGACTCGGTGCTGTTGTAGGCAGAACTGAGCGAGTCGACGGCGGCCTGTAGATAGGATTTTTGCCGCGGTAGTTCGGACTAGGGCGCCAGCCTGGGGGCGGTTGAGCGGATGACGACGCGGATGGCCCGGCGAAAGGAGCCGGCATGGGAGGCGGTGCTGCTGTAGGCGGCGGAGGAGGGCGAGCCGCAGCATGAAAGACCTTGGGGCGAGAGTCCTTGCGAGATTGTGTTTCCGCCGCGAGTTGGAGCAGAGAACGAACTTTAGCGAAGGTGGGAGGAGGCCGTATCATTGGTATGAACGAGGCTTGCTTGTCAAAATCCTCGCTGAGGCCGACGACGACGATGTTGATGAGCTGTGAGTCGCTGACGGTATCGCCGAGTTCGCGGAGCTCATCACCAATGGTCTTGACGCACTGGCAGAACAGGTTCACTGGGGCGTCTCCTTGCACCATATTGCGAAGCTCGGTGTGGAGAGAGTTTTTCCGAGCGTCGGTGTTGCTTTGGAAGAGCTGACGGAGGGAGTGCCAGATGTTGGCAGCGGTGGCGCCGTCGTGATCGAGCATGTTGAAGATCTCGGTGGTGATGCGGGTGTAGAACCACTGGACGATTGCGAGATCATCTTTCAACCATTGCGGATCGTCGGGGCGGGGAAGACAGTTGGCGGCGACATGCGAGCGCAGGTTGCAGCGGCCGAGGTGGAGATCGAAGAGATGTCTCCAATGGTAGTAGTTATGGGCGGCGAGATCAAGAACTATGGGGATGTATGGGCTGACGTCGGAGATTGTGTCAGCAAGAGACATTGGTGCGGCGAGGATGGGTGTAGGGGAGTTTTGTGGAGCTAGGGAGAGGGCCGAGAGAGAGGCGGCTGTGGCGTTGGCAGCCTTGGCGATGAGCGCGGCCCAGCGCTCGAAGTAGCCGGGCGGCGGCAGCGGCGGCGGCCTTGGTGGAGCCATAACCTAAACCCTAGGACCGGGCTCTGATACCATGAAAGATGAATAAAACTGATTCTTATTGATTGATTTGGTGAGGCATACAAGTGTATATAAGAGGGTACAAACCGACTTGGGGTAAGGTTACAAAGCTGACTTGGACTAGGAGTCGTATACGATAAAGACTACTCTAACAGACGCCACGCCGTCGCCGCTCGCCGTCGCCTCACCAGAGCCGCCTCGGGTCGCCTGCCGCCTCTTTGACCTCCTCCCCGACGACCAACTCCGAGCCTCGCCGCCCTCTATGCGGCAACGCAAGTGAGGCCCCCAGCCTCTGCCTCCCTCTCCCACCTTTCCCTCTGACGCCGACCCCGACCACTTTGTCGTCCTCGCGCCGCACCCGCGACCCCGCTGCTGTAGCTCGCCCGTCGCGCGCTCGTGCAACTCGCGCCCCGGCTGCTGCAGCTAATGCTGGCCCGTTGCTGTTGCTCCTCCGTCGCAGCTGCGTGCTCCCCGCCGCGCCTGCTCGTTCACCCCGCCGTGTGCAGCCCGCGCTCGCCGAAGCCACCCGCACGCCCAAGCTCCGGTCATTGGCCGCTGTCTGTGCGCGCGCCTCGCGCCACAGCACCCCTGACCGCGACCTGTCGCGCACCAATGTCGTCGCTCCGGCCCGCGCCGCTCTCTGCTCCATGCCGCGGCCGCCTCTGCTCCCCCGGGCTCTGCTCCCACCATCCGATGTTGCCCCCACCGCCTGCACGCATCGCCGGCTAGGCCCGTCCCTTGCAGCCCCGCGACGGCCGTTCAGTACCGCCACGCCTACCGCTGCCACTCTGCCCGCGAGCCGCGCCGCCGTCGGCCTGCTGGCCGCCTCACCACCGGCGGCCGGCCTCGCCGCGGCCGTGTCCCCTCGCCTCGCCACCGCCCGTGTGCCCCGCCCGCACAGGCCAGTCTGATACCCCGGCACCAGTTAAGCTCGCCCCACTAAGCCCCTGACCCACTAACGTAGGGGCCCCACACTCTATTAAAAAAAGAAACTTAAAAAATGGATAAATAATAATATTAATAATTAATTAATTAATTAATTAATCTGTTAATTGACTTAATTAACCATGCTTAAATAGTCTAATCAACTAGGTTAGTCTAATTAAAACTGTTAGTTAATCTGTACCTATGATAGACAGGTCCCACCTGTCAGGTTTGACCAGTCAACTGGTCAGTTGACTTGCTGACGTCATGGTGATCTCATGTTGACATCACATTTCACTATTTTGGATAATGTTAGTTTTAAATATATAAATAATTCAAGAAAATGTTATAAACTTTGGCAAATTATATAAGATAATAAGTAACTCGGATAAAAAAGTTTTATATATGAAAGTTGCTCAGAACGATGAGACGAATCCGAATACGCAGCCGGTTCATCCGCCACACGTCATTATCTTAGAAAACATGCAACATTACCCCTCTGGTTCGTCTGTCCGAAAATTCCTAACTGCTGGAAAACATTCCCGGATGTTACCCCCTTTCGCCAGTATCGCCTAGTACCGTGTTAGAGCACCCTATCATTGCTTGTTGACGTGATGTGCCTCTTTGTTGCATCTGTATGCTTTGTATTTATTGTTTCCGTCGGCGTTCTGGGAACGGGGGTACCCAGACTTGCCTGCTTGCTGCCCAGAGCGTGGCTCGCAAGACGGCCTGGTACGGCCCAACGTCTTCAACAGCCACTCAAGACCCTCGCGAGGCGGACGACACAAGACATCCCCTAAGGCGGCCTCGCTAAGCCAGCTCATGAGGATGGGTGATATCAAGGCGAGGGGTGCCTCGCGAGGTCCTCGTGACGTGAGCGGTGACGACCAAAGCCAGGCGGGCACCAGCGGGCATAGAGTGCCAGTTTCCTCTTCGGTGCTAAAGGAGCAGGTGCAGGCGCGGAGTCCCGAATTGTTAGCCAAAGGTTTCCATGTCGGTGCAACAAGACAAAGACCAGCAGGACGGCAGGATAGAGGTCATCGCGGAGCCCACGGCAGCGTCACCACCAGAGCCTTTGGCATCGAAGACCACCTTTTGTCAGGATAGCTTGTACTAGTTGTCCCCCTTCAAATTTGGCCATTGTGGGATCCCTTCCCGCTTAATATTTGGGAAGAGGACCCGGGCCACTATAAATAGGACTAGCCACCATCATTGGGATCATCTCATACCATCTTGAGTCGGTCTCATCTCGAGTTGATCAGATAGGAGGCCACACATCACAAGCTCACCCGAGCTCAAGAACACCTCTCCTCAGGAGGCAGTTCATCCATGTACTAGTTCTTCCTTAGCCTACAAGGCAATCCACCACACCACACTGGATTAGGGTGTTACACCACAATGGTGGCCCGAACCAGTATAAATCTTGTGTCTCTTGTTCATCGGATCTGACGAGTTAGGCTTAGGGTTGTTGAGTAGATGAGCTAGGACGGAAGGAGAGATCTTCATGCGCACCCTAGGGTTCGAACCTTAAGGATTTTGCCGGAACCCCACATCCGACATTTGACGTGCCAGGTAGGGGTGCGCTGAAACTTCCCTTCCGTCATCCAGTGCTCCGTCGTTCCAGCAGTCCATGGCCGACGCTTGCAGAGCCCGTGCTGAGCGGCGGGCTGCCCTTACCGCCCTCGTTGCTCAGACCGCTCCTACCGGCGGACCACCACTACAAAAAAAGACACATTCATGACATTTTGGTCCGAACGAAACTTTTTTCTGTCATACTTATGACACGTCTATGGCAATAATTGTGACAAAACACAATAATTGTGACAAAAGACCGCTCCTATGACAAAAAATCATGACAGAAAATGGGCTTTTCGTCCTGGGCGGGCCGGAGACACAGCTGCATGACATTCTTTGGGCCGTCCATGACGGAAAAAACCATGGTAGAAGCGAGGGCGAGGAAAATATCGGGGTGTTCCCGGTTACGGTGGGTGGTCAGGGCCGAGCGATGCACGTTTCTCTTGTACACGCACGCGCATGGGTGCGAGGCGTTGGACTCTAACTGAACCCGAGCGAGGCGTTGGGCTCTAACTAAACCCGAGCGATTGCACTGGAGGCTACGCGTTACTGAACCAGAGCGATCGATCGATGGCTGTTAACTGAACCCGATCGAGCGATTCCTTCGCTACTGCTGCTAACTGAAGCCGATCGATGATGCCTCTGCATGAACAGTGAGTGTTGCTACGGGG
>LR738714.1:152225604-152353825 GCA_902687465.1 Secale cereale | reverse complement strand
AGGACCCCGTGGTGTTGCCTCTGCATGAACAGGACCCCGTTCGATCGAGCCGGTTGAGGCTGCATGAACAGGACCCCATGGAGGGCTGCATGAACAGGACCACCCCGTGGAGGGCTGCATGAACAGTAGACGATGGAGGGCTGGATGAACAGTAGCCTGTGGAGGGGTGGTTGAACAGGAGCCCATGGAGAGGGCTGGTTGAACTGTAGCCGGTGGAGTAGCACGCGGTGGAGGCTGAACAGTCATAGGTGCAGGCTGAAGGAGTTCGACGGTGGGTGAACAGTAGCCCGTGGAGGCTGGAGGGGGTCGACGGTGGTGATGAACAATATCCCGTGGAGTCCTGTTTTGCGGTACGCCACACCCCTGCCGATGAACAGGACCCCCGTTTCGACTGTCGCGCTCCAACACAAGATTGTTTCCTCCGTTTTGCGGTACGCCACGCCCCTCCCGATGAACAGGACCCCCGTTTGGACCCTAGCGCTCCAACACAAGTCCGTTTCCTCTGTTTTGCGGTACGCCACACCCCTCCCAATCAACAGGACCCCCATTTCCACCGTAGGAGTCCGTTTCCTCCGTTTTGTGGTACGCCAGACCCCTCCCGATGAACAGGATCCCGTTTCGAACGGGGCCGATCGAACGCAAGGCTGTTTCCTCCATTCTGCGGTACGCCAGGCCTCGTTTCCATCGGTTGTTCCGTCCAAGCCCTCCCGATGAACACGACGACGCATTCCGTTATGACCAAGCCGGTTGGCTCCCCATGAACACGACGACGACGCTATTTCTCCGTTCCGACCCAGCCATGTACACGAGCCCTAGCCATACGTACGCGCGAGTAGGCGTTCGAGACCCCACCCGTATGTACGTACATGGCCGTATTTACTTTCCTGCACCCTGGCCGTTGTACATACGTGTACATGCTACGTGCACGCCTCTACTACGACACGTGCGCGCCTCTACATCGACCAGTATGTACGTGCACGTTCGCGACCAGAATGACAACGCTACGTACGCTTCGACCAGGTGGGTCCCGACTGTCAGGCACTTCCTTCCGTGCAAAGATGTAGCTGGTGGGTCCCAGCAGTGAGGGGGCGAATCGTTTTTTGCCCGGACGCACTTCCTTGTGGTCGAATATGTAGCTGGTGGGTCCCAGCAGTCAGGGGGCAACATTTTTTTCACGAAATACGGTGGCCCGTCCGGTGGGCCCCGCTGTCAGGTGGAGGAATAACTATTTTGCGCGTAATAAGGAGGCACTTCCTTGCTGCGGCCATGGACCCAGCTGTCAGCCTCTCCACGTACAGTCCACGTCCGATGGAAGCCGTTCCTTGACCATGTTGACCATGCCGCGCCGAGAGCACCAGGGCGGTGGATGACGGCGAGGCCTAGGAAGGGGATGATGCGGAGCCGGGGAAGACGCGGCAGTGGATGCCCACGCATAGAGGAGTACGAGGGTTCACTGGTTCGCTGCGGTGTGAGGCTGCCGTCGCTGCAGAATAACAGGGGGTGTCGGTGAGTAGAGGGATGGCCTGGCCAGCGGTCGGAATAGTAGGGGCGGTGAGGCCTCCGCGGCAGCACAGCCGGCCACGGGAGGCAGGAGCATGCGGCACGACCGGTGCTGCTTTGGGCGGCTGGAGCAACAAGACCAGAGGTTGAAGAAGCACTAAGGCCATTGGATGGACATCGTATGGTCACTAGAGCTAGAATCGTTCACATTGACTAAGTTGACAAAGCACTCCGTCCCCGTCAACTTAGTAGGCCCACAAGTCCGCCTCCCACCAAGGTGGGTCCCAACCAGCAGGGGGAGTATTCATTTTGTTGTGCGTAATAAGGAGTCGCTTCCGGTGGGTCCTAGCTGACATTAGGGGGAACGTTTTTTTTGCGCAATACGGTGTCCCATCCGCTGGGTCCCAGCAGTCTGGGGGAAACGTTTTTTTCGCGAAATACGGTGGCCCGTCTGATGGTTCTCTGCTGTCAGGTGGTGGAATAATTATTTTCCGCGTAATAAGGAGGCACTTCCATGCTGCCGTCATGGACCCAGCTGTCAGCCTCTCCACTTACAGTCCATGTCCGATGGAAGTCGTTCCTTGACCACGTTGACCATGTTGCGTCGAGAGCACCAGGGCGGTGGAAGACGGCGAGGCCTAGGAAGGGGACGACACGTAGCCGGGAAAGATGCGGCAGTGGATGCCCACGCGTAGAGGAGTATGCGGGTTCACTGGTTCCCCTGCAGTGTGAGGCTATCGTCGCCGCAGAATAACAGGGGGTGTGGGTGAGTGGAGGGATGGCCTGGCCAGTAGTGGGAGTAGTAGGGGGCGGTGAGGCCTCCGCGGAAGCACAACCGGCCACGGGCGGCAGGAGCACGAGGCATGACCGGCGCTAGTTTGCTAGCTGGTTTGGGCGGCTGGAGCAAATAGACCAGAGGTTGAAGAAGCACTACGGCCGTTGGATGGACATCGTACGATCACTGTAGCTAGAATCGTGCATGTTGACTAAGTTGACAAAGCCCTTTGTCCCCGTCAACTTAGTAGGCCCACAAGTTAGGCTGCCACTATACTGGGTCCCAGCTAACAGAGGGAGTATTCATTTTTTTGTGCGTAATAAGGAGGCACTTCCTTGCGTGCGAAGATATAGCTGGTGGGTCCGAGATGTCAGCGGTGGTAACGTTTTTTTTTTGCGAAATACGGAGGCCCTTTCGATGGGTCCCAGATGTCAGGTGGAAGAATCATTATTTTGCGCGTAATAAGGAGGCATTTTCTTGCGTGCGGCCGTGGACCGAGCTATCAGCCTCTCCACGTACATTCCACTTCAGATGCATGTCGGTCGTTGACCACATTGACCAGGCCGTGCCGAGAGCACCAGGGCGGTGGCGGACGGCGAGGCCTAGGAAGGGAACGACACAGAGCCAGGGAAGAGTGGAAGACTCGGCAGTTGTTTCCCACGTGGAGGACTAGGAGGGTTTACTGGTTCGTCTGCCATCCACGGAGAAAACAACAGGTGTGGGTGAGTAGTGGGATGGCTATGCCAGCGACGCGAGTACGGTGGGGCGGTGAGGCCTGCGTGGCAGCACAGCTATCCATGGGGACGAGAGAGCAGGCAGTCCCGCCGGTGCTTCTTTCAGTGGCTAGAGCAGGAATAGCAGAGATTGAAGAAGCACGACGGCCGTTGGATAGACATCCAATAGTCACTGCTTGTGCGTCAACCTTTTTTTTAGGAAAGCCTCAAATCTGTGGAAAACAGCATACGGCCAATCTGCCATTATTAATAATAATTTACATCCCATTTGCTAATTCTTAAGGTTTTTTTGGAGCCCATATTCTTTTTGTTAGCATTACAGCCCATATTGTGGCCATTGTTAAAAAATTATACGAAATTTTGTATATTTCGTTGCGGTCCGAGCTGTTGTTAATCTCGAAATTTTGAGTCACATTTAAACTGATTTTAAAAATAAATGTTTATCAATATAAAATACAGCAAATTGTCCACACATAAAAATCAATGCAATTTAAAATCTCGAAATGAAAAAAATAATTTTGAAACTAATTCCCGGTTTGATGTGTTTTAAAAATGTACAACCCATTTCTCATTACTGATACGCCATTTTCTCGGCCAGCCGAATGAAGCTCTCCTCGTCTTGAATGATTTGCAGCCCAACAGGCCTGACAAAGCGACTTACTTGCCAAATCACAAAAAAACTGGGTTGTGGCCGTGGACCCAGCTGCGGCCGTGGACCCAGCTGTCAGCCTCTTCCGATGGAAGTCGGTCGTTGACCACATTGACCACACCGTGCCGAGAGCACCAAGGCGGTGGACGATGGCGAGGCCTAGGAAGGGGACGATGCGGAGCCGGGGAATACCCGGCAGTGGATGCCCACGCGGAGAGGAGTACGAGGGTTCACTGGTTCGGCTGTGGTGTGAGGCTGCCGTCGCCGCAGAATAATAGGGGGTGTGGGTGAGTGGAGGCATGGCCTGGCTAGCGGTGGGAGTAGTATCTGCGCGGTGAGGCCTCCGCGGCAGCATAGCGGGCCATGGGAGGCAGGAGCAGGCGGCACGATCGGCGCTGCTTTGGGCGGCTGGCGCAAGAAGACCAGAGGTTGAAGAAGCACTATGGCCGTTGGATGGACATCGTAAGGCCACTGGAGCTAGAATCGTTCATATTGACTAACTTGACGAAGCCCTCTGTCCCCGTAAACTTAGTAGGCCCACAAGTTAGCCACCCACTATGGTGGGTCCCAGCTAGCAGGGGGGTATTCATTTTTTTGTGCGTCATAAGGAGGCACTTCCTTGCGTGCAAAGATATAGCTGGCGGGTCCGACCTGTCAGCGGGGGGACGTTTTTTTCGTGAAATACAGAAGCCCTTCCCGTGGGTCCTAGCTGTCTGGTGGAGGAATCATTATTTTTCGCGTAATAAGGAGGCATTTCCTTGCGTGGGGCCGTGGACCCAGCTGTCAGCCTCTCCACGTACAGTCCACTTCCGATGGATGTCGTTCATTAACCACGTTGACCTGGCCACGCCGAGAGCACTAGGGCGGTGGATGACAACGAGGCCTAGGAAGGGAACGATATGGAGCTTGGGAAGACTCGGCAGTTGTTTCCCACGCGGAGGAGTACGAGGGTTTACTGGTTCGTCTGCCGTCCCGGGAGAAAACAACAGGTGTGGGTGAGTAGAGGGGTGGCTAGGCCAGCGATGGGAGTACGATGGGGTGGTGCGGCCTGCGCGGCAGCACATCCGGCCACGGGGAGGAGAGAGGAGGAAGTCCCGTCGACGCTTGTTTGAGCGGCTGGAGCAGGAAGAGCAGAGATTGAAGAAGCACGACGGCCGTTGGATAGACATCCAACAGTCACTGCTTGTGCGTCAACCTTTTTTTAGCAAAGCCTCAAATCTATGGAAAACATCATACATCCCATCTGCCATTATTTCTAATAATTTACAGCCAATTTGCTAATTCTTAAGGTTTTTTTGGAGCCCATATTCTTTTTGTTAGCATTACAGCCCATATTGTGGCCACGGTTAAATTTTTTTACGAAATTTTGCATATTTTGGTGCGGTCCGAACTGTTTTTAATCCCGAAATTTTGAGTCACATTCAAACTGATTTTTAAAATAAATGTATATCAATATAAAATCCAACAAATTGTCCACGCATAAAAATCAATGCAATTTAAAAACTCGAAATGAAAAAAAGAATTTTGATACTAATTGCCGGTTTGATGTGTTTTAAAAATGTACATTCCATTTCTCATTGCTGATAGGCCATTTTCTCGGCCAGCCGAATAAAGCTCTCCTCGTCTTGAAAGATTTGCAGACCAACAGGCCTGACAAAGCGACTTACTTGCCAAATAAAAAAAAATGGGCTGTGGCAGTGGAATCAGCTGCGGCCGTGGACCCAGCTATCAGCCTCTCCACGTGGAATATTCTTCCGATGGAAGTCGGTCATTGACTACATTGACCTCGTCGTGCCGAGAGCACCAAGGTGGTGGACGACGGCGAGGCCTAGGAAGGGGACGACGCGGAGCCGGGGAAGACGCGGCAGTTGATGCCCACGCGGAGAGGAGTACGGGGGTTCACTAGTTCGAATGCGGTGTGAGGCTGTCGTCGCCGCAGAATAACATGGGGTGTGGGTGAGTGGAGGGATGGCCTGGCCAGCGGTGGGAGTAGTATGGGGCGGTGAGGCCTCCGCGGCAGCACAGCCGGCCACGAGAGGCAGGAGCAGGCGGCACGACCGGCGCTGCTTTGGGCGGTTGGAGCAAGAAGACTAGAGGTTGAAGAAGCACTATGGCCCTTGGATGGACATCGTACGGTCACTGGAGCTAGAATCGTTCATATTGACTAACTTGACAAAGCCCTCTGTCTCCGTCAACTTAGTAGGTGTCACATCCCTAGTCAGTGCTTGCTTTAGGACTAGCTAGAGTGTGCATCAAGTTTACTTTCCACAAAAACTTGAAATGGGAATGACAGAAACCCCAGCACCCCTCTTCTAACAACTAGGGTTTGATAAAATCTTTTCCAATGTACCCAAAATGCCCTTCAAAAATGTTCATCATCTTTGCCTTGGTCTTAAACCTCTGCCAAAAATGGTGCACAATTTTCTAGGACATCCAAAGGTCTCTGGATTAATTCTTGTTGTAATTGCATTTGGGCATTTAAATGCTATAAAATATTTTATGTGCCCAAATAATCATAAACTAAAATGTTCCATACTGTTCATATTATATACAATGGGCATGACTAGTTTTATGAGCTATAAAAATGTTCTAGCATTTTTATTAATTCAACAAAGTTGCACAAGAAATGAAACAGAAAGTAAATAAAACAAAAGAGGAAGCACAGACTTACCTGAGGCCCACTTACCTGCCTGGCCCAGCACGGCCCAGCCCACCAGGGGCACGCCCGTCTTCTACCCCGTGCCAGCGCACGAAGCAGCTCGGTGGTGAGCGCCGCCGACGCGCCGGCCACCTCCTGCCTGCCTGGCTACTCCCTTGACGCCTTGGACGCCCCTAGGCGTCGCCACGCACCCCTGGCGCCTCTCTCACTCTCCCTCCCGTGTCTTCCCCCTCCTGTTTCCCTCCGCCGAGCTCCACCGAGCGAGCTCGCGCCGCCGATCGCTGCCACCGCGCCCTAAGCCACCCCCTCGCCTCCCCGACGCACCCATCAGCTCCGCCGCATCGCCCTGAAGTTTCCCCCAACGCACACGACGCCAGAAGCCCCATAGCACAGTCCTCGCCATCGTCTTCAACCTTCGGCACCGGAGATCGCCGCCGCTCGTACGTCGCCGCCCGACCTTCCCCAAGCCCGCGTCGACGCCCTCTGCGACCGCTGTGAGCTCATGCTTCAAACCCCCCCTTCCCCGGGCTCGATTACGCCTTGTAGCCGCCGCACCCTTGCTGACCGAAGCCCACCGCCGCCGGCCAACTCGCCGTCGTCGCCACAGGCGCTGTGCCTTGCAGCCGAGCACGCCACTAGGATCAGTAACTCGCCAACAAGCTAATGCCACCCCTAACTCCTCCTCCCGTGCACCACAACATCGTTCCGGCCAACCCCGTGCGAGCGCCGCCGCGGACGAGCTCGTCGCCGTCAACTCCGGCGACTAATCGACCAACCAGTGGCATCGTTGGATGCGGTGCATCCCCAGGAGCACATAGAACCCATCCGCGCGACAAATGGTCGCCGGAACAGAGATTCCGGCGTGTCACCGCCGTGCGAAATGGTCGCCGCCGGCCAAACTCTAGCGGGCTGACGTGGCTTGTTAGTTAGGAGCTAATGGTGATTAGTTTAACCACCACAGCCACTGACAGTGGGCCCCACTGCATAGTCAAACCCAGTCAACTCTAGTTTTGACGGGGATTAGCCTCTGTGACACTGACATGTGGTACCCACCAGTAAGGTTGACCTGGACCAGGTCTGTTGACCTGCTGACGTCAGCATGATGTCATGCTGACGTAGTAAATGATTTTCTGGGATTATTTGTTTTAAAAACAATTCAGGAAATTCCAGAAAATGCTTTAAACTTCAAAATTTCATATAAATTCAACAGTAGCTCAGATGGAAAAGATTTATATATGAAAATTGATCAGAAAAATCCAATCTTTCCAATGGCACTGGTTGCATGCATATTTGAGCAAGTTAACCTTGTTGTTCACATTAAAACATGATAATGCACTTAAATAAATAATAGTTTGGGTTTCAATTTGAATGTTTGATTTAAATGGGCTCAAACCCTTCTGTTTATAGATGCATTAGCCCAAAACACATGCATCTTGGCATAACATGAGCATGCATAATATTGTTGCATTTGTTTGCTTATTGATTGTATCGCCGGTCTTCTCCGTGGTAGGTCCTGCTCCCGACGATACTTCTGCGTATCCAGCTGAAGAGCAGTACCCGACAACCACTCTGTCAGGCAAGCAATCATTGATCATTCCGATACAAACCCATCTTCTCGCTCCTGCTCTCTTTTACTGCATTAAGGCAACATCGTGTGAACTGCTACTTGCCGCGGTAGTTGAACCCTATTCCCTTGCATGACCTGTCATTGCCACAGTAAATAGTTGAAACCCACTAGCATGTGTAGGAGTTGATTGAGCCATGTGATGTGTGATCCACCATGCTATTTGTTTATGTTGCCTGCTATGCTTAGAGTTGTGTCAGGTCTGGTTCATCTGGGTGATGGATCAGAGTGAAATGATCATACTGGTAAAGAGAGGGAAGTGTGGAACATGTTTGGTAAATGTATCGATGAACGGCCATGTAGGAGTACGTGGTGGGTTGTTTCATTGGAACCGTCCATAGGACCTGAGATCTGTATGTGTGGTTCAAGTTACAGCTACTACCACACTTTGGGCCCTGAAATACGACCCCGCTCGACTTATTGACTGTCCATGTACTCTGTCCAGGAGTTGCAACTAGTTTCTGGTGTTTGTAGTTTACTGGTGGTCGTGCACAGCGCTGACCCTTGGGGTGGGCTGTGATGCGACAGGTATGTGGCCGGGTGTACTGAGCGCCCGTTTGGTGACTCGGGAACCCTGTACGCATCGTTTGGGACCGTGAGCGACACCCCGAACGGATCTCCCCACGGATGGAACCCAAATAGGCAATAAACCTGGACGAGACACTTGAGTGGTTGGTTAGGTCGTGGTCTACACCCATGTCAGCTTTCGCTTGAAGTCTGCCGAGCACATGTCGTGTGCAGACGCTAAGTGGTGGAAACATGTGTGAGGAAGTACACCCCTGCAGGGTTACCAATCTATTAGAATAGCCGTTGTTCGTGGTACGGACTACTTGACTACTCTTACAGTTCATAGACAAGTTGATGGATACTACTAAAAGCCTCAAGACAAGTGTGAGTGCCGTGGATGGCCCTTCTGTAGGATGATGGAAAAGGATCCACGGTGGTGTATTATTGTGGTGAGTAGAGGACTCGTGTACGTAGTATTATCTTGCAATCTGTTGAGAGTCGTAGTATAGGTTAGCCAAGAGTCGAAGCTGGCTTTCTGCTATGAACTCCACTACCCTTATTGATAATGTTGCATGTATGATAGGTTCTGTTGTAAGACTTGCTGAGTACCTTTGTACTCATGTTTGCTTAATAACTGTTGCAGCGGAGAACCCTGCCCCTTCTGATGGGTTTTACACAGACGTTGACGTTGACGAGTAGCTTGCTACCCAGACGGAATTCCTGAGCTTGTAAAGGGCCTTGTAGATAGTCAGGCTACACCAAGCCTGTTTTATTTTCCAAGTTGTCTGTACTCAGACATGTTAGCTTCCGCTTGTGCTTGTATGATTGTATGACTTGAGTGTTGGGTCATGTGACCCCTACCTGTATGGATATGCTATGTATGGCTCTTCGGAGCCTCTTAAATAAAGTACTTTGAGTCATAGAGTTCTGTTGTGATGCAATGTTGTATTTGCATATTTGAGCATATTGTGTGTATGATTGAAATGCTTGGTATGTGTGGGATCCGACACATAGTTGTTTTCCTTTGGTAGCCTATCTTACAAGGAAATGCCTCCTAGTGCTTCCACTGAGCCTTGGTAGCTTGCTACTGCCCGGAACACGTAGGCTGGCCGGCATGTGTCCTTCTTCGTTCCTGTGTCTGTCCCTTAGGGGAAATGTCACGCGTTGTTCCTTTAAGTCCATGTAGCTTGCTACGACTTGGGTTCATACGTTGATGACCGACACGTTCGTTGCTGGGTCATGAATGCCTGTCTCTGTAATTTAGTGCCACTTTTGGTTTATAACTAGCCATGTCGGCCCGGGTTCTCTGCCATATGGATGCTAGCGACACTGTCATATACGTGTGCCAAAATGCGCAAACGGTCCCGGGCCAGGTAAGGTGGCACCCGTGGGGATACCGTGCGTGAGGCCGCAAAGTGATATGACGTGTTACAAGCTAGATCGGTGTGACTTAGGATCGGGGTCCTGACAGTAGGCGCACAAGTCAGCCACCCACTATGGTGGGTCCCAGCTTGCAGGGGGGTATTCATTTTTTTGTGCATCATAAGGAGGCACTTCCTTGCGTGTGAAGATATAGCTGGTGGGTCCAACCAGTCAGCGGGGGAACATTTTTTCACAAAATATAGAGGCCCTTCCGTGGGTCCTAGCTGTCAGGTGGAGGAATCATTATTTTGCGCGTAATAAGGAGGCATTTCCTTGCGTGCGGCCATGGACCCAGCTGTCAGCCTCTCCACATACATTCCACTTCCGATGGGTGTCGTTCATTGACGACGTTGACCAGGCAGCGCCGAGAGCACAAGGGCGGTGGATGACGGCAAGGCCTAGGAAGGGAACGACATGGAGGCAGGGAAGACTCGGCAGTTGTTTCCCACGCGGAGGAGTACGAGGGTTTACTGGTTAGTCTGCCGTCGCCGGAGAAAACAGCAGGTATGGGTGAGTAGAGGGATTGCTAGGCCAGCGGTGGGAGTACGGTGGGGCGGTGAGTCTTGTGCGGCAGCATCGCCGGCCGCGGTAGGAGGGAACAACCAGTCCCGTCGACGCTTGTTTGAGCGGCTGGAGCAGTAAAAGCAGAGATTGAAGAAGCACGACAGCCGTTCCATGGACATCCAACAGTCACTACTATCGTGTGCATTATTTCTAATAATGTACAACCCATTTGCTAATTCTTAAGAATTTTTTTGCAGCCCATCTTCTTTGTGTTAGCATTACACCCCATATTGTGGCCACGGTTAAAAAGTATACAAATTTTTTGCATATTTCGGTGCGGTCAACTGTTTTTAATCCCGAAATATCAATTCACATTCAAACTATTTTGAAAAATAATTTATATAAATATAAAATCCAAATAATTGTCCACGCGTAAAAATCAATGGAATTTAAAATCTTGTAATGAAAAAAAATTAAAATTAATTCCTGGTTTGATGTGTTTTAAAAATGTACAACTCATTTCTAGGCAAACCGAATGAAACTCTCCTCGTCTTGAAAGATTTGCAGCCCAGCAGGGCTGATAAAGCATGTAGGCCTCGTTTGGGTATTTCATTAAAAAAATAGAACTAGGCTAGCCATTTTCAGCAAGAAAAAATATAACTGGGCTCATGATGTGGTAAACATAAATAAAACCCTGGCTAGACGGGCCACAGCCCCGGACAGGCCCGTTGTTACTATTTACTTGGGTGGATGGGCTGTTTTGTCTTGGGCCCAGAGAAACAATTACTATTAGTAAAGTGGAGACACTCTACAGCTACCCAGAAAAACAATTACTACTAGTACAGTGGGTACAATACCACTTCTGGCTCCTCCTAGGTCATCGAAACGTCTCCCTCTACTGAATGCCGTTATAATTTTGTTCACCGACATGCGGGCCATGCAGCGCGCGGGCCCAAATGCCATCCACCAAATTAGAAGGCAGTATCCAGGCGGAGAGTCACCCTTGTCGTAGCGCGGCAATAACGAGACGTCGTATCACAAAACCCCACCTCCCCGCAGTCTAAGTTTGACGGACGAAGCAACCATCATTTCACTCTTCGCCGAATCCCCTTCTACCTCACCGTCTTCAAGAAAGGCAACACTCGCATCTACCACTGTTATTCTCCCCCAACGAAGGGAAGGTAAGCCAATCCGTGATGTTGGTATATTTTCGTTCAGACAATTTTTTTTTGCAAAGTAGTAACCGATCCTCAATCTCTTTTTTGTTTCCTTGTCATTGCGATTGTGTTTTCCTTTTAGTGTTCTCCTAGTATTTATCAGTTTCATGATGGACCAAGGAGAACCAGGCAATGATCTGTCGATATTGGAGCAGACGCGGGAGGCTGATCCCCACGAGACAGGGAGCTCCAAGAAGATGGAGGCAGCCACCGAGCCGACCCCAGATACGCTCACGGCCACTACTGAGATGATCAACACCCCGTTTGAGGTTACAACCCCCGTGGCACTGCAGGAGCAGTTTTCCCCCTTCGAGGATGTGTCCCCCGCCCCCCTGCTGAGTTGCCCAAGGTGATTTTTTCTTTGCCGATCTCGATTGTGGGTTTTCATCTAAGTATGTCGTGATGAATAATGCAAAATTTTATTAGCTTCGATGCCATGCTATACATAGTGGTTTAAATAACTTGTGTTTCTTATACTGGAAAGTAATTTAGAATTTGTTTCTGTTTCAATTAGAGCCCTGATGTAGACAAGGATTCTGTGGTTGTACATGTCACTCGCTATGAGGCGGATGACCTGAATATACGCATTGGGAAAACAGAGTTTTTAGACTGTTGGATCCTGGAAGCCATTTGCGCTTATACCAATGAAGAGTTCTATTCCAGCCTCACTGTTGTCAGGCGTGTTGTCCAGGGTGTACTGAAGCACAAGAAGTTCAAAGCCACTCCTTCGGTTGTGAGGCATACTATTCTTGTCAAGCTTACACAGGAAGATGACGTGGCATGCCTCCACAAACAAGTTTATGTGTGGCAAGGCCACAAGGTTGTCTTCATGAAGGTTCACAGGATTGAGCTACTGCCGGATGTCCTCGATGATGTTCATGGCAAAGTTCGTCTTGTATCCAGCCCAAATTAGATCGAGGCATGAAATACTTGCCCCAGCTAGTGTTTAATAGTAGTTTGGATTTTGTCTAATTATCCGAACCTTGCCTGTTATCGAGCCCGCTGGGGCTAGTTCTCTGTTTGAATCCGTCTATGGGAACTGCTGCTACTTTTGTGTGCTCGTGAATCATCGTAATTGTTGCCGAAACAGATGCGTCCTCGCCAGTTTTATCATACGAGCAATGTGAGTTTTGATGAAATAGAGTACTCGTTTGAGAACTTTGCGCTGACGTATACATAAGTACTTGTAAACATTGTTGGTGCTACCCCACTTGTAAGGAGTTGTGCAAAACACCGCACATTGGCTCAGCTAGATTCAACACTAGGCTGTCGACCAGCTAACAATCAACAATCTGTTGTCTGATATATAAGCAACTATGTATCTTTTTAAAATGGTTCATGCAGTTAACTGAGGCCACAAAGTAAATTCCAAACGTTCACACGCTAGTCCAGCATTCATGTGGAACACTCACTTTAAACTCGGCTTCATAAAAACTTGGAAAGCATAAGTTAAGCAATTTTATAGATCTCAATGATTCATAGAAAATAACAAACATAAACTAGTTCACAGCAAAAGACAAAGTTGTGAGAAGGTTTACAAATCAGGAAAAAACAAGCAAGGCTTCTCTGAGAAAAGGGCCTCCCGGCAAGCTTAAATTTCCTAGAGTTCACTCTGGTTGTTTCTTGTTGTCACCATCCAGGGTTAGGTTCTGTCATTCCAGATTAACCAATTATAATTGTGTTCTTAGCTGGAATGTTGAACTAAACCATGTAGTGTACTGACCAGCTGAAATTCTTGTGCATTCCACTAAATTTAAGCACCGCTATTTGCAGAAATAAGCAGAACACAATGCCTCTTGTCCGCGCACCTGTACAAAAAACCGTCATGCAGCCGTGCCAGCGAGGCCTCGGTCCATGTATGGACTGGTAGGAAGTGCATTCCGCACTAGGATGCAGTTGTTTTTGCTCGTCCCTACACTGCAATCAGGAAGTAAAAAGTACGAATCAACTTCTTTTATATTGTGTTGGTCATTCTACCTAGTAACTACCAATGTAGGAATACCTGGAAGACGGGTGGTTAGAGGACGGCAACGAGGGATAGCCATCTCATTTTGTGCAGTTCTACTAAAATAGAGGTGTGTGCTTTTGATTGCGCGGATAGAAACGATACGGAGACAGACATTCCGAAACATTATGGAGATAGACATCCCTGTTTGCGCAAATATGAAATACGGTTATTTAAACAGTGACATATATTTGCAGTGGCGTATGATTAACAACAGCATCTATTGTGTTATAATTGGCACTAGATTGACAGTATGAAAGTGTCCTTAAGTAAGTAGCATCACATCACATCAACACTGCCACTAGATTAACATGCAGAACAATAGCATTAATATTACTGACATGAGAGTAGCACATATTCAATAAATGTGCAATCTAATTTGTGCAGTTCCACTGGGATGAAGCAATGTTAGCGGTGTGAGATTTAAGTGTAACTGCAAAAACACAATTCATGGGAAATAAATCAAGACGGAAGCACTTCATAAAATGCTGGTGGCATTGCTTCAATTTATCGACGGCACTAGACCATTACTTATAGTGACATTAGGTGGCATTGCTTATTGCTTCATGTCATTTTACATTAACGGTAGCGATATGGGCGTAGGGACAAAAGAGGCATAAAGTGGTGAGGCAGATGTGGTTGCCGAGAGCGGCAAACACTCAGGCAGCATGTCTGCATTTGTCCCATTTTTATCTCCTCGGCGACATTTTCCTATGTGAGCACAGGAAATCTAGACCTGCTCATTCTCATTTGCGTTGTCCCCCAACACCCGTCACTTTCTTTCCTTTTTCAACCAAGAGATAGGTCCATTTCCCCCCACCCTTCGCCATCCACCATGCTTCTTTTCAACCAAGAAACCGATTGGGTAGCCACTATCTACTACTTTCCCCTGTTTCCTCTTAGAACAAAGTCCTAGATTCATGCTACAGCTTTCCCACTTTCTTCCCTGTTTGAACCAACTCTTAGAGTCGAATGTATGAACTAGCTTTACCTCTAATAATAGTAAAAGTCTAGGTGGCTTTGGAACAGCGGATGGAAGTAGAAAAATATCCACACGAAGCCAAGTGGGGAGCTGGGGCAGTAGAGCAAGGCAGGTTTCGAAGGAATATATACCTGAGGGTCGTCGGCATGTGGCAAAGACGGCGTCGGGAGGCCGCATATTGGCCACAACACCGTAGGGAGGAAGAAGGGGTCGGAGGCCCTTCGGAGCCAGCGCTCTCTCGGAGAGAATGGCACGGCCGCCGATCAGGACGCGTGGGCAGTCGTTGGTCTCATCCCTCGCCGTCGACGACAGCGTGAACGATGCACCTACACCCCTGCCCAGGTCGAGGTTGTCCGGCCGGAATTGTGACCAGCCGTGAGCTAAGAGAGAGTGTGGCCACCTATGTCTTGCTTAGATCTGAAGAGCATGAGAGAGCGAACGAGAGGAACCCTAGTAAAGCAAGGGCTAAGGCTCCTGCTTATATATATAGTGGAGTGATTTTGTTGTACCAGCTTCGAAAAAATGCGCTCCTACGTGTACCCGCGAGTGGGTGTGCGAGAACTAGTGCGTGCGTGCACCACTTCTCTTCGTGAGAGTACAATATACTATGCCCAAAAAACGTTCACCACAAGAGTAATATTATAAGTGTGTGATGTGTGAGCTACAATAAAATGTACGCGACGTCTTTTGTTTTTTAGAAGTTCTGAGGGTAGGGTGTGAAGAGCACATATGTGTGTGATAAACGGTGGGTGCGAGAGGACTCAGTAGGGTGCGTGTGCGTGAGAGAGTGGAGGGCACGTATCAATGCAATGCATGTGTCCGTAAATCATTATCCGACAAATGTTCGCCACAAGCATTTTCCTGACGAACGCCGTAAGAACCGTTAGATCCGCATCCGATAGTGTCAGTTGTGCCATGTCATTTAACAGAACAACCACTCCTCCTACACATAAATCTTCCACATGAGTGTAAGCAACTGCCGTATGCTCCCTCTGTTCCAAAATGCAGTGCATATAGCTTTATTGAAAATTCGAACCACACAAACTTTTACCGAGTTTTCGTGTACCAAATTGCACATGTAGAATATTCATTGATCTTCAAGAGGTAACTATAAAGATGGGGGAGGAGTCTACAAAGAAAGGCCATCGTATCACCTGCAGCAATTTCAACCATCCTTTGGTGTGGAGGAATATCATAGGAACTCTATATGATATGATTTTTATAGGAATTTTTTCCTTTAGAACCAATTGGTTCATAGGAATAGATTCATATACTCCACATTTCAAAGGAAACTAGCAGGGTCACCCGCGCATTTGCGCGGCTAGGTTTGTTATCAGACAATATATTCTTTTTTGTATCTATCGTATTGGCTTGGAATATTTTTTGAGAATGTGCAACATTCCAGGTAAAGTAAAGAATATATTATGTAAGTTTTCTGGATTAAAAGGTTTTGTTCTATCATATGCTTATTTTTATATACTTGCACTACTCTAAACATGTTTTCACATACCTCGCAGAGACATTCTTATGGACCGAATCCAGTTGCATGGTGCACAGAAAAGCCTTCCTGCTATTATTCTTCTGTCAACCTTGAGCTTGGTGATGAACTATTTAGAAGGAACGCACCTAATTTTAAAACATTTAAAAGGAAATAACCAATCTTTTGTAGTCCATACAGAGTGCATTGTACATTTCCAAATAATATCGAATTTATGCAATTCTGAATTTTATTATAAATGGCCGGCAAGATATTTCAAGTAGTTACAAAGTATTATGTTTCTCGGTCAACATTTGGCACATTTTCCTTAGCATTTATACATCATGTAAAATTTAGAAAATGTTTTAGTTAAAATTAAGATAACGTTTTACATGGAAGCGTATTAGGTTGTCTGTAGGTGCTCGTTGCGTGATGAGTGAAGATATATGGCTCTAACGTATATGATCCATAATGCAAAGCTATACATATTCATACCAATTTTTAGATTGCCTTACCACCATTCATCATGTGTGTTTTGTTTTCTAGAAAAGTATACACACTACTTTCATCATAGCTCATTCTTTTTAAGTTTCCATATCTTGTCTGTAAACCACTAATTTTAGCATAAATCACTGACAATATGTTAAATAGGGTCCAAATTTTAGCTAATTAAGCAGTTCAGATGAAGGTTCTATGAACTTTTTCTTTACCTTTTTTATGTTGTGGATCTATGTTAGCATCTATGAAAATTTAAGATGTTAGTTTAAATTTAGCATAGGCTCCATTATCTCAAAAGAATAGATTAAAGCCACATTTGACAATCATTTTTTCGAGATTAACTATACATGCAATATACATCGGCATATGAAATTCAAATAAATTACCGACTTTATAAAAACCATTTCAACTTTAATGGTTTAAGGCATATTGGATAATGTACCCATATTCTGTCTTACCCCACTTTACATTTTTATGATTTATTAACCCGCAATTTGAAATTTAAGTAAAAAATATTAAACTTCCTAAATATGTACTGCAAATCAAGGAGTCCACTATGGTGTGCCTGTTTTTATGAATAAATAATAGAGTTCTTTGTACATTTAATTGTAGTTGTATGCACTATATATACGGTTTTGTAAAATGATGCTATTTATTTACCTAATACAATTTTCATCTACATACACAACGCATTTGTATGAACGATCTGATGCATCCTCATGATTGTACTCTCTCGTTCATAAAATAAAAAAGATGGTATTAAGACATCAGCCCGGTCACCAACATCTATCATTGGCTACATCTTGTTTGTGGCGGCGGACGCGGAGGCACTGGCCACCGACTCATCACTCTCTGCGCACCCGGCTTCTGTCGCTGCTTGCATGGAGCGGCCACCGGCATGGGAGTCTCGGCCACAGAAACGGGAGACGCGGTACGAGGCAGCGGCGTGGACGGCAGCAACGACGCCCGTGCGCCGCTCCTCATCGAGCTGGCCAGGAGCGGCGAGTTGTTGAACCGCGGGCCAGCTTGGGGCGGCAACTGGCTTCGTCGGGCGAGGGGAGAGAGGTGGATCAGCGAGCTGCATATCTCGTATCCGGCTGGCTCGGCGGGCCACCCAGCCAGCTTGGATGCGGCGTAACTACTCTTCGTAAGCCATTGTAAGAGCGGACAAAATGGTAAAGGAGGAGATAAGGGAGCGGCGGAGGTGTGCGATTCTTGGCCGGCGTTTGGCCTCGTTTAAATAGGAGATTAAATAGACGGCGGACGGGATGAGCTCGGGCGGCGTTGCGCTTAATGCCGGCCCGATCATGAACGGACGTGTGTCCAGAGTGGGTTTCTCAGCTTCCACACGGGCGAGTTTCATGGAGGCGTTTGAATGTGGCAAGGAGGCGTGTTCAGCCGGGCGTGCAGCGAGTGGCGCCCTCGACTCTAACATCGGACAGCGCGCCGTTCTTCCACTGACGTGTCGGCTCTTTGGGTACATGGCATGCATGTCAGTGACCCAACACAGGCAGCGCACAACAGAGGAACCTTTGGTGGGCCAGGGCGGTCAGAAGCGGGCATTCATAAACCGATGATTGTTCATTGAGTGTGATGTCATACTTTTCATGTTGATAGCCCATTTGATATGTTGTGATTCATAAAGACTGCTACAAACATCAATGTTCTGCTTACCATAGATAAGATTGATTAATACCCATAACAATCCACGTCCTTAACAAAGGGTGCATGCACGTATAGGTTGAGCGTGTGTCTTGCGTCGTGTGCTATGTGCATGCAGGCGTGCGAGTGTTGCGTGCTTGGAAGGGTACATTTCAGTGTTGCATGCAATTGTGCGTACGTGCATGTGTTGGTGAGTGCATGTGTACGCGTCAGTGTTGCACGCCTGCATGTGTGCGTGTGTTCGTTATGTGTACGTGTCAGTGTTGCATGCCTGCATGCATGCGTGTGTGACGTGCGTGCATGTGTACGTGTGGGGTGAGGCTACACGTCAGTCGACTAACTTTTTCATCTCTTGCCATTAGATTTTCCAGCCATTGGATATGAAATCAAGGGCCTGCAGTTTATCATCAAACTCCACCCCCCTGAACCGCCAGCCACCACCGACCGAACCGCCGGCCCGCGCCGCCACGCCACCCCGCCCGCCCCAAAACCACTCCTCATGGCCGGTCCGCCGTCGCACCGGCCATCCCTATAGGCCCCCCCGCGCCGAGCTTTTTCTCCGGCGATCCCCACCCCACCGGCCAATCAACACGCACCCCCACCGCCTGTGACTGCCAACCAGAGGTCTCACGACTTCGAGTACCCACCGACCACTAATTTATTACCATTTCTGTCCTTCATATACGCGCTGACGGTTGGGCCCTATGGTAATTCTCGCTGCTGAATGTGGACCGGTTGACTGGTCAATTGATCATGTCATCAACAAATTACGGAGCTGTATGGTGAGCCAGTGACCGTATGATCACCCTAAAATGTACTTATTTTATTAACATAGTACAGACTCAAACTACCATTTCTTTCTTTCATATACGGGCTGACAAGTGGGCCCCACGGTTATGCGCCCCGATGGTGCAACACTAGTTGCACCACGTGGAACATTTGACTAGTCAATTGATTGTGTCATCAACAAAAATGGAGTTGTACGGGTGAGCCAGTGACCATATAATCATGACATGTATTTTTTTCAACATGGTACAGACGCAACGGCTCATATATACGCACAAGCACTCACTGCTATAAGCGCAGACACACAGACCCTACCCCTATGAGCACCTTCGAGAGAGTGGGCCAACATATGATCTTGAGATTTTACGAAGTCACCATAGGTGCCCCATAGTCGAGTGGAACGTCTCCTCCCACTGAACGCACATCGCCGGAAAATACTAAAATTAACCCAGGATAAATCCGAGCACCGGGACTTTAACCCTGGTGGGCTCGAGAAACCACTGCCTCCTAACCATCCAACCACATGTTGGTTAGCACGACAAAATGTATGTGGTGACCGTGATGAGCTTATTCTGAAGTCCAGTGACCATATCGTGCTTTCGCTTCAAATACAATGACCGTAAGTGTCGTCAACAAAATACGGAGCACGCATCAAATGCAAAGTCCGTTAGTGTCATCAAGAAAATACGGAGACATATCATGAGCTAGATACAGTATGATCACCACGAGAATGTATACGGTGACCATAATGAGCATATTTTGAACTCCAGTGACTGTATAGTGCTTTAGCTTGAAATACAGTGGCCGTCATGCGTGAATGTGTCGTGGGCATGCATACTTTTAGAGGGCCGAGAGATAGTTTGTGTTCATACGTGAAAGTGGTGTAGAAAGAGGGGATGTTTGGTGGAGACAAGGAGAGATATGCCCTTCGTTTCTCTTTCCCGTGACTAATATTTTAGGAGAATATATAGACATTCACAATGCAGAACAAATATTTTTGGATGCACCATGCAAATAACATTCATGTATAACATTGTACTATTGTATATGCTTATTTTCTTAGTGGTTGATTGCGTGTGTGGTGTGGTGGGCACATCATTTCTAGTTGTGGTGGGTCAACATGAGGACTCATGGGTCGGTTCCATCCTGCGCCACATAGGTTGGATCGAGACGCGTTATAAGAAGACCCATGTGGAGGACTCGGCATACAACATGAACCTAACTACCAGAGTCGCGGAGGACTCTATCCCCACCGGTGATAAGCCGACTATATATGATTTGTAACCCTAGGCCCCCAGTATGTTATAGAAGCTTGGGGCCTAGTTCGTCGATAGTATACACACACGCACAATGCTCACATGTACTTTGTACACACCCCTATCACTAATATACAGTACCAGGAGTAGGCTTTTTCCTCAACTACAAGGGTCCGAACTAGGGTAAAACTTTGCCTCATATTACCATCCAGCCTAACAGTCAGGGATATCCTACCGAATGATATGATGGAATCATATCTGCCAACTACTAAGAGAGAGGTGTCTCTGGGGGGGGGGGCAATGTGTGCGAGAGAGGCCTAAAGATAATGTGCGTGCGGGAGACACGTAGGCACATATATGTGCGTATAGAGGGCTAGTAGAGACCGTGCGTGTGTATATATGCATGTGAGAGAAATAGTGTTTTCCAACTGAGATTAGTGAAAAGAGTGGTGCATAGTAGTCAGAAAGAGAGAGAGAGATACATAGAGGGCATGTGCGTGAGACTCCTCGACACCCCGAGAGAGATTGTGAGCATGTGTGAAAGAGAAATGCCGATGCATATAAAGTGTGTGCACTTATGCGGTAGATAGAGATATATATAGCGCGTTTATGAGAACGGGCCGATGCATAGTGCATCAACGTGTAAAAGGCGGTTCTACACATTACATTAAAATATAAATGGCATTATTATTTTTGGATGAGATCATGAATTTTGCAAATTGCGTATGGACAAAATTCGGTCCATCAGACACCCATACTCTATTGAATTCTAGCATGTGCATGCATTTATTTCATATTATCGATCCATAGAGTGAGAGCGGTTTGAAATACTGGCAATGGATGCTTTTTCAATTCATATATAAACATTAATTAGTGCACTCCATGTTGTTAGTGTGAAGCACTTTATACATTTGTCACTTGCATGGATACATTCCAAATTGCTAGCTACGAAATAGAATACATGTCGAATTCAACATAAAGGGGGTTTCGAAGATTTGAATTCATAGGAAGTGCATTCATCTATTTGAACCCGAGATAATGGCATTTGTAAATCAGATGTAAAAGGGGGCATCAATGTTAGTTGTGCGTTTGAACATGCTATATATATTCATACGCATGTCTAACTTTTTTTTTTTGCAACCAGGGAGATTATATCTGGAACCATGCATGAACTGAGGTAAGTTGCATATTTTGTAATATATACTCGTGTACAATGTATATTAAAATGTACCACCTCCATTCCAAAATAATCGTAGCTTTAGGATTTTCAAGAGTAAAGATTTGTGAAGTTTGACAAATCCTGAATGTTCAATTCAGGAGAACCGAAAATGTTAAGGCTTGTGCTCCCAAATATTGAACGAAGTGCCAAATAGGCCTCTGGTTAGCCGAAACCGAGCGAGACTAATGTTTGGCGGTAGGAAATTACAGTACTGACTCTGGCCCGTGTAGCCTATCGACCCGATGTCCAAAGGTCTAAACCGGGGTAGGTTTGTAACTTCACCAAGACGCCAGTCTCAACCGCCTCCGAGAAGCATTCATACGCCGTGGGCGCCTAAACACCCACGCACTCGGCCAAAATCTACCCCGCCCACATTTGGGACACCTGAGATTATTGTCCTACCCCCAACCCGCAATATGTCCGGATTTTTAGATGGGGGCAAAGTTTGTAACTTTCCCGAAATTTCAAACAAGCACGTCCCAAACCGAAACATTGTTCCCCCTCAGTTCCCCGCCTATCTCAATTTCGCCATTCATACTCCATGGATGCCAAAACGCCCTCTCCACCAGCCGCGAAACCCCAGCCTCCTCCGTCCTCCACCCCATAGAGCCCAATCCACCGCCGCCCAACTCCATCACGCCGGAGCCGGTACCCCGACGTCGTCTTCCAACGCAACCGCAACCGCAATGCCCTCAAGGACTTAGCAGCTGAAGCCGAGGTAGAGCTGCTGATACGTCTCCGTCGTATCTATAATTTTTTATTGTTCCATGCCAATATTCTACAACTTTCATATACTTTTGGCAACTTTGTATACAATTTTTTGGGACTAACATATTGATCCATTGCCCAGTGCTAGTTCCTGTTTGTTGCATGTTTTTTGTTTTGTAGAATATCCACATCAAACGGATTCCAAACGGAATAAAAACGGCCGGAGATTTTTTTTGGAATATATGTGAATTTTGGGAAGCAGAACCAACATGAAACGATGCCCGAGTGGGCCACGAGGCAGGGGGCGTGCCCTGGGCCCTCGTGGCCACAACGTAAGGCAGTTGATGCCCTTCTTTCGCCGCAAGAAAGCTAATATCCGAATAAAAATCATGTCAAAAAATCAGCCCAATTGGAGTTATGGATCTCCGGGAATTTAAGAAATGGTGAAGGGCTAGAATCTGGGAACGCAGAAACAGATAGATAGATAGAGAGAGAGAGAGAGAGAGAGAGAGAGAGAGAGAGAGAGAGATCCAATCTCGGAGGGGCTCTCGCCCCTCCGCCGCCATTGAGGCCATGTACCAGAGGGGAAACCCTTCTCCGACCTAGGGAGAAGGTCAAGGAATAAGAATAAGGAGGGGGCTCTCTCCCCCTCGCTTCCGGTGGCACCGGAGTGCCACCGGGTCCATCATCGTGTGACAACGATCTACAACAACACCTCCGTCATCTTCACCAACATCTCCATCACCTTCCCCCATCTATCTACAGCGGTCCACTCTCCCGCAACCCGCTGTACCCTCTACTTGAACATGGTGCTTTATGCTTCATATTATTATCCAATGATGTGTTGCCATCCTATGATGTCTCAGTAGATTATCGTTGTCCTATCGGTGATTGGTGAATTGCTATGATTGATTTAAATTGCTTGTGGTTATGTTGCTGTCCTTTGGTGCCCATCATATGAGCGCGCGCGTGGATCACACCATAGGGTTCGTTATATGTTGATAGGACTATGTATTGGAGGGCAAGAGTGACAGAAGCTTCAACCTAGCGTAGAAATTGATGCATACGGGATTGAAGGGGGGCCAATATATCTTAATGCTATGGTTGGGTTTTACCTTAATGAATGTTAGTAGTTGTGGATGGTTGCTAATAGTTCCAATCAGAATTGCATAGAATTCCAAGTAAGGGATGACATGCTAGTAGTGGCCTCTCCCACATAAAACTTGCTATCGGTCTAGTAATGTAGTCAATTGCTTTGGGGCAATTTCGCAACTCCTACCACCACTTTTCCACACTCGCTATCATTAACTTTATTGCTTCTTTATCTTAACAGCCCCTAGTTTATATTTGCGTGCTCTTTATATTCTTGCAAACCTATCCAAAAACACCTACAATGTACTTCTAGTTTCATACTTGTTCTAGGTAAAGTAAATGTCAAGCGTGCGTAGAGCTGTATCGGTGGTCGATAGAACTTGAGGGAATATTTTTTCTCCCTTTAGCTCCTCGTTGGGTTTGACACTCTTACTTATCGAAAGAGGCTACAACTGATCCCCTACACTTGTGGGTTATCAGCTGCCTTCACGACACCGACGCCGACGTGCGCCATACCAGAACCACTCCGACCACGCCGTCGTGCGCCTCACTGCTGTCGCTCCACTGTCGCAATTGTCCACCACACCGGAGCTGTTCCCGCTACACCGTCGTTCGCCGCCATGGATCTGCTTCCTCGCCGTCGACAGACGGTCACCGCACCACACTCAACAACTTGGCCATGGGTTCGTCCAAGGCTGCACCGTCCTCCACAACTTCTCGTTTCCAGCGAACCACAAGAAGATCGTTGGAAAAACAGAAGGGGGACACATCAATGCCAGCAGAAAGAGGTACTCCTCTTCCCTTATTCGTGCAAACCTTACGTCTCTGCTCACACTCTATTGATCCCACGAAAGAAACTAATTGAGAGCTTCTTACAACATCTTCTTCGTGATACTAAACGCACAAGGTTTCCTCCCTTTACTATTTCACCTTTGCTAGAGGTCAACAGCCCGCCTGGATTTCAATTCAGGGTAGTCGAACCGCAATTAAAAGAAGCAGCACCCGCTTAGGTGCGGGAGCACCTAGTTCGCATGTTCGCCGGGGAAGCGGCACATCGGTGTTTATCATAGGGGTGTGGGGCGCAGGAGCTGCTTATGCCCGATCTGGTGGTCGGTGGGGCTTGAATGGATTGCTGGGGGGCGGTGCCAAGCACGGCGGTGCGGTCAGGTCGAGGGGAGGGCGCAGGCAGGGGATTGGGCCGGTGGTCGCTGCAATCTCGAGGAAGATCGTCAACACTGACTAGCTGGAGGTAGATGAAGGCGATCTGCCCGTTCTTTGTACATCAGACGGTGCAGAAAAAAATGGACTGGCCTATTTGTTTTCAGTCGAATGTTATTTTCATAGAATCCTGTTGTAATTAAAGTGTGCCATGCATGTTGTAGAGCTATCATATGTCTCCCATTATTTTTTTCTCACTGACCTGCTATCTGCTACCTTTACACTGTACTAATTCTGCACACACTTCACCCATACTCACACTATTGTTTTTTATGCATGGGTATTTTAGACTCTGACGCAGTGTTGATGAATGCTGAAAAGAAAAGACAGAAGTCACTCTAGTGTAATTCGAAGATAAGCACTAAGCGTCTCAGTGCTCTAAAGGATGTAGTGTCAGCAGTTGGAGACAGTAAATGTAGCTCTGTAGTTGATGATCTCAATTGCCACACACAACCATCCCAGGTGCTTGCTTTAACTTCGCGCTGTCAAATGTGGTTGCATGTTGCATATGGTGTCTAGCTTGTATTGCTTCCAATTTGGTTAAGTTGCATCTGCTTACTTTACACATTATACCTTTGATAATGACATGCCTTCCTGTTTTTGATACATACTACATATGTCTATTAACCATGTTCGTACATCAAACTAGTGCTCTTTTGTATCCCTCGTCAATCACTTATGATGAGACAGTCACTCGAGTGGGTTAGTGTGAGACGCCATACTCGTTTAAAGAGTGCAATGTCATCCCCACATGATTCTCAAGAAACAACAAGGCTAAATGAAGATAGTCAACGTAGCTCTCTAGTTGATGACCGCAATTCCCCCACACCACCATCACAGGTGCTTGCTCTAACTTCGCAGAGTGATATGTGGTTGCATGATGCATACGGTCTCTAGCTTGTAATGCTTCTAATTAGGGTAAATTGCATCTGCTTAGTTTACACATTATACCTGTGAATATGACATGCCTTCCTATTTTTGGTACACACTAAATCTATGTGTTAACCTTGTTCTTACATGAAACTACCTCTCTTCTGTATCCTGCATCAATCACTTACGATGAGTCACCTTTATTCATTGCATATTGCATATTATTTCTAGCCTGCTGCCATGTATTGCTTCTAATTTGGTCAAATACATTTGTTAGGGCACCCTTTTAATTTGGTAGAGTGATATTGGTTTCATCTTTCATATGGTTTCTAGCTTGCATTGATTCTAACAAGTTCAAGAACCTTGTGCTTAGTTTACACTTTATACATCATACATGTCAATATGTCACGCCGTCTTGTTTTTCATACATATTCCATCCTCCTATCATGCGGCTGCCTTACATGAAAGTAGAGTTCGTCAGTATCATGCATCAATGAGTTCTGAAGAGCAAATTTTATTCCTTTTTCTTGTGGGTTTAACTTGACAAGGCAAAATCAAGAAAGAGGAAGGAAAAGAGTAAGGAAGGAGATGATGGTGGTCCTCTGCAGCAACGTAAACGGAGCATCTATACCGATTCTCCTTGTACTAATAGTGCATTACATGGTCCAAGGCTCCGCTCCACTACTCCACCATACAAGGTGCTTGCTCTAACTTGGCAGTGTGATATCTGGTTGCATGTTGCATATGGTGTGTAGCTTGTATTGCTCCTAATTAGTGTAAACTGGATTTGCTTAGCTTACACATGATACGTGTGAATATGACACGCTTTCCTGTTTTTAGTACATACTATATCTGTCTATCACACCATGTTCTTACATGAAACTACACTTCTTGTGTATCCTGCATCAGTCACTTATGATGGAACACCTTTAAGTTGGCAGTGTGATATTGGTTTGCGTCTTGAATATGATTTCTAGCATGTATTGCTTCTAGTTTGATGAACGCCACCTATGACAAGTCAGTTTTAACTTGGCAGAGTGATATTGATTGCACCTTTCATATGGTGTCTAGTTTGTAGTGCTTCTAATTTGTTGAAGTGCCTTCAGCTTAGTTACCACATCATAGGTGTGAATATGTCAAGCCGCCCATTTTTTCGTACGTATTCCATCCTCGTATCATGACTTTGCCTTTCATCAGAGTAGTGTTCGTCAGTATCATGCATGAATGAGTTCTGAAGGATGAATTATATTCCTTTTTCTTATCGGTTTGACCTCACAAGGCAAAATCAATAAATCTGAAGGGAATTGGCAAGGCATTGGATGATGGTGGTCCTTCCGAGCAACTGAAACGAAGGTTCTCTATAGATTCTACTCCGCCATCCTCCCAACAAGATTTGCAAGACAACGCAAGGCTAGACAGTCAATGTAGCTGTGTAGATGATGAGCACATCTCCCCTACTCCACCATCACAGGTGCTTGCTCTAACTTGGCACTATTATATGTGGTTGCATGTTGCGTATGATGTCTAGCTTGTATTGCTTCTAACTTTGTTCAATTGCAACTGCTTACTTTAAACATAATGCCTGTGAATATGACATGTGTTCCTGTTTCTAGAACATACGTGTACATGATGAGCACATCTCCCCTACTCCACCATCACAGGGGCTTGCTCTAACTTGGCACTATTATATGTGGTTGCATGTTGCGTATGATGTCTAGCTTGTATTGCTTCTAACTTTGTTGAATTGCATCTGCTTACTTTACACATAATGCTTGTGAATATGGCACGTGTTCCTGTTTCTAGAACATACGTTTACATGATGAGCACATGTCCCCTACTCCACCATCACAGGTGCTTGCTCTAACTTGGAACTGTTATATGTGGTTGTGTTTTCCGTATGATGTCTAGTTTGTATTGCTTCTGATTATGTTGACTTGCATCTGCGTAGCTTACAACTTATACCTGCAACGGTCACTTACCCATAAGACACATTTAACTTGGGACTGTGATGTAGGTTGCATCTTGCATTGTCTTCTAGCTTGTACTGCTTCTAATTTCTTGAAATGGCACTTACGACGAGACACTTTTTACCTGATAGAGTTAGATTGGTTGCATGTTCATATGGTGCCTAGCTTTCATTTTCTTCTAATTTTGTTGAAATGCCTTCCAGTTACTGTTTTTTCATACATATTCCATCCTCCTATCGTACGTGTGAATATAAAACGCTGTCTTTTTTGTATATATTCCATCCTCCTATCATGTGCTTGCCTTACATCAAGTAGTGTTCGTTTGTATCATGCGTCAACCAGTTATGCAGAGCTAATTTTATTCATCTTCTTGTGGTTTTGACTTCATAAGGCAATATCAGAAAATAGGAAGGAAAAGAGTAAGTAAGGGCATGTTGGTGGTCCTCTACATCGACGCAAACAGAGACTCTCTAGATTTTCCACTGCTACTGCTAAAGAAGTTGAAGTCCCAAGTCTACATGATGAGTTCATCTCCCCTACTCCACCATCGCAGGTGCTTGCTCTAAGTTAACAGTGTGATAATTGGTTTCATGTTGCATATGTTGTCTAGCCTGTATTTATTCTATTTTGATTAAATTGCACCTGCTGAGTTCATACGTTATACATGTGCATATGACATGGCGTTCTGTGTCTAGAATACACTGCATCTATCCATTATACCATGTTCTTACATCAAAGTACTGCTATTGTGTATCCCGCATCAGTCACTCATGATTGGACACTTTTAACATGGTAGTTTGATAGTGGTTGCATCTTGCATTGATTTCTATGTTGTACTGCTTCCAATTTTTCGAATTGCCACTTATGACAAGACACTTTTAACTTGGCAGAGTAATATTGGTTGCATCTTTCATATGGTGTCTAGCTTGCATTACTTCTATTTTCTCGAAAATCCTTCTGCTTAGTTTACATATCGTAGCTGTGAATATGCCATGTCGTCCTGTTTTCTTACATATTCCGTCCTCATACGGTTGTCTTACATCAAAGTATTGCTTGTCTGTATCATGCATCAATGAGTTCTGAAGAGCGATTTTATTATTTTGTGTTGTGGGTACGGCTTGACATGGCAAAGTCAAAAAAGAGCAAGGAAAATAATATAGTAGGGAGTGGTGTTACTCGTCGGGTGAAACGGAAAAGGATCTGCCGTCCAAATTCTGCTGGTGCATATAGTGCAGTAGAAGGTCCAAGTCCACCGGCTAAATCTACAAACGCAGTATCACCTGCTCCACCAGCTGCAGCATCCGCTTCAACTGTACCAACATCTCAACGAGTTACTCGTTCGTTTTCTCCGGAACTAGCCAGTTCCCAAGCTGCCTTCAGACCTAACACTACCTCCGAAGCACTGCTGACACAACAGGACTTGGCAAGATCAGATGAACCTCATGAGCATCAACACCGGTACCTGACCGAGTCAAGTTGCAGTTGCATGCTCCTTTATATGTACTCTCACAGTTTGAAGTACACTAACACTTTCCATATTTGTTGTTGAACTAGCACCACGACGCAAGTGGAAACAGACATCAGGGATAATGCTTGACAGATTAACAAAATCTAAAGGAGGAAGAATGGAGATCCATTTTGAGGCATGTTTAAAAAGGCCACGTGATGCTACAGAGCCAGCCAAGTTAGTATCAGAGGCAGCCGTTGCCTTAGGTGTCATGCACATATCCTCCCAACGTGGATCCAATACAGGAATGAGAAACACAATACCCAGTTTAACACCTTCCTTGACCATTTATCCGTACGTAATGTTATTCATCGCAATTATTAATATTGTCTTGCTTTGTCCCATACTTTCTAGCTTCCTCCTAATAAGACTCACATTCTTTTTTCAACAGATGAGGTTCAAGTTGGATCCGAAAGATGATGCAACTAAACAGGCATGCACTCATGTTTTTAAGTCTGCTCTGCGACAGTATCGGTACCACCTTAGAAAATCTCACTTTGAAGGCAAGGCTAACAATGAAATCACCCTAACATCTTAAGTGGAATATATTACAGATGAAGATTGGACAACACCCGTTAAACGCTGGTCTGATCCAAAGTGTCAGGTAGGCTATATGTATTTGATCACACCACATATTGAACTTGTATTTATGTATGTGCCTTACAAGTGCATCTTTTTCTAGGCTAACTGTTTGAAGAACAAGACCAACCGTTCTAAAGTGAAATTCCAACAAACAACATGATCTCATAGCTATATTGCACACTGCCATGCTCTTGTAAATAGCTGCTACTTCCTTCTTTTTTCTGTGCCATATTATCATATCTATATTGACTTGTTCCAAATATAGAGGAAAGCCTGTGCGGACCAAAAAGAACCTGAACCGAATGTAGTGCAAATCTTCAAGGATTGCCACACCAGCAAGATGAAGGGCATGAGCACACCAGTTCAAGCCGCTGTTGTAAGTCCTTACTCCTCCTGCATTTGAACTGATTGGTACTGTGATGTGTTCATTTAACTACTTGCTTTGCAGCCAATGTTAGTTACCCTGTTCACTTTTATACACAGTTGTCTTAACGCATCATTTCACCTTACATAATTTAAAAGAGATGAAGGATATTCTTTTGGTCTTGATCTGTATTCTAGTTGTTATGTTCACATGCGCACACAATGATAAAATAGCCTGTTTGTTTTATATCTGTTTGCCCATGATATGAATGATGTCATACTATGTTTATCCTACTTTAAACCATGTCTCTTTACCCTTAGATGTCAACGAATGTGAGGAAATAGACAATACAGTAGGCATGCTACATGGACATATGCTCTGAAAGTGATTTTATTATGTAGTTGGCACTACAATACATGCTAATGTATTACAGTAGTTCACCAAAATAAGTTATGTATAAACGTGTAACCTACTTTGTTTGTTTTTGTCTCATTAGTAACTTATCTGGTACACTAATCTACAAGTTCAAACTTTCAGGAAGCTATGGAAAAAATGATTGAACAACCACAACCAGCTGAAGGTGACGAGGCTACCACATGCACAATGTCACCTCTTGCTGAAGTGCGTCAGTATCTCAACACTAAGAGTGCAAAAGCTCCTTCCTGCGTAATTCTGGGTTGGTTGTGAAGGTAACCTCGTCCAAAAAGCCTATTGAACAAAATCTTCCTGCTAGACAGAGTGATATATCTGTGCTCCAGACACAAGTCCAATCCCGAATGGACGTCATTTTGGAAACAAGAATAGAGCTTGACGAATGTCGTCAAGATATGAATGGTTTTGAAACCAGACTATCAGACATTTGCTTCGTTGTTCAAGAGCAATGGCGGAAAAAAGGTGAAGATCATGCTACTCCATCAGATTCTATAGCCTGAAACATTAGCACTCAGGTCAAATGATATGTTCTTCTATACATCTGATGGTTCTTTTATTTGCAAGGAATGTAAACTTTATGCCAACATGCCTTTTGTTGTGATACAACATTTATGATGCTGCCAAAGGATGCAATAATTACGATGCTATTTTTGTATAGTGTAGGTTTATCTTAATAATGTATTCGGCCGAAAGCTTCGTAGGAGCCCAACATGCCAACATTCGTCGAGCCCATTCCAATTGGGCTAAAAACGATTATGGGCCGAAATTTGCATGTAGCCCACTAAAAATATCTGGGCCTAAATCAGCAAAAGATATCATATTTTTCTGGCAGGCATGTGCCCATAGTGGGCCTTTAACATGTCTAAACAAAATTTGGGCCCTCAGTAACAATAGGCCGTTTACACGTGTAAATATCCCGAGTCCATAAAAAACATGGGCCTCTAAAAGACCGAAAGTGAGATTGGGCCCATTTACGATACGGATCTTTCACAGGCCAAAATTCAGACGGACCGTAAATGGGCCGACCTAATACACGGGCCTTTAACAGGCCGGAAGTTTGGTCGGGCTAGATTATCGTCATTTTTATATGGGCCGTTAATGAGCCCGATGTGACGTTTGGCCACATATGGCCCTTGGATTTCGTCCGACGTTAACAAGCCAAAAATCACAACAGGCCGAAAGTGGCCCAAATCTGTAGTGGGCCTCTAACAGGCCGAATGTCAGACATGGCCGAATATGACCCAAATACTTCACGGTCGTTTATGGGCCGAAAGTTTCAATGGCCTGTAAATGGGCCCAAATGAAGGAGGACCTTTAACAGGCCGGAAATACATTGGGCCGTAATTCAGCCCATATACTTAGCAGACTATTAACGGGCGAGAAGTGACCATGGGCCGCGATGATGACAAGTTTAGGAAAGGCCGTTGACAGGCCGATTTGACACTAGCCGTACGGGCCTTAACTGAGAATGTTGGGCCTTTAGCTGGGCCGGCCCATTATGGTCCGCAAAATCTCATGGGCCTTTAGCTGGGCCGGCCCATTATGGCCGGCAAAATCTCGTAGGCCTTTAGCTGGGCCGGCCCATTATGATACGCAAAATCTAGTGGGCCTTTTGCTGGGCCGTCCCATTATGGACAGCAAAATCTCGTGGGCCTTTAGCTAGGCCGGCCCATTATGATACGCAAAATCTCGTGGGCCTTCTGCTGGGCCGGCCCATTATGGACCGCGAAATCTCGTGGGCCTTTTGCTGGGCTGGCCCATTATGGACCACAAACTCTTGTTGGCCTTTAGTTGGGCCAGCCAATTTAAATTTTATGGGCCACTTTTGGGCCGGTCCACGTGTCAACATATCACAGGTGCATCTCGCCCATTGGGTGCGTGACACCTGTGCCAATGCGGAGCTGACATGTGTTTCCGTCAGCCAATCAGAATATTACATGTGGAAAATCCCCATTGGTCAGGGCTATTAACGGGTTATCGGATCCAAAACCGGACCTGATAGCTTAACGGTGTTCCGTTACGGTCGATGCCACGTGTCGGTCACCCTTGACGAAAGTACTTCTGTGACGCGCGATTTATCGTCATCGAAGTGGACACTTCCGTGATGATAATTTTCATAATGTCATGGAACACTTCTACGACAGGACAGGTATGACTATCTTCATTCTGTCATAAATTTGTCATGGATGTACATGCATGACAGAAAACGTGAACTACTGTGACAAACACGTATCATCACGGAAGTGTATTTTTTTTGTAGTGCACCCCGTCGTTCTCAATCGACGGTAGCCAAAGCCGCCACAGGTCCGGCGTGGCAAGAACAGCAAGCATTGTCTCTACACCCCTCCGTGCGATGCGATGGACGCATCGCTACCCGGTCGCTGACTCCGGCGATCTCTTCATCCCATGCTCCCCGCGGACCCTCGGATGCGCAGGCTGTGTTGCTCATGGCTCATGAACTCCTGCGCTACCGCCCCGTCGATGACTTCTACGAAGAATGGCTCGACCGCATCGCAGAGCTCGTCAGCGCCACTGGGGGCTCTCCGGCACTGTCCCTTTCCCTGCCTCGTCCACCTCCCCATGATGAAGATGAGGCCCAAGAAGCTCCACTGCTACCCCAGCGTCAAGGCCTCGTCCAAGACCCATGGTGCCTGGCCCCGTGGCGTGACCGCCCACGCGCAGTGCCAGTGCGCGAAGATGGAAGCTGCCAAGAGATCCAACAGCCCCGCGGTGGAGCACCTGCGCTCCCTCCACCGCAGCGTCGAGACCGCGCGCCCCCCGCCGCGGTGGCGTGCGAAGACCAAGACCAAGTCCCACCACCCCAGCAAGCTCCGGTGTCGACAGGAGGCTAGAAGGCCCTCGCTCCTGAGCTGCACAATGTCAACTGGCCTGGGAAGTTCAAGCCCAACCTGCCTCTGCGCTACGATGGCACCCCCGACCCTGCGGAGTTCCTATAGCTCTACGAGCTGAGCATCGAGGCGTCGACGGCAATGAGAAGATCAAGGCGAACTGGTTCCCCATGGCCCTCTAGGATGGCGCGCGCTCATGGATCTTGAACCTGCCCACGGATCGATCTCCACCTGGAGTGAGATGCGCGATCGATTCATCGCCAACTTCCAGGGAACTCGAGACCGTTCCCCAGCCGCGGGCGACCGGCGGCGTATCAAGCAACAACCAGGAGAGACCCTGCAGAACTTTATCCAGCGCTTCAACAGTGTCCGCGTCAAGATCCCCAAGGTCACGGACGAGGCCATCATTTCAGCGTTCTCAGATGGTGTCCGCAACGTCAAGATGAAAGAGGAGCTCCCCATCCACGAACATCTCTGCACGTCCTTGGAGCTATTCAACCTCGCAACCAAGTGCGCCAGGGCCGAGGAGGGGCGCCTCTCGCTCGTCGAGCTCCTCGTTGCTGAGACCGAAGACAAGAAGGCCAAAGGCAAGGACGTAAAGCGCAAGGGAGCAGTAGTGCTTACAGCTGAACCAGAGATGAAGCGCGGCCGTGACTACCTGGAGCCATCCAAGAACGGCTGAGCATTTTGTTCCTTCCACAACGTGCACAGCGACAACACCCATGATTGTCAAGATCTCAGGGCCCTCCGCGAAGGACGCGTCATCCAACGCCCCGAGCGCAGCAGCCGTGGCTACGGTCGCGGGGGAGGTCGGACTGGAGGACGCTGGGACAACCGTGGACCCCATCAGGAGTGGCGTGATTAGCCTCGGGAGGACAGTTGGTGCAGCCAGCCCCGCGAGGATGCCTGGAGGGGTCAGCCCCGAGAGGACCGTCCTCAGGGCATGGCCAGCCTACAACCTCTGCCACCGTCAAGGAGAAACGACGACCATGACGAAGGGGCTGGGGGTTTCTAGGAGCTGTGTGCCATCGCTTGCATCTTGCGCGAAGAGAGGCCCTAGCTTCTCAGCGCCTCTTCAAGAAGTTCGCCCGTGAAGTAAACGCGGCTCTCCCCAAGCTCGAGGCAACCTGCCCACTCAGGTGGTCCAGGTGGCCCATCACCTTCAGTTCAGCAGACCAGCTCAAGTGCGCTGCTACGGCTAGCGCCCTCCCGATGCTTTGCTCTCCCGTCATCAGCAACGTCCAAGTTACCAAGACCCTCATCGACGGTGGCACAGGGCTCAACGTCCTGTCCATCAAGACATTCGACAGCCTCCAAGGACCCTACGAACAGTTACTGCCTACCAAGCCCTTCTCCGGAGTGACTGATGGATCTACTACACCCGTGGGGCAAGTTCGCCTACCCGTGACCTTTGGAAAATGTGACAACTACCACACTGAGCTCATCGACTTCGATGTCGCCCACACCCATCTCCCTTACGACGCCATCCTCGGGTATCCGGCCCTGGACATGTTCATGGCAGTAACTCACCACAGCTATAATGTTCTCAAGATGCCTGGAAGCAGCGGCGTCATCACCATCGCCTGTGAGGAGAAGGACGCAGTGTGCTCACCCGAGCGCGCTTACCAGGCGGCGGCAGTCGAGGATCCAAACAGCAACAACATCATCTACCCACCGGAGGTCGTTCCTAAGAAGAAAAAGCAGCAGCTGTCCCTGGAGCCTCATGAGGACACAACACAGGGAGGCAGCACCACAGGGCCTCCTCCCTCTCTTGCATAGGAAGGCGCGCCCGGCGCCCCTCTCAGGCTGGGCTCGGGGGCTCTCCTGTGGAGGGCTTCTTACTTAGCTAATGTCACGAGGGAGGTGCTCGGGCACCATGTGGAAGAGTGCTTCGCTACACACTTCCCTCCGGAGGCCTCAAGGCTTGAGGCACCAAGCACTCAGGAGTTCATCAGCCAGACCATCAAAGACCTACAGGAGCCGAGAGCCATGCGAGGCGAGAGTTGCCCGGCTCCTCCAAGGGCAGTTGTCGGACCAGGCTCAGGAGACGGGCTGCGTGTTTGCGTCAACGTCCCGGCAATCAACATGATCACATCTCGGGAGCTCTACTGGCGTTCCCAGGTGGGCCGGTGCCAGTGTCCCCCTCACAGCTACGTGCGCATGCCCTTCGGGTTGCCGAACCAGGTGACCCTGCACCAATGCCACATGCGGGAGGTCATGGCGGCTCGCGAGGCCAGACACAAGGAGATCCAGGCAGAATTGGACTCGGCCCTCCGCGAGATCTGGGGAGCCCCGGAGCCTCACGAGGGGCCGGAGCCAGACGACACGTAAGGAACAATGTCTTCATCGAGCACCCTCAGCTACACCAACGCTACTTCAGCAACTATGCCAGGTGATATCTTTTGTTTTTTCTGTTCAACTGGGAGCGCCCCTCAGGCAGCATTATTCCCAGGTCACACGGGCCTATCCCTGCGACGCGCATCCATTTGCATCTCATGTCACCTTTTGGGGGCGCCCCTCGGGCTGCACTATCCCTAGGCCGCACAGGTTCAGCCTGGTGGCATGTATCTCCCTTGCATTTTACCAAAGCTAGTGCTATCATCCCAGCCGTGTTTTATTCTAATCATCTGTTTGACCACCGTTCTCATGCCTTGAACATCCTGCGCCTGCGCGAGCTTGCTTGCATCCGTCTTCTGGCTTGGGGTTGGCACGTCATCTGTGCTCGGGTCCAACCCTGCAGTGTCACCAAATCCAAGCGGCTGAGCTCTGGCTCATGGGCCCGTCCCGTGTACGTCACCTCCTGTGGCCCTTGGTGCCTCGCCCAAGCTCGAGCCGGATGCTAGCAGTTGAGTCGGGGCGCACGGTGTGGCTACGGGAGCCGTGCGCTGGGTGGCTTCACTTAGGACATCCACGTGAGAAGACTAGGCACAGTATTTGTGCTCGGGTCCGTCTCTGCAGCATCGATAAATCCAACAGTTGAGATCTGTCTGGCGAGCCGGCCCCATTCACTTCACCTCCTGGGGCCGTTAGTGCCCGGCCTTCTCATAGGGCGACCTCGAGAGATTCACCCAGCGCAGGTTGTCTAACCACCTTGTAGAATCATCTCGAGAACTTCCACCCAAGACCAGGCGCAACCCACCTTGAGGTAGGGCCTCGTGAGTCCTGCACTGGCTCACGGGTGCCCAGATACACCTCGTCTAAGCCCCAATGTTCCAGCCACGTGTCCGGGCTGGGCTGTATATGCCCGGGGGCTCTACGCAGTAGGGAGCCCCCTCCCACGGTCCATTGGAAGCACCATGCTCCGCGCTGGCTGACGACACGGTCGAGGAGCGGCTATGCTCGCGCAAGTGTGGCAGCACTATGCTCCGCGCTGGTGATAAACAACTGGGGGCGGCTTTACAGCCTCATTAATCTCAGGGAGCCCCTCGGCTCAGTGGCCAGCCCCACCGCGTTGGACTCCATTCGGGAAGGTAGCGCAAGGGGGCTGGGCACGGGGGCTGCGCCCAGGTCACGCCTGGCGCACGCCCCATCAGGTCCCTCGAGCCTGGTCGACACGCAACCATCCCGAACGCAAGCCCAACGAGGACAGGTATGGGTTCTGTTTCGTACGTCAAGGGGGACTCCTGAGCATCACCACTCAGGAGCCTAACTGGGCATGTAGCCCCTCACTCCCTAGTCTTGTCCTGGTTTCCGGTCAAGGCCAGCGGCGGTGCAGGTACTCGCGGGCCGGGCCCTGCCGACGCAAAACATCAAGGCCTAAGTCCAGTACTCACTTCCCTCTGGGTTGTTTGCATGTCAAGGGGGACCCTTGGGCATCGCGACCCAAGGGCCTAACTGGGCCCGTAGCCCGTCACTCCCTGGTCTTGTCCTGGTTTCCGGTCAAGGCCAGCGGCGGCTTAGGTACGCGCGGCCGGGCCCTGCCGACGCAGAACACCAAAGCCCTACCTAGCGCTTCCTACCTGGGTATCGTTTGCACGTTAAGGGGAACTCATGAGCATCGCGACTCAGGAGCCTAACTGGACATGTAGCCCCTCACTCCCTGGTCTTGACCCAGTGACCTAGGCAAGCCAGCTGGCGGTTGAGGTACGCGCGGGGTCGGGCCATGCCGACGTAGAAGGATAAACAAGAAAGGAAGGGAGAATATCTAGCAACTATTACAAACCAAATTGTCCTTCAAAGCATCAAACGGAAGTTTTAACGCCTCCACGAGGCTTGCTCATGTTGCAGGAAAACGAAGATAAAGGGGAGCGCCATCACCAACCTGCAGGCCTTCCCCTGAGCCCTTGGCGCTGCTGCCTAAGGGGACCTCCCCCCTAGCGGCACCACCACGCCCTGGGGAAGCGGTCTCGTCCGCGGCATCAGCGGTGCCACCAGATGAAGGGGAAGGGAGGACGATGAGGAACTCCTTCAGCAGGGCCTCCACATGGTCATTCACAGCTTGAGTGGCGGCCTCGTAGCGCTCCGCCTCCACAGGCTTGATTAGCGCCCTGAGGTCAGCATTGGGGTCGCAAAGGTGCAGCTGGTTGAGGACACGCGTCAAGGTAGAAGAAAAAAGTACACGAGCTCCCTCCTTCGCCAGAGGGTTGATCTCGCGCACGACATCCTCGAGCGCCAGGACAAGGAATGGAAGCAGTTCGGCAGGGCCTTCATCATCCGTTGCCAACGTCTTCTCCAAGCCCTTATCGTAGAGTGCCCCTAGAGCCTGGCGGGACCTCACCTCGAGGGACTTGAAGGCCGCGCGGTCCTCGGCCAAGACCTTCACTTTGGCCTCCAGCTGGACCTCCCTAGCTTCTGTCGCCCGCTTCAGCTCCTCCAGTTGACCGCGCTCTGCAGAAAATTCCTTCGTCAGCTGCTCCACCTCGGTGTCACGATTGGTCACGACATCTTCTCGGGCCTTCATCCTCTTCTCGTCCGCCTTGCACTTCCGATGCAGGTCTATCAGCTCGGTCTCCATTGACTGACAGCGCTCCTAGGCGGCCCAAGCATCGAGCAGTGCCAGTTCGCGAACAGTCGCAGCCTGGTCAGCAGCTCGCTTGTCCTCCGCGGAGGCCGCCACGGCCTGGCTCAGCGCGTCTCGCAGAGACACATTGGAACCTAGCCATCCGGAGACCAGCTCCAAGCGCCCGGCCAGCACACGACGATCAGCACCCTGAAGGTCATCCTGGAGCTGCTTCAGTGCTATGAAGGCCTCCTCCAAGGCGCTAGGTGAAGCAGGAGGTCTACGAGCTGGTGGCATGGTCACAGCAGGGGGTTGTGGCGCGGCCAAGAACTCTTGAGCCCTGGCGGCCCCAGCGGACGGAGCTGGGATAGTGACCTCCGCCCGAGGCAGGACCTCTGGGCCCTGCGTCGACACTCTTGCAACAGAAGCTGAAGCTCCTCCACCGTTCGTCTGCACTAGAGGGGACGAGGCCAAGCCAGGCCGCGGGGCCTTTAGCGCAGCCGCCTGCCCCTTCGCCTTCGTCTGTGGCGCAAACCTACAAGCACGGGGCAAGATACTATGAATCGGCAAAGGGATGAAGAACGAAGACGAAAACGGGCCAAGGCACTCACCGATCCACTATGACGATGCCCCGAGACCTCTTCAGGACCATGGGGCCCAATGGTCCCGCGGACTGCGCCGTGGGAGCACCGGTCCCCGAGACAGGCGGCACACCAGCGGCGCTCGGTGATGCCGTAGTTGTGGCGCCTCCTCAGGTGACCAGTGCCGACCGGCTCTTCCTCGGGACCCCAGCTGACGGCTTCCGCGAGGGAGTGTTCTTGGACCTTGTGACAGTTCCGGCCAGAGGATGCACCTCCTCCATCGGATGGTCATCGTCGTCATCATCGTCAGGCATGGAGCGAAGAAGTTTGGCCGTACGTGGGGGAGAGAACTCCCTCGTTCCCTCCGCGGTGGCCTCCGAGTCATCTTCCCCGCCGGAATCTCCCGAAGACACCTCCATCGGCGTAGCCACCACTTGAGCTTCAGGGGCCACCGGAGGCACAAGCCCGCATGCATCAAAGATAGGCATGGAGGCCGCCACCGCTACCCCGTCCTGGTGGCGATACAAGAGAACATAGGAAGCAGGCGGATACCCCAGGTCAGCCCCAACTAGAAGACGGAGGGCTGCCTCAAGCTGATCAGCAGACAGGGCGTCACGGCACAGCCGGAGGTTGTCCGACTTGTCCCCAAGCGTTCATAGGGGGCGCGTGCGGTCCTGCAGCGGAGCCACATGGCATGTCGGGAATTCTTTGACAACCATAGCCCTCATCAGCTTCACCGCCTTGGGGTCCTCTGGCCCCAGGTCCGCGGCCATCTTCACCAACACCTTCTCCGCCCGAGGATCGGTGAGCTTCGCCCTGAGCCACCTATCTTTTGACTCGGGCGTGGCCACCGGCAGCACCAGACGAGGATGGGAGCTTTTGGCATTCATAAGGACCCACTTGTTCCTGAAGTTCTCGGCCTTCTTCCCGGCCTTCGAAATCGTGTTGGCCCCGTTCGCCGCGACAAAATGAGCACACCCCAAGCAATGGCCCTCCTAGATTCGGAGGTAAAAGAAGTGCCGAAGCAACGCCACAGACGACATCACCCCCACAAATGCTTCATAGTAAAAGGCGAAGATGGACAGAAGAAGGACTGAGTTGGGATGCAGATGAAGTGCATGAAGCTTATAGTGGCTGAGGACGAAGAAAAAGAAATCGGAGAAAGCAGGAATGAGCCCCGCAACAATACTACTCAAAAACAAGGGGTAGAAGGTACAATTGGGGTCCTCCGACGCGGCAGAGGCAGCCCGAACGGCGGTTTTCCCCTTCTCGTTGGTGCCATTCGCCGTCATCAGGGGAACATCGGCATGGTTCGCCTCCGAGAAGGTCGGATCCCGCAAGGCTGGCTCGTACCAAGCAGATGAAGCGGTGGCCTTCGACTTGCCGGAAGCCATTGGTGTGAATTTTGAAGGAAGGCGACGAGGATCTGGAACTTCGCGGAGAGGAGGAGCAAGAAACGGGATCTAGAGCAAGGCAAGGGCTAGCAATGATGGTGCAGCGGCACGCACTTGCCTTTTTACAGCTATGCAGTTGCCGAGGCGGCGTGGGAGTGTAGACGCCCACGTCCCGTCAATCGCCACGCGTCAGTCAGAACCGCAGGATTTGGGGCCCGCGGCGCTCCGCACTTGGCCCTTGGCTTTGCCGCGAAGCCAAGCCCGAGCGCGCCTTGGGCCCGGGGGCTACTGTCGGCTTTCTGGGAATGGGGGTACCCATACTTGCCTGCCTGCGGCCTAGAGCGTGGCTCGCAAGGCGGCCTGGTATGGCCCGGCGTCTTCAACAGCCACTCAAGACCCTCACGAGGGGCCTAGCCTCGCAAGGCGGACGACACAAGGCATAGCCTCGCCAGTCCGGGTCGTGAGAATCGGAAGTATCAAGGCGAGGGGTGCCTCATGAGGTCCTCGTGACATGAGCAGTGACGACCAAAGCCAGGCGGGCGCCAGCAGGCGCAGAGTGCCAGTTTCCTCTTCGGTGCTAAAGGAGCTGGTGCACGCGCCGAGTCCCGAAGTGTCAGGCATAGGTTTCCGTATCAGTGAAACGAGACCAAGACTAGGATGACGGCAGGACAGAGGTCATCGCGGAGCCCACGGTGGCGTCACACCAGAGCCTTTGGCATCAAAGACCACCTTTTGTCAGGATAGCTTGTACCAGCTGTCCCCCTTCAAATTTGGCCGTTGTGGGATCCCTTCCCACTCAATATTTGGGAAGAGGACCCAGGCCACTATAAATAGGACTAACCACCACCATTGGGATCATCTCATACAATCTTGAGCTGGTCTCATCTCGAGTTGATCAGATAGGAGGCCACACGTCACAAGCTCACCCGAGCTCAAGAACACCTCTCCTCAGGAGGCAGTTCATCCATGTACTAGTTCTTCCTTAGCCTGCAAGGCAATCCACCACACCACACTGGATTAGAGTGTTACACCACAACAGTGGCCCGAACCAGTATAAATATTGTGTCTCTTGTTCATCGGATCTGACGAGCTAGGCTTAGTGTTGTTGAGTAGACGAGCAAGGGCGGAAGGAGAGATCTTCGTGCGCACCCCAGAGTTCAAACCTTAAGGGTTTTGCCGAAACCCCATATCCGACAGTTTCTTCCCCCTCTTATCTCTGATAGACACCAGGACTCAGACCGTTGTTGGTGCCACTGTGATCGACTGCGTCGACGACTACCCCACCTTCTTGCCAGAGCAACCAGGCAAGCCAACTCCCTTTGATCATTATGATATCACCCAACACCTTCTCTCTTATGCTTGCATTAGAACTGCTACTGTTTTTGTATGATCCTATTCTGATGCATAGCCTGTTGTACTCACCTGCTTTAATACCTTACTTGATTATCCTAAACTGCTTAGTATAAGTTGGTTGAGACCTACCAGTGACCCCCCACTTTGTCGCCGTTCCCCCCGATGTATTATCATAAGACCCGCTCAATGGGATCGAATACCAGGCCCCGGCACAACACATCACTTCCCATTAGTTGCTCGACAGTACTGGGTTACTATTGAGTGCCGAGGGTGATATCTCGACAGCACTTCTGATGTTAACCTTGTAGGTTAGTTCATCAGTTATCGTCATCGAGGGTGATTCCTCCTTCTCCACTCCCGGTAACGACACTGTCATGCAACTCCTCAAGCGTGAACCTCGAGGGTGAATCCTCCTTCGTTCGCCTTGACGATAACATCAGGTGGAATTACATAGAGGGTGATTCCTCAGGGTCCCCCCTTGGTGTTAGACCCACAGTTAATATGGTTACTATGACTTTCCAACTGTTACTTGGAAAGACGGGTCGGCCCTGAGGGGTACTCGCAAGTGATGTAGAGACGGGTTGACCTGGAGGGTACCCGAGAGTTGAATATGAGGTGTGGCCGGGCACTCTTAGCCCTTGCCGCAAGTCCTCGATATGGGGCGACGGGGTCACATGATCGTGAGTCTCTGCTCGTCACCACACTACCAAGACACTAACGGTTTGGATATTTGATCTGAGTACTTTACGCACTAACCAACTACGTGGGAATAGATATGGGCTCTCCCGTCGTGGTATCAGCCAAAGCCTTCTTGACATCAGAGACTTAGCGCCGCACACCGGGTTGGACTGGAACTCCTGCACTTGTATAAGGGGGCTAGATCTTCTCACCGGTCGCGTTCGCAACGTGTAGGAGTGCAAAGCGCGATGGCCCATGACCCCTGCGCGCATAGGACTTAGACCGGCGTGCTGACCTCTCTATCGGGCCTTGGTAGGGCCGTGACATGTTGATCCTCTGAGGCCGGGCATGACCATGGAAAGTGTGTCCGGCCAATGGGATCGAGCATGCTGGGTAATGTGGTGCACCCCTGCAGGGAAGAAAACATCTATCGATAGCATGTCCTACGGTAATAGACACTTGGAGTTGTATCTCGATTGATACAACTAGAATTGGATGCTGACGCATGTTTTGGATATGTTGCTTCAGGAGTCGAGAAAGGATCCCGGAGCATTGATACATCAACATAAATATGGCTTATGTTATACTACTCTATTCCCTCCTGTTGCGGCAAGACGGTGGTTTGTGAAAGATGCTAGTCTTCGATAGGACTAGCTTCTTCCCCTCTTATTATGGCATTCTGTAGTTTAGTCCACAGATACTACCCTTTTCATTGATACCGATGCATAAGTAGTGTAAATCCTTGCTTGCGTGTACTTTGGATGAGTACTTACGGTTGCTTTGCTCCCTCTTTCCCCCCTTCTTTCTTCTTTCTGGTTGTTGCAACCAGATGTTGGAGTCCGGGAGCCAGATGCCACCCTTGACGACTGCTACTACCCCGAGGGTGCCTACTACTACGTGACGACCACAGACGACCAGGAGTAGTTAGGAGGCTCCCAGGCAGGAGGCCCTGCCTTTTCGATCATGTTGCTTTTGTGCTAGCCTTCTTAAGGCAAACATGTTTAACTTATGTCTGTACTTAAATATTGTTGCTTCCACTGACTTTGTTGTATTCGAGCTTATGTATTCGAGCCCTCGAGGCCCTGGCTTGTAATATAAAGCTTGTATTATTTTATTTGTGTCTAGAGTTGTGTTGTGATATCTTCCCGTGAGTCCCTGATATTGGTCGTACATGTTTGCGTGCATGATTAGTGTATGGTCAAATCGGGGGCGTCACAAGTTGGTATCAGAGCCGACTGCCTGTAGGAATCCCCCTTTCCAACTCCTTGGCCGAAGGTGGGTCTAGTCTTTGAAAAATTGTTTTACTAATATGGCTGTGTGTCTTATGGGCCCACGTTGCCATTGGGTGGTATTAGGATCTTTTACTCCTCATCTATACTCCGGGATTCTGATCTCTCTTCTATTTGGGTTAAATGAGTTTGCTAACTTGAACTTTAGGTTCTCAAAAATACTTCTCCCGGAGAGCCCCTTCAGTCAAGATGGTCGCCTACTTAGTCAGAAGATTCTAGAGATAATATTCAATGTATTCTGAGATTCTTCTGGCCTCCACCTTTGGCAATTCCTTACCACCGTTATATACATATGGATAACGACTTACACTTGTCATTCATATAAACAATTCTCCGTTGCTGTTGTTATTACAAGGTACCCCAAAACATCTTCCTATATTCCGTATAACGATTGTGCCACTCCGTTGCAGTTCATTGCCACATGAATACCCTTATGAATAATTACTTGCATTCACCGAGTTCCCGCTCATCCCCATTCATGTGTTTTGCAACTCTCTGAAATATCATTCGACCTTTGGAAAATCCTGAGCAACCTATTGCTCTTGAAAATCTTGCTCGCTTACATTATGGTTAACCCCATAAGTCTAATAATCTTATTGACATTCTTTGTCATTATCATTTTGAGTCCGTTGATTCAACATGTTGTGAATGCTTGCAATCCTTGATCCTAGAATTCATCCTTCCGGCTCAGCCGTCATGTTGAACATGAGCTAGTTCTCAACCAGTCAAATTGTCGTCGGTTGCACCAACAAGCCTACTCAACATGTTAATTTGTAATCAGAGTGTTTGCTCCTGATCACTTGAATTGAACATCATAATTCCTTCGCAATTGAGCTTTGAATTAGTCAGTTGTTTCTATGCTCCAATTCCTTTGCATTGTTTCTTCCTCTGGTTGTGTGTCGATGCTAACATTTGCTCCATTATGGACTGTTTGATCCTTTGTTGAATTATTATCTCACATTGTCATTCATATTCCATAACTTTGGGAGTCTTTCCTCGGATACATAATGCCTTTGGTAAATTGTATCCTCTGCTTTGTCAACCATGCTCTACTATCGAGCTTGTGATAAGTACTCCTAAAAGTTTGTGGTATATGTTCCTAAGATGCTCTGATGGGTTGAACCTATCAGGTCATCTTAGGTACACCATAAAGCCGAGTGAACCCGAAATATTTCACGGGTCTTACTCATCTATTATTTCACCGGGTAAAACTTTCAACACTAATGCCATTTTCGAAACAAGAAGTGAATGAAAGGTCATACATTGAAGAAGTGGGAGTCAACCTTGAACTTTCTGTCCATGCCCATGGACACGGTGTAGATCTTGTCATTAAGACTTCTCTTAAAATTAATTACCCCTTGATATAAGTTCATCTTATATCTGGGATCTGACCTTTTGCAATCGTGGTTCCGACCATGCTCTCCTTTAAATACCATTTCTCGAACAAGTTAAACCACTTGTCCTCTGCAGGTCCATGCACCTGTCCAACCTCTATTATGATCTACCTTCGAGTATTAACATGTGGTATCTCGATAATGTCACAGAACCATATTACTTCTTATGAGTTGATCTTCAAGTATTACTTCTCACCGATTCCAATTTTCCCTGGGTTCTAAGTTGTTAGACACTCAAGGACACCGATAAGTGAATCAATTCCGTACTCCGATTCAATAACTCTTAGTAATCTCCATTGCTTATGAGTTTATCAACTCTTCTAGTCATATCTAGCCTGATCGGCTATATCATTATCATGCTACCTCGACACACAATTTTGGAAATGAGCTACCTGGTCCTTCTTCCCGGAGCACAATTTTGGAAATGAGCTAAGCATACGCCGATCTTCCTCGGCATATCATTTCGCCTTGAACAACTAGCTTGATTTCAAGTTTGTATTGTACTAGTGGTTTCAATAACTTTTCGCTCCATCATTCATTTGACTTGATGTCATCGCCGATCGATTACATCCTATTGAAATATCTTGACAAATGTGTCGTGATCATCATCAACAATGATTTGCCTTCTTCCATGTTGTGAATCTCATGATGGGAAATACCATCCTTTCTTCTCGATGATTTGTTTTAACATCGACAACATTCTTCCATTCCCTCCAACACAAACTTGTTCTTGTTTTGTGTTATACTTTGAGTTCCTTGTTATCCGACTTATGATATGCTCTACCTTGGAGTACTACCATATTTCATGTCAAGAATGTCGTGAGAATTTCACCACCCCTTATGAACTCTTGATACATGTAATGCTTCTTGCCATCTTTGTTCGTTCCCTGGTCCCTGTGTTGTTTCTAACCGGAAACCCAACAATTGATGTATGACATGCGAATTCAAAACTTCGAGCAAACCGAATGCTTTGAAGTGAATGGTCAATAGTTTCAATCCAACCCTTCTGGTTATTAAACCTCTATACTAACATCGATCTTGCTACTTGGTATGTATTTCCAGGTGCATTTCATTCATTACTTAATTGTGGATGTTCTCCACAAACACACTTCATTATATATCCTGGTTTGTCCAATGCTATCGCCTTGTTCACTTAATTGTGACAATTCATGTCTAGGGAAATCTCGAGGAATTGTTTCTGAGCCCGTCGGCCTCATCCTCATCTTCCCTTGCTGAAATTCTATGACTTATTTTATAAGTTGTTTCTGTTGGATCCTGGTGTATCCAAAGTCTGACCTTTGCTTGAAGACCATGTCAGGGCTATCTCGAAGCATATCTGTGGTACTCCGAAGATCCACAAGAACATTGTAAGCTCAATGCCAAACGTTCTTGATCAACTATCCAACATCGTTGTGTGGGTACATATCATAATTCTTCTTACCCCTTTTATCTATATGGTCATGACTTTGATCTCCTGATACGTATATCATGCTCTGCTTAATCTTGGGGATGATTTACGCCTATTCATTGTGTTTACACACATTATCCTTTTGATTTGTTTGTTTAACCTTTCGTTGAACTACATATAATCTAAGAAGTAATAATTTTTTGCTTATGTAAACACCTTGGTGTACAACTTTGTCAGTAAGACCCTGTTACTATTGTTGATAAAATTCCAGTAACCATCGATGGACGAGAACTTTCCTATTGGTCCGCCTCGTTTCAACGAGCAGGAAAATGGTTCTCTTCGTCCCTCGCCCTTGGTACCAATGTTGTTGCCGACATAACTGATTTGCTACCCTGTAACATACCTTGCTTACGAGATCGTGCGAGACGTCACCACCCTCCCTACTTTAGCCCACATGGTGGGCCCATAACCCACAGTTCCACATGATCAAAACCTGACTCTCGTGTACACACCCCCGTTTCCAAGGTTATTCCTCACGCTTGGCTTCGTGTCTAATTCACAAGCCACCTTCCTAATGATCTATTCTGGTATCAGACGCAATACGTATTCTCGTTGCTCTGGACCCCTTTCACACCTTGTTTTAGACATTGAACGTTTGTCTATCCGTTTGAAACTTCTTATCGTACCATATTACTTTGCTCTCGGCGTGTTTTATTCATTCAACTCGAGAGATACTCATGTGTTCATTCGTGGGATAACCCCCGATGAATACCCCTTGTATTATTCTATCATTGTGAAGCTGCCCATATTTGTAAGTACATTGGAGACCCAAAGAAAGGATGACGACATCATCATGCTGACCTTAAGCAGAGGACTGAAGACATCAACGTAATGGATTGACCCCTTCGAGAAGAGCAACCAGGACCGAAAATATCCGTTAGAATTTCGTAACCAGAATTTTCCCCTTACCCCCTTCCTAAATCTCGGGATGAGATTTCTTGTAGTGGAGGAGATTTGTGACACCTAGATAATTAGGGTACAGTAATCCCATGTTAACGATGCCACGTCACCTCGGTTGTTGTTGCTAATCTTGCGTTGGTTCAAAACAATTCCAATTTGAATTTGAATTTTGGTCAAATATCAAAAATTCCAACATTAAAACTAAAATGTTCGGAGTGTGCCCATTAATGCCTATGTATTTATGGTGAAGAAACCACACTTTTACAAAATGCTGAAATAATTTAAAATGAATTAAAACAGAAAATGAATTAATAAAAATAAAAGATTACAAAAAAGTCCCTTCCCCTGGCCAAACTTGACCACACAGCCCAGCCAGGCTGGCTCAAGCCTCCTGGGCTATAACCCCTTGGCCTATATGGCCCTATCTCACCTCCACCCCCCGTGCCCTAGACCTAGAACCCCCCCACCCGCACGAATCCCTCTCTCCCTCGCGCCCCTAGATCTGGACATCCTCGACGCCACGCCGTCGCCTCACCGGAGCCGCCTCGGATCGCCTGCAGCCTCTTCGACCTACTCCCCGGCGGCCGACCCCGAGCCTCGTCACCCTCTTCGCGACAACACAAGTGAGGCCCTCGGCCTCTGCCTCCCTCTCCCCATTTCCCTCTAACACCGACCCCGAGCACCGTGTCGTCCACGCGCCGCGCCCACGACCCCGCTGCTGCAGCTCACCCGTCGACCCTCGCGCAACCCGTGCCCCGGCTGCTGCTGCTCCTCCGTCCCACCTGCGCGCGCCCAACCGTGCCCGCTCATCCACCCCGCCGCGTGCAGCCCGCGCTCGCTGGTGCCACCCGCACTCCCGTGTCGCCCGAGCTCCGGCCGTTGGCCGCGGTCCGCGCGCGCCTCGCGCAAAGGCACCCCTGACCGCGACCGGCCGTGCACCTGCGTCGTCGCTCCGGCCCGCGCCGCCCTCTGTTCCACGCCATAGCCGCCTTTGCTCCCCCGTGCTCCACTCCGATCGTCCGACGTTGCCCCTGCCGCCCGCACGCATCGTCGGCTAGGCCCACCCCTTGCAGCCCCGCGCCGGCCGCATCGTACCACCGTGCCTGCCGCTGCCACTCTGCCCGCGAGTCTCGCCGCCGCCGGCCTGCAAGCCGCCTCGCCACCGGCGGCCGGCATCGACGCGGCCGCGGCCACTCTCTGGCCACCGCCCGGGCGCCCCGTCCGCATAGGCCGGGCTGAGGCCCCGACGCATGTTATGCCCGCCCCGCTAAGACGCTGACCCACTATCGATGGGGCCCCATGCCCTGTTAAAAAAAGAAACTTAAAAAAGGGATAGATAATAATATTAATAATTAATTAATTAATTAATTAATTAACCAGTTAATTAACTTAATTAACCATGCTTAATTAGTCAAATGAACTAGGTTAGTCTAATTAAAAATGTTAGTTAATTTGTACCTATGACACACATGTCCCACCTGTCAGGCTTCACTAGTCAACTGGTCAGTTGACCTGCTGACATCATGGTGATGTCATGCTGACATCACCTTTCACTATTTTGGATAATGTTAGTTTCAAATATATAAATAATTCTAGAAAATATTATATATTTAGAAAATAAAATAAAATAATCCGTAACTCAGATGAAAAAGTTTTATATACGAAAGTTGCTCAGAACGACGAGGCCAAACCAAATACGTACCTATCTTAGCAAACATGGAACATTCCCCCTCCGGTTCGTTTGTCCGAAAATGCCTAACTCCGGGAAAACATTCCCGGATGTTACCCCCCCCCTTCGCCAGTATCGCCTAGTACTGTGTTAGAACACCCTAACACTGTGTGTTGACGTGTCGTCCTTCTTTCTTGCATATCTATGCTTTGTATTTATTGTTTCTTCCCCCTCTTCTCTCCGATAGACAACGAGACTCAGACCGCTGCCGGTGCCACTGTGATCGACTGCGTCGATGACTACCCCTCCTTCTTGACAGAGTAACCAGGCAAGCCAACCCCCTTTGATCATTCCGATATCGCCCATTCCCTTCTCTCTTATGCTTGCATTAGAACTGCTACTGTTTTTGTATGATCCTATTCTGATGCATAGCCTGTTGTTGTTACCTGCATTCATACCTTACTTATTTATCCTAAACTTCTTAGTGTAGGTTGGTTGACACCCACCAGTGACCCCCCACTTTGTCCCTGTTACCCCCATTGTATTATCAAAAGACTCGATCAACGGGATCAAAGACCAGGCCCCGTGTCAGGACCCCGATCCTAAGTCACACCGATCTAGCTTGTAACACATTATATCACTTTGCGGCCTCACGCACGGTATCCCCACGGGTGCCACCTTACCTGGCCTGGGACCGTTTGCGCATTTTCGCACACGTATATGATAGTGTTGCTAGCATCCATATGACATGGCTAGTTATAAACCAAAAGAGGCACTAAATTACAAAGACATGCATCCATGACCCAACAACGAACGTGTCGGTCATCAACGTATGAACCCAAGTCGTAGCAAGCTACATGGACTTAAAGGAACAACGCGTGACATTTCCCCTAAGGGACAGACACAGGAATGAAGAAGGACACATGCCGGCCAGCCTACGTGTTTCGGAGCAGTAGCAAGCTACCAAGGCTAAGTGGAAGCACGAGGAGGCATTTCCCTGTAAGATAGGCTACCAAAGGTAAATAACTAGGTGTCGGATCCCACACATACCAATCATTTCAAACATACACACAATATGCTCAATATGTGCAAATACAACATTGCATCACAACAGAACTGTATGACTCAACGCACTTTATTTAAGAGGCTCCGAAGAGCCATACATAACATATCCATATAGGTAGGGGTCACATGACCCAACACTCAAGTCATACAAGCATACAAGCACAAGCGGAAGCTAACATGTGTGAGTACAGATAACTTGGAAATAAAACAGGCTTGGTGTAGCTTGATTATCTACAAGGGCCTTCACAAGCTCAAGATCTCCGTCTGGGTAGCAAGCTACTCGTCGACGTCAACGTCTATGTAAAACCCATCAGAAGGGGTAGAGTTCTCCTCTGCAATAGTTATTAAGAAAACATGAGTACAAAGGTACTCAGCAAGACATACAACAGAACCTATCATATATGCATCATTATCAACAAGGGTAGTGGAGTTCATTGCAGCAAGCCAGCTTTGACTCTTGGCTAACCTATACTACAACTCTCAGCAAATTGCAAGATAAGACTATGTACACGAGTCCTCTACTCACCACAACAATACACCACCGTGGATCCTCTTCCGTCATCCAACAGAAGGGCCATCCACGGCACTCACACTTGTCTTGAGGCTTTTAGAAGTAACCATCAACTTGTCTATGAATAGTATGAGCAACCAAGTCGTCCGTACCGCGAACAACGGCTATTCGAATAGATTGGTAACCCTGCAGGGGCGTACTTCTTCACACACGCTTCCACCACTTATTGCCGTTTACTCGACATGTACTCGGCAACCTTCAAGCGGAAGCCCAGCGAGGGTGTCAGCCACGACCTGACTAACTAGACAAGTCCCTAGTCCAGGTTTATCGCCTATTTGGGTTCCATTCGTGGGGAGATCCGGCCGGGGTGTCGCTCACGGCCCCAAACGATGTGTACAGGGTTCCCGGGTCACCAAACGGGCGATCGGTACACCCGGCCATGTACCTGCCGCATCACAGCCAACCCCGAGGGTCAGCGCTGTGCATGACCACCAGTATACTACAAACACCAGAAACTAGTTGCAACTCCTGGACAGTGGACAAGGGCAGTTAATAAGCCAAGAGGGTCCATTGGTTTCGGGCCCAATGCATGGTAGTAGCTGAACCTTGAACCACACATACATATCTCATGTCCTATGGACGGTTCCAATGAAACAACCCACCATGTACTCCTACATGGCCTTTCATCGATACCTTTACCAAACATGTTCCACACTTCCCTCTCTTTATCGAGTATGATCATTTCACTCTGATCCATCACCCAGATGAACCAGACCTGAGACAACTCTAAGCATAGCAGGTAGCATAAATATATAGCATGGTAGAACACACATCACATGGCTCAATCAACTCCTACACATGCTAGTGGGTTTCAACTATTTACTCTGGCAATGATAGGTCATGCAAAGGAATAGGGTTCAACTACCGCAGCAAGTAGCAGTTCACACGATGTTGCCTTAATGTAGTAAAAGAGAGCAGGAGCGAGAAGATGGGTTTGTATCGGAATGATCAATGGTTGCCTGCCTGACAGATTGGTTGTCGGGTACTGCTCTTCAGTGAGATAAGCAGCTGTATCCTCGGGAGCAGGACCTACCACGGAGAACACCAACGATACAATCAATATACAAACAAATGCAACAATATGATGCATGCTCATGACATGGCAAGATGAATGTGTTTTGGGCTAATGCAACTATTAACAGAAAGGTTTGAGCTCATTTGAATCAAAGATTCAAATTTATACCCAAACTATTATTTATTTATTTTGATGGAATGACAGTAGGAGAGGCTCCTATTGTGTGTGTATATATATGATGTAAAGTGTTACAAGTATGTTACATGTTGCATTACATATTTGTGGACATCCTACCTCCCCCCCAAGGGGTGGGGGTGAAGTTTTGATGAACACAAGGTAGTATCTACCACTCAAAAGTGGCCAAGCGAGAGGGGGGGTCTAGGGCAGAGAGTTACAGTAGGCAATTACAGTGGTCTTCTGAGCCTCTTTTACCCTGTGTTGGAGGAGGCCAAAATCTTCCTTGAAGCGTGTCAACCAAGAGGCCGTACTAGAGTTGATCCTTCTAAAGTGTTTATTATTGCGCTCTTTCCACAGACTCCACGCCGCCGTTAGAAAGATTTCCATGAAGAGGGGTCCATGTTCCTCCTCATTGGCGTGTGGGATCAAGTCTAGTCTGGAGTCAAAGACAGGCCAGTGTATAGCAATTTTTCCCAGCAAGCTTTGCTGAATGGGCACGTGAAGATCATGTGGTCGACCGTTTCTTCGACATTCTGTCCACATAGGAGATAGTCCAACACCTCCCCAATGTTGTAGTGATGTCGTTTCAGCATGTTCCTTGTGTTTAGTCGATCAAGTAGCATCAGCCAGCCGAAGACTTTGATTCTCATAGTGCATTTGGATCGCCATAGAAGTTGGAAGGTTGGGTGTCTTGGGGCGTGTCTGAAACAGAATTTGTAGTAGTCTGCAGATTTGATGTCTGTTTTCCCCCATGCATATTACCAAATGTCGGTGGAGGACGTGGAGGGGCTCTGGTGATTGGACAAATGTTGTAAGTTGCGGAATTCCATGAGGGCTTCTGGGGAGAGGGGCAGGTGAAAGAGATCATGCAACGACGTTCTCTCCAAGAAAGCTTTGATGGATACGTCTTCGTCTAGGGCAAACGAGAAGGCCCTGGGATGTGATATTTCCAGAGTGGTGGGCAGCCAGAGATATTTCCATATGAGAGTTGTTGTCCCATCAACCACTTGTACACAAGAGATCCCACGATATTGGGGTGTGAGTTTGAGTATGTCACGCCACCAGAACGATCCCACTGAATCTAGAGCATGAGGAATTTTGCCTTGATAGTAGGTGTCCCAAAGGAGATGTACCCACGATACATCTTTCTTGTTGTAAAATTTATGTAGGAATTTCATGAGTAGGGCTTCATTTTGGAGTTTTAGACTGAGGACTCCCAAACCTCCATGTTTCTTTGTTTTGCAAACCAAGTCCCAGGCAGCCAAAGAGTTGCATTTCTCTCCATGTTCAGTCATCTTATTCCAAAGGCATATGTGTCTGATCTTATCTAGCATCTCAATTACTTGGGAGTTTATCTTTAGCGTGAACATGGCATAGATGAGCAGGGAGGTGACAGTCGCATTTAACCATGAGAGTCTCCCTCCATAGGACATCATGGTGATCGTAGCGGTGAGTCTCCGTTCAGCACTGCATACTAGAGGCATTAGGTCTTGAATAGTAGGTTTGGAGGTACCCATGGGAAAACCGAGGTACGTAAAGGGCATGGTGCCAATCGAGCAACCAAAAATGCTAGCTAGCTCATTGGCATAATTACCGTCAAGATTGATAGGGATAAGAGTGGACTTGTCAAAGTTAATCTTGAGACCAATGGATATTGCATAGTCTGAGAGGATCTGCTTGATCGTTGCAGCTTGTCTAGGACATGCAGGTAGGGCTAGGATCGTGTCGTCAGCATACTGGATAACCGGATATTCCGTTTGACCAGGGCAGGGAAAAGGTAGCTCGATTCTCCCCTGTCTGAAAGCATGGTTGATGGCGGCTTGTAGGAGGTCAGCCGCGAGGACGAATAGTAGGGGGGAGAGGGGATCACCCTGGCATACTCCGCTTTTGCAATGGAATTGTCGGCCCTGTACACCATTGAGAAGGACAGAGGATCGCCCTGTGGAAAAGATACCTTTGATCCATTAAAGCCATTTATCGTCGAATCCCATGTGTCGCATGATGTTGATCATAGGGTCATGGCCAATTGTGTCAAAAGCTTTTGCAAAGTCCAATTTGAGAAGGATGCTTTTTTTCTTCGAAGCCTGGCATTGATGGATATATTGGAAGGCCCAGGCCAGGCAGTCTTGGATGGTCCGACCTTTTAAAAATCCATATTGGTTGCGGTGTACTAGTTGCAGTATTACATTTTGCAGGTGATTGGCTAGGATTTTGGTGAGCAGTTTGAGGCAGCAGTTGAGTAGTGTTATCGGTCTAAAGTCACTGACTGACACCAGTGAATGAACCTTGGGGATCAAAGTAATTAGTCCATCGTTGATGCTTGTAAGATCAAGGTCTCCAGCATGGAATTGGGAGCAAAGAGCATAGAAATCATGTTTGATCACGAGCCAACAACTTTTGAGCAATGCCCCATTGAATCCATCAGGGCTGGGTACTATATCAGCAGGCATCTCTTTAATAACTGCTTCTATCTCTTTGTGTGTAAAAGGTTCGGAGAGATGATCGAGGTCATTGGAGCGTTGTATGAGTGTAGGTAGGTCAAATTTCATCTCAGCAGGTGATACGACACCTAGTCGGTTTTTGTATGTCTGAAAAAGTAGGGCTTCTTTGCTGGTGTGATCTTCTACTTGGTTTCCCTCATTATCCAATAAACACGCAATGTTGTTGTGTCGGTAGCGTTCTGTGGCCACGGCTTGGAAAAAATTCGTGTTTTCATCGCCAAACTTAACCCAGCTGATGGTACAACGTTTCTTCCAGTAGAGTTTCTGATATTGCAATAGTCGTAAGGTGTGTTTCTTGAGGATGGTACGGAAGGTGTATTCAGGGGTAGTAAGAGGCCTTCTGTTCTCTAGTTCATCAAGATGTGCCAAGAATTGGTTGTAGTTGTCAATGGCAATCTTCAAGCGTGAAATGTTCTTGCTCCAAGTCTTGAGAGCACGTCTGAGCCTTTTGAGTTTTTGGCATAGCACAGAGGCTGCATTGGACAAGTGAACCGGTTTGTTCCAAGAGGCATGCACCACATCCATGAATCCAGGGTGCAAGATCCATTATGATTCGAATCTGAAAATTTTACTGCGTGGTATGTTGGTTTCAATAGAAACAATGCAAGGAGTGTGATCAGATACAGGTTTACCGAGGGGTTTAACCAGTGTGTTAGGGTAGACCTGAGTCCAGTGCAGGGACGTGAAGAACCAATCCAATTGGACAAGGAGCGGGTCGATCTGCATGTTACTCCAAGAATAGGCATGACCTTTTACTGGAAGTTCTAGAAGGTTTTGCATGCGAATAATATCGTTGAAAGTAAACATGTCCTGAGTATTACCGCCAGGTATGTTACGATTGTCAGGCGCACGAATATAATTGAAGTCGCCAATCAAAAGCCAATCCTGTGTATGAGATATGTCCAGGTCGTATAACCAGTTGGTGTATGTTGTGCGGTCATCCCCAGAACACGGCCCATAAATATTAGCTAGCGTCCAGGTTTGTTGAGATTGTGTACTGGTGAAACTGACTACTAGCGCAAAATGCTCCGAGAATAGAACCGAGCCCGAAAACATCGAGCTCTTCTATATTGTAATAAGACCACCCGAGGCACCACGCGAGGGCGCAAAAGCAAAACGATCGAATTGGCGAGGAGAGCAAGATTTGATGAAAGCCAAATCAAATGAGGTTTTTTTGGTTTCTTGTAAACAAACGATCGCGCACCCTCTAGTAAGGATCGCATTATGAAGCGCTAAATGTTTGGGGTCGGAGTGAAGGCCTCGAATATTCCAAGAGAGGACATTCCACGAACGCAAAAGTGACATAAAATCGCCGGCAGATTAAGTAGAGGAAGGAGTGTCATCGCCTCCAGCTTCAGTAGCGTCAGGGGTCTGAGTGCCATTCGATGCCGCCGCATGAGTTGGCACTGCTAGGAGAGCTTCTTCAGTTAACTCCTCCGCTGGGATTGCGCACCTGTGGATGCCAATATCTTGCAGTGTTGAAATTGGAGTTGGTGGAGGGATGTCATCAGAAGCTTGCCTAGAGTGGAGTGCTCAGGATGAGCCTATTTCAGGTATGATTCTAGGCTTAACCTTGGAAATGGCCTTGCGACTGTCAGTGGGCATGTGAACCTTAAAACCCTTGTATTTGGTGGATCTTGTGGTGTGACGAACCTCCACAGTGGAAATGGGTACCATAGCAGCTTTGGGGCGACGGCCACAAGGTGCCACTAGCACAGGTTGCATCTCAAGGTTGGATGTGGCAGGGTTGAGCTCAGCATGTGGAGGGTTGATCAGGTTAGAGGCTGGAGCATCAAAATCAAGCGTGCTTGGTTCAGAGGGCAGTTGGGTCACAGGCAGAGGATCAACAGTCACATCAAGTGAGTCTTCAGGTGAACCTGTCACAACTTCAGAATCGGGCATTAGAGCAGACATCAAGCTGGGCGGGGCAGTTACAGCATGCTGAGGATCTTGTGCATTATCCTCCAATGGCAGTTCCTGGATGATCACAGATGAGGTAGGTAGGCGTTCAAAACAAATAACGTTGTGGTCCGAAGAAGCCAAAACTGAGACTGAAACTTCCGCTCTTGCAGGTCTCATACCAAATGCATTTCTCTAGGGGCCAATAGAGGCAATCGCTGGCCGGAGGGCATCAAAGAGGAAAGTGTTCAGCCTCTGCCGAGGAATTGGGTTATCAGTCAACAAAGACAGCAGATTAGACCCCTGAGTAGAGAGCCCAAATTGTACCCCACGGTCATGTAGAACAATTGAAATAGAGAGTGATTCTGTTGGCATTGGGGGATCCACAATCGGCAAAGAGGGCTGGGGCATAATGATCAAAGCAGAGTTGTCGGAACTGTTACCTTCGTCAGAAGAAGAGAACGAATCGTTCCAGGCTTGTGTGGGGCTATCTGTAAGGTTGTTGTCAGGAACAATGCCATCTTGGAATGTCAGACCTTGAGCTGCAAACCACGCTTGATAATTGACCAAATGCGGTGGTAGAGTTGGTAGAGGAGGAGCTGGCAGCTGTGGCCACGCACCCCATCCAGCGTTGGCGTCAGCATTGTTGGCAATGTTGGCATCAACGTTGGGGCCAACAGGGGATGTGTTCTGAACCAACCAATTGTGAACTTGCTGTTGATAGAGTTGCTCGGCGGTGAGTTCAGGGCCGAATTGTGGGTGGGGGTTACCATCGGGCGGCGGCGGATCTTCACCTGCAGGCAGAACTTCAGGAAGCAACCCATTCCAATCGTTGCTGCGGAGTATAGTGACCTGAACAGTCCAGCAATCACGGGCTCCTCCAAGTTGCCAAACGACGAAGCTCTTCGGGATCAGACGCATGCGAAGCACCCGGGCTTTGATCATCATGTACCTTCTGTCCTGTCGTGGGTTGTACCAGTGCACAAGGGATCCATATCCACCCAGAGCTTTGGTGATATAGTAATCAGTCTGGTAATCATAAGGAAATACGAAAAATAGCAGCCAAACCTCAGGGCCAAAGGAAGTTGTACGGCGATTCAGGGCTTCATTGAGCGGAACAAAGGTGATAAGAAGATGCTCATCTTTGAGCTCAATGGGGGTATTCACGGCCGTATCACGCATGAATGAATCCACAAATCCAAAAACCCCAATACCAAATGGGTGGTCGCTGACTTCGGTAGTAAAAAGCTGTGAGGCATGAAGCTGACCTACGATGGCATTGCGGACGGAGGCGCGACGGTGGAGAGGGACATACTCGCTCGCCTCGGCAATGGCCAAGAAATCTTGGTTGAGCGGCGGGATTGGACCAACAATCATACCGCTGCGAACCACGCGGTCCACCGGCCCCGGCTCGACGGCAAAGCCCGGGGGAAGGAACGGGACGGGGTTCAGAGGGAAGTTCGCCATGGCCAAGGCGGAGGTCTGCGAGCATGGTGGAGTTTGGTTAGTGGGCGGTAATGGTGATGGGACTGGGCAGGGGCGCGGCGGTTGGAAAAACGAGGAGGAAGGTGGAGCGTGAGGGGCAGGAGTGGAAGGCCCTGGTAATTTGGGAATCCATTTCCATCTTTGGGCGCGGAGGCGTTTGCGGCAGGATTTAGCCACGTGTCCATAGAATGCACATGCAGTGCATCGGATGGTGGCTCGGGGGCGCGAGTGCGAGTTAGCCATGGGTGGGGGGAGCAGGGGAACTAGCTGCAGCGGTATGAATTTGAGTCTCCAAAATAGGCTCAGTAATTTGAGGAGACTTACCAATGCCGGGGCAACAAATTGCCTTGTGATCATGTGCGGAACAATTAATGCAAATCATTCTGGCATGGCAAGAAATCTTATTGTGGCCCCATTGTAGACAGCGAGAACAAAGGGAGGCCCAATTAGTGGATAGATTAATAATATCCTACAGTGAGTATTGGGCTTGGGCCAAATCTGCTTTGTGCTTGGCCTAAAGGAAGGGAGGCCAGGAAGCATGTTCGGGAGCATATTTGAGAGCAGAAAATAAAAAATAGTGCGGCAAGGGTGGGTATGGAGTATTCAGGGGGCAATTAATTGCCCCTAGCTTGAGTAAATTCGGTGATTGCTTATCCTCCAATTCCGCCTCAGCCATAAATAGCTCCATTAAGGCGATATGATCAATGTTATCCGAGGAAACTGCGCGGGATAATGGAGCATATTTTTCTTCAGATAATGGTGAAAAAGACCCAAAATGAATATGAGTAGCACTGTGATCATGTGGATGAATTGGCGCTTGAATAGATGAGGAAGAAGCCTCAAAAGCATTCTTGTTGGAGAAAACCATATGAGATTGCGAGACTACTTTGGACAAAGTGATCTTCTCAGCTCTGTGAGGCCGGGCATTGTTGTCAGCGCATAAAAAATCCACTTTAAGTTTGATAGCCATACGTCGGCGCGCCGAAATGTCAGATAATTCCACATCTGCATGCCAACCCGCATTGTGGGGGGGGGGACTCTGGGAAAATTCCCTTTAAAAAGATGAAAATGGCATATGAAATCCGGCCAAATACGATCTTTGAGCTTGTAGATGAAGTGCCCCACTTTGTTGTTTGCCACAGAGAAACGAAATGAGCGTGGGCTGATTTGAAGTACATTATAACCAGAACAGAGGCCCCCGATGCAACATTGGAGGGCAATACCCACCGATTCCACCGACAAAGGGAAGGAGGCAGAGGAGAAAGAGACCACCAAAAAGAACTCCTTGGTGTCGCGGGAGGGTGAAAAATGGACGGTTGAACCAAAAATTCTTCTCACCTGATCGTCCAGGGCTAGGCCTGGTGCAAAATCCCACTGTAGGAGGCCTTCCATGGATGGATTAGAGGGCTATAGGTCGCCATTGTTGGTGGACAGCAGGTGGAGGGAGGAGGGAGGAGAGGGAGGAGGAGGGAGGAGGCCTTCCATTGTTTCGATATGAAGCGTCAAAACTATTATTTATTAAAGTGCATTATCATTTTTTGATGTGAACAGCAAGGTTAACTTGCTCAAACATGCATGAAACCAGTGCCATTGGAAAGATTGGATTTTTCTGATCAATTTTCATATATAAATCTTTTCCATCTGAGCTACTGATGAATTTATATGATTTTTTGAAGTTTAAAGCATTTTCTGAAAATAAATAAATCATTTAGATTTATATAAATTCCAGAAAAGGCTTCACTGCGTCAGCATAACGTCTGTGTGATGTCAGCAAGTCAATAGGGCGGCCAGGGCAAACCTGACGTGTGGGGTCCACACATCAATGACACGGGGGCTAATTCCAGTCAAATCTAGAGATGACTGGGTTTGACCACGTAGAGGGGCCCACTGTCAGTGGCTGTGGCAGTTAACTAATAGTCATTAGCCCCTAACTAAGCGGCCACGTCAGCCCACCGGAGTTTGGCCGGCGGCGACCATTTCGCGTGGCGGAGGCATGCTGGAATCCTTGTTTTGGCGACCATTTGTCGCGCGGGTGAGTTCTATGTGGTCCTGGGGATGCACCGCATCCAACGGTGCCACTGGCTGGTCGGTTAGTTGCCGGAGCTGACGGCGACGAGCACATCCGCGGCGGCGATCGCACGGAGTTGGCCGGAACGGCGTTGTGGTGCACGGGAGGAAGAGCTAGAGGTGACGCTGGCTTGCTAGTGAGCTACTGAACCTAGTGGCGTGCTCGGCTGCGAGGCGCAGCGCCTGTGGCCACGGCGGCGAGTTGGCCGGCGGCGGTGGGATTCGGTGAGCAAGGGGGGCGGCGGCTACAAGGCGTAATCAAGCTCGGGGACAGGGGGGTCCGACGTGTGAGCTCATAGTGGTTGTAGAGGGCGCCGACGCAGGCTTGGAGAAGGCCGGATGGCGACGTACGGGTGGCGGCGATCTCCGGTGCTAGATGTTGAAGACGACGGCGAGGACGGCGCTATGGGGCCTCCGGCGTCATGTTCGTTGGTGGAGAGCTTCAGGGCAACGCGGCGAAGCCGATGGGTGCGTCGGGGAGGCGAGGAGGTGGCTTAGGACGCGGTGGCAGCGAACGGCGGCGACGAGCTTGCTCGGTGGAGCTCGGCAGAGAGGGATAGAGGAGGGGAAGGACACGGGGGAGAGTGAGAGAGAGGCTAGGGGCTGTGTGGCGACTCATGGAGGCGTCCAGGGCGTCGGGGACGCAGGCAGTCAGGCAGGAGGTGGCCTGACGCGTGCGTGCACGCCGCGGGCACACACCCTATCCTCCTGGCGAGAAGAGGAGGACGACTGGCGGGCGCCAGTGGGCTGCGCCGTGCTGGGCCAGGCCAGGTATGTGGGTTGTGCCCTCTCTCTCTCTCTCCTTTTCTATTTTCTTTCTGTTTTGTTTCTTTTTCAACTTTGTTGAATTAATAAAAATGCTAGAGCATTTTTATAAATCATAAAACTAGTGATGCCCACTGTATATAATATGAACAGCATGGAACATTTTAGTTTATGATTATTTGGGCACCTAAAATATTTTATAGCATTTAAATGCCCAAATGCAAATACGATATGAATTAAACCAGTGACCTTTGGATGTCCTAGAAAATTGTGCACCATTTTTGTCAGAGGTTTAAGACCAAGGCAAAGATGATGAACATTTTTGAAGGGCATTTTGGGTACATTGTCAAAGATTTTATTAAACACTAGTTGTTAGAAGAGGGGTGTTGGGGTTTCTGTCATCCCCATTTCAGGTTTCTGCAAAATGTAAACATGATGCACAGTCTAGCTAGTCCTAATGCATGCACTGACTAGGGATGTGACAACTCACCCCCACTCAAAAGAATCTCGTCCCGAGATTCGGGTTCCTCCGAAAAAAGGGTGGGGTACTGAAGTCGAAGACGATCCTCCCTTTCCCAAGTAGCTTCATTCTCAGAATGATGTGACCATGGAACCTTGAGAAACTTGATATTATGACGTCGAGTGGTACGCTCGGTTTGATCAAGAATACGAACGGGGTATTCTCGATATGTGAGATTGTCCCGGAGATCAACCGTTTCGTGGTCCACTCCGCGGATATGATCCGAGAAGCAACGCCTGAGTTGAGAAATGTGGAAGACATTATGAACTTTGGAAAGGTGCGGAGGTAGTTCCAATTGGTAGGAAACTTCTCCTCGTTTCGCAAGAATGCGAAAAGGACCGATGTAACGAGGAGCCAATTTGCCTTTGATACCGAAGCGATGGGTTCCCTTAAGAGGAGTAACCCGAAGATAAGCCTTGTTGCTGACTTCGAAAGTCACAGCCTTATGATGACTATCATATTGGCTCTTCTGGCGAGACTGGGCTATTTTCAATTTCTCACGAACGATGCGAACTAGCTCTTCTGCTACCTGGATCATATCCGGACCAAAGAATTGTCTTTCCCCGGTTTCTGAACAGTTAAGAGGCGTTTGACACCTTCGTCCATACAGAAATTCGAAGGGAGCCTTGCCCAAGCTAGCTTGATAACTATTGTTATAAGGGAATTCGGCGAATGGAAGACACTTCTCCCAATCCATACCGAAAGAGATGACAGAGGCACGAAGCATATCTTCCAGAATTTGATTGACTCGTTCTACTTGACCACTTGACTGAGGATGAAAGGCGGTGCTAAAAGAGAGATGAGTCCCCATAGCATTTTGGAATCTTTTCCAAAATCGAGAGGTGAAAAGACTTCCACGGTCTGAGTTAATATCCAATGGCACACCATGAAGAGATACTATCCGAGAGATATACAAGTCTACTAGCTAGCTAACGGTTATACTCTCTCGAACAGGTAGGAAATGGGCTAGCTTGGAGAGGCGGTCGATAACGATGAAGATTGCATTATTCACTTTCCTGGTCCTGGGAAACCGGGTTATGAAGTCCATACCGATCTTATCCCATTTCCATTCAGGAATAACTAAAGGTTGAAGGGTGCCAGCAGGCCGTTGATGCTCTGCTTTAACTCGACGACAAACGTCGCAGTTAGCAATGAACTGAGTGATTTCTCTCTTCATCCTAGTCCACCAGAACCTCTGGCGTAGGTCCTGATACATTTTGGTGCTATCGGGATGAATCGTGAGAGGAGATTCATGAGCCTCCTTAAGGATCAACCGTCGCAAGTTTTGTACCTTAGGAACCACTAAGAGGTTTCCAAAGAACACGACACCTTGATCATCAATTGAGAAACATCCCGCGACTCCTTTCTTGATGTTCCTCCTGATACGAGAGATTCCCGGATCAACCTTCTGTGCTTTGATGATCTGATCCGTAAGGGTGGGTTTCTCCACCATGGTGGAAAGGAATCCTCGAGGAACAATGTGAAGGTTAAGCTTACGAAATTCATCGTGGAGAAGTGGTTGCCCTTGTTGTAACATCAGGTTGTTACAATAAGACTTATGACATAGTGCATCAACCATGACATTGGCCTTCCCAGGGGTGTAGGTGATTCCTAAGTCGTAATCTGTGAGCAACTCAACCCAACGTCTTTGCGTGAGATTCAAATCCGGTTGGGTGAAGATGTATTTCAGACTTTGGTGATCAGTGAAGATTTCATAGCGATTACCAAGAAGGTAATGTCGCCATGTTTTGAGTGCGTGGACTACAGCTGCAAGCTCTAGATCATGTGTAGGATAGTTATCCTTATGTGGACGCAATTGTCGAGATGCGTAGGCAATCACTTCACAATCTTGCATGAGTATGCAACCTAGTCCTTCTCGCAAGGCGTCGCAATAGATAATAAAGTCCTTGGAAAAGTCTGGTGATACCAGTACGGGTGCAGATGTCAGGCGTCTTTTCAGTTCCTGAAAGCTGGACTCGCATTGTGGGGTCCACTCAAACTTTTTATCTTTCTTGAGGAGTTCAGTTAGAGGTTTAGCAACCTTGGAGAAATTCTCGACGAAGCATCGGCAATACCCTTACCAGAGATTACATGACCCAGATAGGTCACTTCTGGCAACCAGATTTTGCACTTGGAGAATTTGGCATAAAGGCGGTGCTCTCGAAGTTTCGTCAATACCAGCCTTAGATGCTCGGCATGATCTTCCTTGTTCTTGGAGTAAATGAGTATATCATCGAGGTATACCACGACGAATTTATCCAAGTACTCCATGAATATAGAATTCATTAGCCGGGAGAAAGTGGCTGGGGCATTGGTTAACCCGAAGGACATGACGGTGTACTCGTATTGGCCATAATGAGTAACAAAGGACGTATTGGGAATGTCCCCGTTCTTGATTTTGATTTGATGGTAGCCCAACCTGAAATCCATTTTGGAAAAGACTGAGGATCCAGCGAGCTGATCATACAGGTCGTTGATCCTGGGGAGCGGATACTTGTTCTTTATGGTGAGTAGATTGAGAGGTCGATAATCTACAACCATCCATTCCGTTCCATCCTTCTTCTTGGCGAAGAGGATGGGACAAGCCCAGGGAGAAGAACTAGGACGGATGCAACCCTTTTTCAAGGACTCATCGAGTTGTTTCTTAAGCTCAACTAGTTCTAGGGGTGCCATCTTATAGGGTCTCCTAGAGATTGGGACAGTTCCTGGAACAAGATCTATCACGAACTCGACATCTCTGTCAGGTGGAACACCTGGCAGTTCTTCTGGAAAGACATCCGTAAAGTCATGGACTACCGGGATATCTTCGAGTTCTGGTAGAGGGCTGGCATTAAGAGAGTAGAGCTGACGCTCAACCATTCGGGCCAAAACATTGACTGTCTTGCCTGATGGGTGTGTAAGTTGAACAGTCCTAGTGTATCAATCAATCTTGGCGTAATGAGCTGTCATCCAGTCCATACCCAAGATGATGTTTATGTCCGAGGATTTGAGAGCTATTAGTGATGCAAGCAAAACAAGTCTATCGACAAGAATTTCATTCCCATGGCTTACTCTAGAGGTTTGCCATCTAGAGCCAGGATTTTGAATTTCCATGGTGGTGGGCATGTCACAAAAAGTCATATTGTGCATTCGAGCATAGCTCTCAGATATGAACGAATGAGATGCTCCAGTATCGAAAAGAATAGATGCCGGATGGCAGTTAACAAGAAGCGTACCAAGGACGACGTTAGGATCCTCATATGCTTCCTCAGCAGAGACATAGTTGACATGACCACGTGCAGTGGGGATTGGCTTGACATAGTTCATCTTGCATGTTGGCTTACCACGGCCAACGGACCTTCCTGGCTGGTTCTGAGGACACTCACGCATGTAGTGCCCTGGTTCTCCACACTTGAAGCATGTCAAAGTGCTAGTGCGTAGAGCAAAGTTGGCAGGTGGTCCTCCATAAGACTTGGCAGGTGCATAATATTGGATTGGGCGAGGCACCTCATAGGATGGCCTCGGAGTGAACCTGGGTGGCAGAGCAGTGTTAGGAACCCACACACGGCGCTTGTGAGAGCCAGAGCCGGATGAGGAACCAAAGTCATGAGGATGCTTGCGTGTGGCTTCAAAATTAGTCTGGCCCATCTTAGCACTGATGACTTTGTTCACCAACTTCTGGAAGACGGTGCACTCGTGCAGACGTAGATCTCGGCGAAGTTCAGGGCTGAGTCCCTTGCGGAACCTCGCCTGCTTCTTGGCATCGGTGGACACTTCCTCGGGAGCATAGCGTGCCAAGTTGCCAAACTCACGACTATAGCCATCCACGGTTAGCGGGCCCTGGGTGAAATTGGAAAATTCCTCCCGCTTGCGATCCATGAGACCTTCCGGAATGTGATGTTCACGGAATGCCTCACTGAACTCTGCCCAAGTAGTGAGTTGGTCAGCAGGACGCATAGCTTCAAAGTTTTCCCACCAGAGGCTGGCAGGGCCCTCAAGATGGTAGGCGGCGTAAGTAACCTTGTCAGCTTCGACCACACGGGCAGAGTGTATCTTGTGGGTGATATTGCGAGGCCAGTCATCCGCGTCAAGAGGTTCAGCGGAATGATGGAACTTCGGTAGGCACATCTTGATAAAGTCATTGATTGACACCACGTCATTCCTCTGGCGAAAAGCAGTATTTTGCTCTATGCGTTCCAGCAGACGGTTGGTCTCTCTCTTGTTCCTTTCTGCTTCCAGCATAACTTCAGCCAAGGAGGGTGGTTGGGGCAGATTCTCATCTCTAGCCCCACTAGCCTCACCCTGCTCCTGAGCAGCAGGAGTGATGCGAGTGTTGACCATCCTAGGAAAAACAAAACAACGGTTTAGACAAGGATGGCAAAACTTTTACATAGGAGTGCAGAATGTAATGGATGACACGGAATGCAGAGATGTTCATCTGTACGACATGGTAATATAGAAACTGCCATATATACACCAGTGGTCATACACACCATACATAGTTTAGTACAGGCCAAGGCCAAAGTACAACTGCGGTGAAAGACGATACATCTCATCAGAGGCACTCCAAGCTCCTATACATTATTTATTTATGCCTCCGGTACTCAGTAAAAACTAAGTCATATTCCACTAGACGCGCAGGACTGTGGAAATACAAATACTACGATACTACTACTGCCACGGTCTAGCTCAGACATTTCCGTAGTAATCTTCGTAAAGATTACCACCGTAGCCTGGAAGTGGAACATGTGGGTCTTGAAACTCTCGAGCACTCGAAGGCTGTGGACCATAGGGACACGGATGCGGTCTAGGTCCCACTGCTGGTGGTAACCGACGCCCACGTGGAGGTGTAATACGCCCAACGTCACGCCAATCCATACGATCGAGCAGACCAGTCCGCACGGGGTACAAATCCCGCATATCTAGATATCCGGTGTGCACGGCAGGTGCAAGCCACGTCAAAGTAGTCCAGTGGGCGGCTCGAGTGTTATAAAGCTCCCTCCGGAGGGCACGGACCTCACGGTCCCTATCCTCCAGCATCTGAGTAGTAGTCTGAAGGAGTGGCTCCTCATCAGCAGCATCAGTATATAGACCAGTGTAGTAGCCTTCCTCTCTAGGAAGTGAGGCTGACATGTAGCAGAATTCAGTGTTCAGCAGCAGGGTATGCCTAGCCCGGATGATGGTCATCATCGAGTAAGCGGCATCCTGCACTGCCATCTGGATGGAAACCCCGAGTCCGTAAGACCAATGGATGGGGTCGGTAGCTCCGGGATACGAGGGGTATATCCGGACTGTGCAGAAATACTGACTCTGGTTGAAATCCCGATACTGTTCCTCCACAGTGTACCCAGGATACCAACGGTAGCCGGTCTCAGTCTACACACGGACTAGCATGGCCGTGTGACCTGGCACATTAATGCACCGGGTCAAATGGACCACCTGGTGAGGTCTGCGATCAGACATCTGAAACACGAAATAATGCAAAGGCATTAGAATTTTTGGAAGAAATTGGGCAGCATAACAACTGTAAATGCTCAAAAAAGATTTTGAGACATCATACAAATAATAGCATAGCCACTCAACAACATCATATCAAGGTTCCGGGTCCAACTAATCCACATACTAGAAGGGTAGAAACTGAACTGAGGCTTGGAACCAACAATCCTAAGAGTCTACGGATTAGTAACACATGAACCTAGTAAAGAAGAGAGGCCTAGTCCTAAACCCCCGTAGAAAGAATAGGCTGACTCAGATCAGAAGGGCATAAGGTAAAGAAGTAAAAAGAGCCTTATGTTCCCTTCCATAATCAATTCCCCTACATATAACTAAGAATTTTCTAGACTCAACATCGACCAGTTTGGCTTGAGAAACCTACAGGTAGTCTGGCTCTGATGCCAACGCTGTCAGGGCCCCGATCCTAAGTCACACCGATCTAGCTTGTAACACATCATATCACTTTGCGGCCTCACGCACGGTATCGCCATGGGTGCCACCTTACCTGGCCCGGGACCGTTTGCGCATTTTGGCACACGTATATGATAGTGTTGCTAGCATCCATATGACAGAGAACCTGGGCCGACATGGCTAGTTATAAACCAAAAGTGGCACTAAATTACAGAGACATGCATCCATGACCCAGCAACGAACGTTTCGGTCATCAACGTATGAACCCAAGTCTTAGCAAGCTACATGGACTTAAAGGAACAACGCGTGACATTTCCCCTAAGGGACAGACACAGAAACAAAGAAGGACACAACAAGCTACCAAGGCTGAGTGGAAGCACTAGGAGGCATTTCCCTGTAAGATAGGCTACCAAAGGTAAACAACTAGGTGTCGGATCCCACACATACCAAGAATTTCAAACATACACACAATATGCTCAATATGTGCAAATACAACATTGCATCACAACAGAACTCTATGACTCAAAGTACTTTATTTAAGAGGCTCCGAAGAGTCATACATAACATATCCATATAGGTAGGGGTCACATGACCCAATTCTCAAGTCATACAAGCATACAAGCAGAAGCGGAAGCTAACATGTCTGAGTACATACAACTTGGAAATAAAACAGGCTTGGTGTAGCCTGACTATCTACAAGGCCCTTCACAAGCTCAGGATCTCCGTCTGGGTAGCAAGCTACTCGTCGACGTCAATGTCTATGTAAAACCCATCAAAAGGGGCAGGGTTCTCCTCTGCAACATTTATTAAGCAAACATGAGTACAAAGGTACTCAGCAACACTTACAATAGAACCTATCATATATGCATCATTATCAACAAGGGTAGTGGAGTTCATTGCAGCAAGTCAGCTTTGACTCTTGGCTAACCTATACTACAACTCTCAGCAGATTGCAAGATAAGATTACGTACACGAGTCCTCTACTCACCACAACAATACACCACCGTGGATGTTCCGTCATCCTACGGAAGGGCCATCCATGGCACTCACACTTGTCTTGAGGCTTTTAGAAGTAACAATCAACATGTCTATGAACAGTATGAGCAACCAAGTGGTTCGTACCGAGAACAACGGCTATTCGAATAGATTGGTAACCCTGCAGGGGTGTACTTCTTCACACACGCTTCCACCACTTATTGCCGTTTACTCGACATGTACTCGGCAACCTTCAAGCGGAAGCCCAGCGAGGGTGTCGGCCATGACCTGACTAACTACACAAGTCCCTAGTCCAGGTTTATCGCCTATTTGGGTTCCATCCGTGTGGAGATACGGCCGGTTGTCGCTCACGGCCCTAAACGATGTGTACAGGGTTCCCAAGTGACCAAACGGGCGATCGGTACACCCGACCACGTACCTGCCGCATCACAGCCCACCCCGAGGGTCAGCGCTGTGCACGACCACCAGTATACTACAAACACCAGAAACTAGTTGCAACTCCTTGACAGAGGACAAGGGTAGTTAATAAGCCGAGAGGGTCCATTGGTTTCGGGCCCAATGCATGGTAGTAGCTGAACCTTGAACCACACATACAGATCTCAGGTCCTATGGACGATTCCAATGAAACAACCCACCATGTACTCCTACATGGCCTTTCATCGATACCTTTACCAAACATGTTCCACACTTCCCTCTCTTTATTGAGTATGATCATTTCACTCTGATCCATCACCCAGATGAACCAGACCTGACACAACTCTAAGCATAGCAGGCAACATAAACAAATAGCATGGTAGAACACACATCACATGGGTCAATCAACTCCTACACATGCTAGTGGGTTTCAACTATTTACTGTGGCAATGACAGTTCATGCAAAGGAATAGGGTTCAACTACCGTAGCAAGTAGCAGTTCACACGTTGTTGCCTTAATGCAGTAAAAGAGAGCAGGAGCGAGAAGATGGCTTTGTATCGGAATGATCAATGGTTGCTTGCCTGGCAGATTGGTTGTCAGGTACTGCTCTTCAGTTGGATACGCAGATGTATCCTCGGGAGCAGGACCTACCACGGAGAACACCGACGATACAATCAATATACAAACAAATGCAACAATATGACGCATGCTCATGACATGGCAAGATGAATGTGTTTTGGGCTAATGCAACTATAAACAGAAAGGTTTGAGCTCATTTGAATCAAAGATTCAAATTTATACCCAAACTATTATTTATTAAAGTGCATTATCATGTTTTGATGTGAACAACAAGGTTAACTAGCTCAAACATGCATGAAACAAGTGCCATTGGAAAGATTGAATTTTTCTGATCAATTTTCATATATAAATCTTTTCCATCTGAGCTACTGATGAATTTATATGATTTTTTGAAGTTTAAAGAATTTTCTGAAAATAAATAAATCATTTAGATGTATATAAATTCCAGAAAAGGCTTTACTGCGTCAGCATGACGTCTGTGTGACGTCAGCAAGTTAATAGGGGGCCAGGGTCAAACCTGACGTGTGGGGTCCACACGTTAGTGACACGGGGGCTAATCCTGTTCAAATCTAGAGCTGACTGGGTTTGACCACGCAGAGGGGCCCACTGTCAGTGGCTGTGGCAGTTAACTAATAGTCATTAGCCCCTAACTAAGCGACACGTCAGCCCGCCGGAGTTTGGCCGGCGGCGACCATTTCGCGCTGCGGAGGCACGCCGAAATCTCTGTTACGGCGACCATTTGTCCCCGCGGGTGGGTTCTATGTGGTCCTGGGGATGCACCGCATCCAACGGTGCCACTGGCTGGTCGAGTAGTCATCGGAGCTGACGGCGAGGAGCACATCTGTTGCGGCGCTCACACGGAGTTGGCCTGAACGGCGTTGTGGTGCACGGGAGGAAGAGCTAAAGGTGGCGTTGGCTTGCTGGCGACCTATTGAGCCTAGTAGCGTGCTCGGCTGCGATGCGCAGTGCCTGTGGCCACGGCGGCGAGTTGGCCGGCGGCGATGGGATTCGGTCAGCAAGGGGGGCGGCGGCTACAAGGCGTAATCAAGCTCGGGGAGAGGGGGGTCCGACGTGTGAGCTCACAGTGGTTGCAGAGGGCGTCGACGTGGGCTTGGAGAAGGCCGGACGGCGACGTACGGGCGGCGGCGATCTCCGGTGCTGGATGTTGAAGACGACGGCGAGGACGGCGCCACGGGGCCTCCGGCGTCATGTCCATTGGTGGACAACTTCAGGGGGACGCGGCGAAGCTGATGGGTGCGTCGGGGAGGTGAGGAGGTGGCTTAGGACGCGGTGACAGCGAACGGAGGCGACGAGCTCGCTCGGTGGAGAGTGAGTGAGAGGCCAGGGGCTACGTGGCGACGCATGGAGGCGTCCAGGGCGTCGGGGACGCAGGCAGCCAGGCAGGAGGTGGCCGGACGCGTGCGTGCACGCCGCGGGCACACGCCCTGTCCTTCTAGCGAGAGGAGGAGGACGACTGGCGGGCGCCAGTGGGCTAGGCCGTGCTGGGCCAGGCCAGGTAAGTGGGCTGTGCCCTCTCTCTCTCTCTCCTTTTCTATTTTCATTCTGTTTTTTTCTTTTTCAACTTTGTTGAATTAATAAAAATGCTAGAGCATTTTTATAAATCATAAAACTAGTCATGCCCACTGTATATAATATGAACATCATGGAACATTTTAGTTTATGATTATTTGGGCACCTAAAATATTTTATAGCATTTAAATGCCCAAATGCAAAAAGAATATGAATTAAACCAGTGACCTTTGTATGTCCTAGAAAATTGTGCATCATTTTTGTCAGAGGTTTAAGACCAAGGCAAAGATTATGAACATTTTTGAAGGGCATTTTGGGTACATTGGAAAAGATTTTATTAAACACTAGTTGTTAGAAGAGGGGTGCTGGGGTTTCTGTCATCCCCATTTCAGGTTTCTGTAAAAAGTAAACATGATGCACACTCTAGCTAGTCCTAATGCTTGCACTGACTAGGGATGTGACACCCCAGCACCGCACATCACTTCCCCTTAGTTGCTCCACAATACTGGGTTAATATCAAGTGCCGAGGGTGATACCTCGACAACACTTTTGATGTTAACCTTGTAGGTCAGTTTATCGGTTATGGTCATCAAGGGTGATTCCTCCTTCTCCACTGCTGATAACGACACTGTCGTGCAACTCCTCAAGCGTGAACCTAAAGGGTGAATCCTCCTTCGTTCACCTTGACGATAAAATCTTGTGGAATTCCATAGAGGATGATTCCTCAGGGTTTCCCCTTGGTCTTAGACCGACAATTACTATGGTTACTATGACATTGCAACTATTACTTGGAAAGGCGGGTCGGCCCTGAGGGGTACCCACGAGTGACGTGGAGACGGGTTGACCTGGAGGGTAGCCGAGAGTTGAATACGAGGCGTGACCGGGCACTCTTAGCCCTTGCCACAAGTCCTCGAGACGGGGCGACGGGGTCACATGATCGTGAGTCTCTGCTCGTTACCGCACTACCAAGACACTAACGGTTTGGATATTTGATCTGAGTACTTTACGCACTAACCAACTACGTGGGAATAGATATGGGCTCTCAACGTCGTGGTATCAGCCAAAGCCTTCTTAACGTCAGCGACTTAGCAGCGCGCCTCGGGTTGGACTGGAACGCTTGCACTTGTATAAGGAGGCTAGGTCTGCTCACCGGCCGCGTTCGCAACATGCAGGTGTGCAAAGGGCGATGGCCCATGACCCCCTGCGCGCATAGGATTTAAACCGGCCTGCTGATGTAGCGACCATGATTCCAATGAATCAAAGTCTCTATGCTCTGTGTCATCACTAGATCGGTATGCTGATACACACAGTACTCGAGGATTTATAACAAAGATTCAATCTCACTTTATTACATTGAAAGTCCTCGAAGAGGCAATAACCTTTACACGAATATGGCTGAAGGCCATCTAAAACAATAAACTGCGGAAGCTATGTAGAGTAGTTGAGTCCATCCAACTCCAGGGCAAACATTGAGTGCATGAGAATGACCTATCGCACCTTAATATTCATCTGAAAACTCTGCAACATGATACGTTGCATCCATGTAGGTCAGCACATTGAATATGCTGGCATGAACACACTATTGCAAGAATGACGAATAATGTCTACAACTATATGCATATTTGGCTAATGGAGGCTGTAAGGTTTAGTTTTGCATAAAGCTAATTTGCCCCTACAACAAAAGAATAAATTTTTATTTACTACTCAGTTTAATTAGGCAATGTTGAGAGTGGATCCTCAATTCCCAAAATTTACCAAAGTCATTAGTAACCCAACAAGTTAATTAAATACAGTGTTGAGATCAGTCCATAACTCAAATACCAGGATACTCAAGATGTCCATAACCGGGGACACAGCTACTCATGAATAGTTTGTACACTCTGTAGACGTTTGTGCACTTTTCCCCACAAGACTCGAATGGCTCCGTTAAATTTTTCGCATGGCATGGTGTTTGAGAAACGGATGACTGAGACACAGTCTTTTAGAACCATTTACTCTTTACCGTGGGTAGACCGGTACACCTACTTTCCCCTACATCTGCTAGTCTACCACTGAAAGAGCTCACACAACATACTCAAATATGCCAAAGCCTATAATGGCGTGTGGCTACACACGGAAGTTTCTAGGCATGAAAGATATATGATCCCTTTGAGCCTGGGGGCATTCTATAGGATAATCACACGGGTCCTCCAGGATTTCCTAGGACAACACTGGATTCTCCAGGTGCCCTGCAACCAATCCACCAACTGGTGTATTAAAGTTACCACCTTAAACTTTCCCTTAGTTGTTATTACACTCACAACTTTCATGAAATCTCACATACAAATCCACCTCGACAAGCATGGCTAAGCAATAAGTAACAAAGTGTATATTCCCTTTGGTTGATCTCAAGTCATTGGGTTCCTACCTCATGAACTACTAGCAATACAACATGTGATCAAGTCCTACTCATGCAATCTTTGAGGATATAACTAATGCAATAAAAATCTGGGTATTGGAAAGTATTATCAAAGTATAAACTTGCCTTGCTGACGATCGCTGAAACCCAGAGACTCGTAGTAGCACCCTTCGCACTCGGGGAACTCTATCGCAATCAAACAATAGCATACATAAGCAATCATACAACAGAATTGAAGAACAGATCTCGAAAGACTTCGAAAACAAATGAATAACTCTTGCAACAGAAAACAATTTCCAATGGTACCAATATTACGTAAATTTGGCCTTATCAGAAAGTTTAGGTCAAGAGCTTCGATTAGCAAAAGAATCAACTCAAACGGAGTTACGATCAAAAGAAGTTCAAACACAAATCTATTTGAATTCAAATTTTAAAACTTTCAAAATCAAATTTGAATTGCGCTACTGGAATGATAAGATCGAAACGAAGAAATTGGCGTTGGTTTCATCTAATTCCGACTAACGAGTAAAAAGTAGCGATCGTTTGAAAACCAGGGGCTGATTAGTAAAAACTTTAATTGCGGATAGGTCCTTGACAAAAAAATAACAGAAAAAGAAAACTCTAAATAGCGAACGTTCGTTTTCGGAACCTAAACAGCGGACGTTCGCCTTTTAATAAAACCTAAAAAAACAAATCTAGGTTTTCTAAAAAACGATCTAGGTTTTTTTGAAAAAAAACGATTAAAAAAGAAAACAACCGTTTATTACCTCGCGGATTGGGTCGGGTCCGCGGGTCGAGTCAACGGGGCGGCGATGGGGCTCCTGCGGCGGCGGCGGCTGGCGGCGAACTACGCCGGCTGGCGGTGGGGCGGGCTGAGGCGGCGACGGCTGGGCTGCGAGGGGGGCGGTTGGCCTTCTAAAGGCCTGGGGCCGGCCCGTTGCCTTGGGTGAGGGGAAAGGGGAAGGAGTCCAGCTCGGACACGCCCCGGCGAAGCGGTGCGCGCATGGGCTGGCTGGTCCTTCGGCCCGGTCGGTCCAAAAAGTTTTTTTATTAAATTCGCCCGAACAGAAAAATTCAAATAAAATATATTAAAAAATCCTAAAAATTTCAGAAATAATTTTCCTCGTTCCCACCTAATATTTGGGACAAAGTGAACATTTTTCTGAAATAAAAATGGCTAAAATATAACTATTAATGCATTTTTTTAAAATAATAAATTACAAATAAAAATCCAATAAAAATATTTTTACTCAAAATTCAACTTCCAATATTTTTATTCTGTTCTTTTGAAGAAGTCATATTATCTTCTGTCATTTATTTTAAAATATTGAAAATGAAAATTGGCAAAAATAATATTGATCCAACCCCACTAATAAAATAATAAAATAGTGGGTCCTCTTCGGGAAAACTTCCAACTCTCTCACTTGGGTCCTTGAGTTACTTAAAGTTTTGGATCAAATTTCAAATAAACTAAACTTCAAAAATGCTCAAATGATGAATGCATATGAATGATCTATGTTAGCATCCAAATTGAAAATTGGGATGTTACAAACCTACCCCCTTAAGATGAATCTCGCCCTTGATATTTGGGTTGGCTTGAAAATACGTGTGGGTGGTCCTTGCATAGATCATCCTCTCGTTTCGAGGTGGCTTCGTCCTCTGTATGGTGACTCCACTGAACTTTGCAAAACTTGATGACTTTGCTGCGGGTAACTTTGTCGGCAAACTCGAGAATCTTAACAGGCTTCTCCTCATAAGTCAAATCACTCTCTAACTGTATTGCTTCCAGTGGCGTTGTATCACGTAAAGGAATATCAGCCATCTCTGCGTGACACTTCTTCAACTGAGAAACGTGAAACATGTCGTGAACTCCGGACAAAGTCTCGGGCAACTCTAGCTGATAAGCTACTTCTCCTCTACGCATTAAAACTCTGTACGGTCCCACAAATCTTGGTGCCAGTTTACCCTTAACTCCAAAACGCTTAACTCCTCTGTCGGATCTGGGGTTCCGGCAAAACCCTTAAGGTTCGAACTCTGGGGTCCGCACGAAGATCTCTCCTTCCGCCCTAGCTCGTCTACTCAACAGCCCTAGGCCTAGCTCGTCTGATCCGATGAACAAGAGACACAAGATTTATACTAGTTCGGGCCACCGTTGTGGTGTAACACCCTAATCCAGTGTGGTGTGGTGGATTGCCTTGTAGGATGAGGAAGAACTAGTACATGCATGAACTGCCTCCTGAGGAGAGGTGTCCTTAAGCTCGGGTGAGCTTTTGGTGTATGAGAGGTCTTGATGATCCCATCTCCTCTATCAAGGTGGCTAGGTCCTGTTTATAGTGGCCCGGGTCCTCTTCACAAATATTGAGCGGGAAGGAATCCCACAACGGCCAAATTTGAAGGTGGACAGCTAGTACAAGCTATCCTGACAAAAGGTGGTCATCACCTAGCAAAGGCTCTGGTGGTGACGCCGTCGTGGGCTCCGCGATGACCTCCGTCATGCCATCTTGCTGGTCTTGGTCTCATTGCACCGATATGGAAACCTTTGCCTGACGCCTCGGGACTCTTCGTCTGCACCTGCTCCTTTAACACCAAAGGGGAAACTGGCACTCTGCGCCCGCTAGCGCACTCCTGACCTTGATCATCATTGCTCACGTCACGAGGGCCTCGCGAGGTGCCCCTCACCTCGTTATCTCAGATCCTCATGAGTCGGCCTGGTGAGGCCGCCCCAGGGGATGCCTTGTGTCGTCCGCCTCGCAAGGCCTGGCCCTTTGCGGGGGTCTTGAGTTGTCGCTGAAGATGCTGGGCCTTACCAGGCTGCCTGATGGGCCACGCCCTAGGGCGCAGGCAGGCAAGTCTGGGTACCCCGTTCCTAGAACGCCGATAGTAGCCCTAGGGCCCAAGGTGTGCTCGGGCTTGGCTTCGCGGCGAAGCCAAGGGTTAAGCGCGGAGCGCTGCGGGCCCTCAAAGCCCACGGCCTTGTTTGATGTGCGGCATTTGATGGGACGTGGGCGTCTGCGCTCCCACGCCGCATCGGCAACTGCATAGTTGACAAAACGCTAGTGCATGCCGCTGTGCCTTCATTGTTAGTCCTTGCCTTGCTGCAGATCCCCTTTCTTGCTCTTCTCCTCCGTGAAGTTCCAGATCCTCGCCGCCCTCCTTCCAAATTCGCACTAATGGCTTCTGGAAAGTCGAAGGCCACCGCTCTGTCTGCTTGGTACGAGTCGGCCTTGTGGGCACCGACCTTCTCCGAGGCGAACCACACCGCCTTGCTCCTGATGACGGCGGAGAACACCAATGAGAAGGGGAAGACCACCGTCCGAGCAGCCTCTGCCGGACCGGAGGATCCCAAGAGTACCTTCTACCCTTCTTTTCGAGCAGTATTGTTGCGGGACTCGTCCCTCCTTTCTCCGATTTCTCTCTCTCTTTCCTCAGCCACTATATGCTTCATGCCCTTCATCTGCATCCCAATTCCGTCCTTCTTCTGTCCATCTTCTCCTTTTACTCTGAGGCATTTGTGGGGGTGATGTCGTCTGTGGCGCTGCTTCGACACTTCTTTTACCTCCGAATCAAGGAGGGCCATTGCTCAGGGTGTGCCAATTTCGTCACTGCGAATGGGGCCAACATGATTTCGAAGGCCGGGAAGAAGGCCGAGAACTTCAGGAACAAGTGGGTCCTTATGGACGCCAAGTGCTCCCATCCTTGGTTGGTGTTGCCGGTGACTGTGCCCGAGTCAAGGGATAGGTGGCTCAGCGGGAAGCTCACCGATACTCGGGCCGAGAAGGTGTTGGAGAAGATGACCGCAGACGTGAAGCCAGATGATCTCGAGGCGACGAAGCTGATGGGGGCTATGGTCATCAAGGAATTCATGACATGCCGTGTGGCTTCGCTTCAGGCCCGCTCGCGCCCCCTGTGGACGCCCGGGGACGAGGTGGACAACCTCCGACTATGCCATGACGCCCTTTCTGCTGATTAGCTTGAGGCAGCCCTCCGTCTTTTGGTTGGGGCTGACCTAGGATATCCGCCTACTTCCTATATTCCCTTGTATCACCGCCAGGACGGGGCATCAATGGTGGCCTCCATGCATACCTTTGATGCGCGCGGGCTTGTGCCTTCGGCGGCTCTTGAAGCTCAAGTGGTGGCCGCACCAGTGGAGGTGTCTTCAGGAGGTTCCAGTGGGGAAGACAACTCTAAGGCCACCGCGGATGGGACGGGAGAGTTTTCTCCCCCATGTACGGCTGAACTATTTTGCTCCCTGCCTGATGATGACGACGACGGTGACCACCAGGTGGAGGGGTGCCTCCTTCGGCCCAAGCTGTCATGAGATCCAAGCACACCACCTCGCAGAAGGCGCCAGCGGGGGTCCCGACGAAGAGCCGATCGGCGTTGGTCACCCGAGGAGGCGCCCCAGCTACAACAATACCAAGCGCCGCTGCTGTGCCGCCTGTCTTGGGGACCCGCGTTCCCGCGGCGCAGGCCGCGGGACCATTGGGCCCCATGGTCCTGAAGAGGTCTTGGGATGTTGTCGCAGTGGATCGGTGAGTGTCGGATGTGGGGTTCCGGCAAAACCCTTAAGGTTCGTAATCTGGGGTGCGCATGAAGATCTCTCCTCCCGCCATAGCTTGTCTACTCAACAGCCCTAGGCCTAGCTCGTCAGATCTGATGAACAAGAGACACAATATTTATACTTGTTCGCGCCACCGTTGTGGTGTAACACCCTAATCCAGTGTGTATGGTGGATTGCCTTGTAGGCTGAGGAAGAACTAGTACATGGATGAACTGCCTCGTGAGGAGAGGTGTTCTTGAGCTCGGGTGAGCTTGTGAGTGTGTGGCCTTCTATCTGATCAACTCTCGATCCTCCTCTCCCAATGGTGGTGGCTAGTCCCGTTTGTAGTGGCCCGGGTCCTCTTCCCAAATATTGAGCGAGAAGGAATCCCACAACAGCCAAATTTGAAAGGGGACAACTAGTACAAGCTATCCTGACAAAAGGTGGTCTTCGCCTGCCAAAGGCTCTGGTGGTGTTGCCACCGTGGGCTCCGCGATGACCTTTGTCCTGCCGTCCTACTTGCCTTGGTCTCGTTGCACCGATATGGAAACCTTTGCCTGATGCCTCAGGACTCCTCGAGTGCACCTGTTCCTTTAGCACCAAAGAGGAAACTGGCACTCTACGCCTGCTGGTGCCCGCCTAGCATCGGTCGTCACTACTCACGTCATGAGGACATCGCAAGGTGCCCCTCGCCTTGATATCTCCGATCCTCATGAGCCGGCCTGGCGAGGCCGCCTCAAGGGATGCCTTGTGTCGTCCGCCTCGCGAGGCTTGGCCCCTCGCGAGGGTCTGGAGTGGCTGTTGAAGATGACGGGTCGTACTAGGCCGCCTTGCGAGCCACGCCCTGGGCCGCAAGCAAGCAAGTCTAGGTACCCCCGTTCCCAGAACGCCGACAGTAGCCCCGGGGCCCAAGGTGCGCTCGGGCTTGGCTGCGCGGCGAAGCCAAGGAATAAGCACGGAATACCGTGGGCCTTGAAAGCCTGTTGTTCTGACTGACGCGTGGTGATTGACGGGACAAGGGCGTCTGCACTCCCACGCCGCCTTCTTTGCTCCAGATTCCCGTTCTTGCTCCTCTCCTCCGCGAAGTTCTAGATCCTCTTTGCCTTCCTTCCAAATTCGCACCGATGGCTTCTGGCAAGTCGAAGGCCACTACTTCGTTTGTTTGGTACGAGCCGGCTTTGCGGGCGCCGACTTTCTCGGAGCAGAACCACGCCGTTGTGCTCCTGATGACGGCGGAGGGCACCAATGAGATGGGGGAAACCGCTGCCCGATCTTCCTCTGCCGCACCAGAGGACCCCAAGAGTACCTTCTACCCCTTCTTTTCGAGTAGTATTGTTGCGGGGCTCGTTCCTCCTTTCTCCGATTTCTTTTTCTTCGTCCTTAGCCACTATAAGCTTCATGCCCTTCATATGCACCCCAATTATATCCTTCTTATATCCATCTTCGCCTTTTACTTCGAAGCATTTATGGGGGTGATGCCATCTGTGGCGCTGCTCCGCCACTTCTTTTAACACCGAATCAAGGAGGGCCATTGCTCAGGGTGTTCTCATTTCGTCGCAGCGAACGGGGCCAACACGATTTCAAAGGCCGGGAAGAAGGCCGAGAACTTCAGGAACAAGTGGATCCTCATGGACGCCAAGAGCTCCCATCCTCGGCTGGCACTGCCGGTGGCCGCGCCTGAGTCAAACGATAGGTGGCTCAGCGCAAAGCTCACCGATCCACGGGCGAAGAAGGAGTTGGAGAAGATGGCCGCAGACCTGAGGCCATTGATCCCAAGGCGGCGAAGCTGATGGGGGCTATGCTCGTCAAGGAATTCCTGACATGCCGCGTGGCTCCGCTACAAGCCCACACGAGCCCCCTATGGACGCTTGGGGACGAGTCGGACAACCTCCGGCTATGACGTGACACCATGTTTGCTGATCAACTTGAGTCAGCCCTCCGTCTTCTGGTTGGGGCTGACCTGGGGTATCCGCCTGCTTCCTTTGTTCCCTTGTATCGCCGCCAGGACGGGGCGGTGGTCGCGGCCTCCATACCTATCTTTGATGCACGCGGGTTTGTGCCTCTGGTGGCCCCTAAATCTCATGTAGTGGTTGCGCCGGTGGAGGTGTCTTCGGGGGATTCCAGCGGGGAAGATGACTCGGAGGCCACCGTGGAGGGTACGGGGGAGTTCTCTCCCCCATGTACGGCCGAACTTCTTTGCTCCCTGCCTAACGATGATGACCATGATGGCCACCCGATGGAGGGGGTGCCTCCTTCGGCCGGAGATGTCACGAGGTCCAAGCTCACCCCCCTCCCACCACGGAAACCGCTGGCTGGGGTCCCCATAAAGATTCGATCGGCGCTGATCACCCGAGGGGGCGTCCCGGCTACTGCATTGCCAAGTGTTGCTAATGTGCCGCCTGTCTTGGGGACCCGTATTCCCGCGGCGCAGGATGTGGGACCATTGGGCCCCATGGTCCTCAAGAGGTCTCGGGGCGTCGTCGTAGTGGATCGGTGAGTACCTTGGCCTGTTTTTGTTTTCGTTCTTGATTCTGTTGCTGATTCTCGGTGTCTTACCCCGTGCTTGTAGGTCTGCGCCGCCGAAGAAGGCGAAAGGGGAGGCAGCTGCGCTAGAGGTCCCGCGGCCTGGCTTGGCCTCGTCTCCTCTAGCGCAGATGGACGGTGAAGGAGTTTCAACTTCTCGTGCAAGAGTGTCGACGTAGGGCCTAGAGGTCCTGCCTCAGGCGGATCTCATGATCTCGGTGTTGACACACGAACACGTCACGTGTACCCTCGACGCCGGGGGTGATGCACCGCAGCTCACGTCGAAGGAGGCCTGACTGACAGCGCGATACGCAGGACAGTTGACGGGCGCTTTTGCAGACCCGAAACCCCGCATGCCCAGGAGGGACCCCGTCAGGGCACACGGCGGCTATGGGCTGCCCTAGGTCGATTCGCTCACCCCTAGAGCCTCGTGGATCGCTGCCCTCCGACACGAAGAACGAACGAAGAACGAGAAAGAAAGATACAAGGGTAGGGAATAAAGATAGATGAACACAAAAGTGTAATAGATTGATTGGTTCGATTAGTGTTGTTCAATCGGCCGTCACCCCCAACATATATAAGAGGCGGCTGGACTTCCCGTACAAGTAAAGAATTCATCTAGGCTTTCCTTACAAGAAAATTACATCAATTCACGTCCTAGAGTCCAAGTTTTTCTCCAACTCGGATTTAGCCCGAATCTGGTCCAAACTTCTGTCCTGCTTCTTGCGCGGGCCGCCAAGCTTGTATATGATCTCCGATCAAGACGACCCAAATATCAAACTCGTGCGCCTCGACGAGGCGAACAATTTTCATGTTGATCACTTTTTCAAATAAGGCCAACTTGAATACCTTTTGAGGTCATCTTTACCTTCTAGTCGGATTCGTTCTTGAAGCTGACCGGATTATCCGAGTCTCGTAGTGAATTTGCATGCCATATACTATCTCTGATGATGATGACTCCAAAACCAAATTTCACCGTTTTTATTATACGCACAATTTCCGTATTGAACACTTCTCCATCCGAGATGGTCTTGATAAACTTTTGGGGCACATGTTCAGTTTCACTCGGATTCGAGCTCATCCACTCGGATATTAGAGTCTTTCACTCGGATGGTCCGACTGGACTTTTTCACTCGGATGTTTAGAATTTTTCAATCGGATGACTATATTTTCACTCGGAAGATAATTTCACTCGGATTACTATATTTTCAGTCCGAAGCCAATCTTTTATTCGATCGATAAGTTTTCACTCGACCTTTTACTCGATCGGTAGGTTTTCACTCGACCTTTTACTCGATCGGTAGGTTTTCACTCGACCTTTTACTCGATCGGTAGGTTTTCACTCGACCTTTTACTCGATCGGTAGGTTTTCACTCGAATGATAAAACTTTTCACTCGGATTTCCCGACTGAAAAGACAACCTGATCTTGATTTGCATCTCCAGGTTGCATACGACCTTGAATTGAGACAAATTTTATATGAAAATCGATCGGCTCGACGAGTCGAAACTTTTTGTTGCTGATGGTTTTTCTATTCAAGGCCGTCTTGATGGCCGAATCACTCGCGCAACCTATCAGACAAGTGTCTGGCACCTCGCGCCATATTTTCGTTTAGGTTTGGTCTGCAGTGTATTGTCTCTAACTTTTGCATACAAACTCGAATTGAGATGATTTATATATCAAAATTGATTGCCTCGATGACAAGAAAACAATTCCTTTAGAGTGCTCCTTCATCCGAGGTTATATTGAAGACGTGATTGGCCAAAAACCACTCGGAACATTGAATTATACCACTCGGAGTATAGTTTCGGTCCGTAAGATAAGGTCGAATGAATATAACCGAAACATCAAAGTTGTTCCACTCCCGACGTGAATGTTTTCATGATGAAAGCCCGATCACTCGAGACCATCTTCATTGCAATCTGTATCTTGCCAAAATCAGGTGTCAACACATGCCCCCCTGTTTTCTGGCAGAGCTTGCGTGCCAGAAAATACCTTGCCTAGGGTAATGTTTATGCACGATGTCAACACTCCATCGGCTGTGCATGTTGAGTATGATAATTTTAATCGTCCATATGCTCATGTTTGTTGCTTCTTCAGTAGAGCCTCTTGGATAATAGTTGTCTGAAAACAACAATTGGATGTCACAAATGCTTCCACGTAAGTTTCTTATGTCAATCCGGACCTTGCACTTGTCCATGCATTCCCTGGGAATATTAGAACCCTTCAACGAATACGGTTGCCAAACGATTATGACCATGCACCTCAAAGGAATACCGTCACCTGTTCGGCGACTCAACTCGTTATCAAAGTACACCATCAAGCCTCCGCTGAACAATGTCTGTCTCCTGACTTGGATCCTGCAAATAAATAACATTTGGAGTTGGGGCTCTTTTATGCACTAGACCCTTGATTAGTGGTCGACTCAATTATTAAATAGGCCTCGTCAGTATTGGCAAACACTGAGCATCGACTATAGGAGTAGGAAATCAACCATGGTGAACACCGTTAGCCAGATGTTGGGTTTCCCAACACAATGAATTCTGAGGCCGATATGCAAATATTGGCCATGCGTTCTTATCTCAAAAGTGCTCGGGAGTCCGTCCACCAAGGTGTGAATAGCCAAAATAAGTCAAATGTTTCGGCTGAGGATAAATTCCATAGCTTTGATTTTGATTGTCCGATTGAAGAATGTGGATGACACGCCTCCTAGAGTCTCCTATAGTGAGATGAAAATTGTCGTCCTCGCCTACAGCCTTTATGTTTGTACTCCCTTATTTTTGTTGGCTTCGCAACAGGAGATGTGATGCCGCTCTTAACTCGAGGATTTCCCTTAGAAACTCAGGCCATGTTCCTCTTCTCCAACTCCTTGGCCCTAAGCCGATTCAACTTATTCTGTTACGAATACGGTAAGCCGAGTGGGCATCCCGGCTGGGATTTTGGTTTATGCACTGGCAAGTTCTTCCTATCTTTGGGCATCTCCAGCTTGGAATGTCCAAACTCGGCGATTGGATCCTCGAAATTTACTTGCTTTACTTTCTTGTCCTTAGCATCCCACATAGACTTGGCTGGCCTTTTGTCATTGGGAGTCGGATCTGAAATAGCACACTTGCGGCCATCCTTTTCTTTCTTCATTTTTGTAACACTGGTTGCAATAGAAGGTCGGACATCATTTTTATTTTGACTGTTCCTCTTGGGAACCCATGCCATATTCTTCTTTCTCAACTCCTGTGCACTAAGTTTTTGCAATTCCTTCTTTTGCCAATGCGATAACCAGAGTGGGCACCTCGGCTGTGATTCTGTTTCAACCAATGCCAACTCTTTTTTGTCCTTGTGCACTCTCAACTTCTTCCCTTCAAATTTGGCACTTGATTGACTTGCCTCATTGCCTTTTGTAGCCAATGTCAATACTTTAACTGGCTCTTTGTTATTTGAGAACAAATCTGAAGTAGCACACTTAGGACCATCTTTCTTGACCTGGTACACTTGCTTGACCACCTCTTTCTTGTTCCTTGAGCTTCGGACCAATTCGTTATGATTGAAACGGTCTTTGACGTGTGATTGTTCATCTAATGTTGATCTTTTTGGAGCTGCATAATGTTGGCGAGATGATCTAAAATAAGATGGATAATGTGCCCTTGTATCATACCTGCCCCATGATGGATATGGATTTACATGAGCGTAGGGAGGCATCCACGACATTGGTATTGGCGGCCCAAAAGGAGGATATGAATTCTGCTTGCTCAACATCTTCGTTTGCCAATCCCAGTCTTCAGATTTATGCCTTGGGGGTGACTTCGATGTTTTTCTTCACTCGGCCGATAAGCATTCTTCTCCTCACTTATCTTCTGATATTTTTCCAATAACTGCGGGAAACTGACTTTCGTCTTTTTGCATTTGTGTTTACCGCGGCCTTTGCTTTCTTTGGCTATGTGTGCATCGGTCTTTGAATTTTCTTGTTGCCCCCAGTACTATATGTGCCAGTCGTAACTTTGATGGAATTCCTGTCTTCAATATTATTGCTGATGCACTTTTGAATGATTACCTCACTTGAAGATTTGATCCCTTCATCATTAGTGTATACCTGTCCGTCTTTGGATTAGTCGGGTTGAGGTAGCCGAGTTAATGCTTGATCTCCATCAAGACCAATCTGAGTCGACTGGCCGTATGCTTGTGCCTCAACGCGCACCAATCGTCCCATGTTAGCTGATTGTGTGGCTTCATGAATCATATTGTTGCCTTTGACATTCTGTTCAAACAAAATTGCATTTGTTCTTGTCTTGATAGCTCGACATCGTGATCAATTATAATGATAGGATTAGTTGATGATGTACCGATGATGTGATCACCTATGCCAGATTGAAGGTGCGCTGCTCATCCACTAACCGATATTGTGATACCGGCTCTGAAACAAAACAATTGAGTGGTGCCGGTTTAATGCTATCTGACTCGACTATGCATTGATTTTCGTCCTCCTTCCCCGATGCTCTTGAATAGGCTATCTCGAAGGATTTTGGACCTGGCTTTATGTTTATGCAATCAAAGTAACTACATAATATATGTCTCATTTGATACCAAATGTTAGCCAAGCATGAAACAATCAAAGCTACCCATATGAACATAATTCTCTGTCAGCATAATGGGAAAAGCTTTGGTTGCGATAATCTATCACTAGCAGTCTCTATGAATGGTATAATATGTTGACTAGCATAATTAGTGACAAGACTATTTCTAACAAACAAGTTACTCATCTCGATTGGTCATTCCAAGTTAATGATGAACTTGCTAACGGATGCATCAATGATATATTTTTGACCGAATCGGAAAGCGAGTAAATTATCTGCTAGACGTACCTTTGCGACAAGGTTGGTGGAATATGATGAGTGTATATGTGGAACAATGTCTTGCTCCTTCCCAAGATGATCCTCCAATGCTTCATCTTCTTCTTCTGGATTTCGTGCCTCATCACTCGGATTACCCAAATGGATTCCACCTGAACGCTCTTTGTCAGCTCAACATTGCTTGGCTGCATGTTCTTGTTCTTGATGTTCATCGTTAACCGAACTGTGTTCGGACGTATTACTTTGTTCTTGATGCTCATCGATTTCTTTAGCACGAAACTCATATGGCAGCATTTAAGCTCCCTCGCATCTAGAAAAATCAAGCACGACCAATTTGTTGCATTTACCGTCCTTTTGCTCGGTGAAGATTGCATATTCTATTTTGGTACACGCAGCAATAACTGGCTTGATGCACTCGGCTTTAGCCGGTGATGCACTCGTCTGACAAGATGTACTCAGTTGGCATGATGCACTCGGCTGGCTCGATGCAACACACTCGGCCTTAAACATCTCAGTGGTCAATTTGGTTTCAATTGAATCCACCATTGTCTTGTCACTAAAGGAACTGTTCAACTTAGCTGTAGACGACTTAGTCATATATGACTCGCTTTCAACCTAAACAATCGTATTAGCCGAGTGAACCCTTTCTTGATGATTTTCTTGCAAAATTTCTTTTTCATCTTGCTTCAAAAGTGCAGAAGAGCCAACACGGTTGCTACATGGAGGAAGGCACTTGATGTATTCTTGCAAATATTCCACTCCACGCTTCTTCTTGAGTGCTTCATAAGCATGTCGATATTTTGCTAGTAATTCCTCAAGAGTTGGCGTAGTAAATTCGTTGACGCTATTCCCTCTGAGCTTTGGCTTGATCTTGTCCACTTGGGCAACATATTTTTCTTGAAACTCAGCCCTGCTTGGATCGGCTTGCCCCCCAATACTTTTATAATCTTTCGGCAATGAATTGATGTTGCCGAAATTTTGCGATTGTATAGGGGGTGTATAACGTGCTGCAATGATAGGTGAAGACATGTGCACTGTTGTTGAATATTTTCTCACGCCAATTTGCTCAATCGGCAACACTTCATCTTCTTTCTAAACCCTAGCTCTTATTGCCTCATAATCAAGAACCAATCCCTTTTCGTGCTGCTTAGGGCAAATAGCACTAATCTTCTTATTTTGGGCTAAACTTTTTAATGCAGCCAGAGCCACCTCATCTCCTGCAATATTAGGCACATTTGCTCCTATAGAATCTCCATTCACTCGGCCATAACCACGAAGGCGAGCCGAGTCATGAATATTTTTTGTTGCATATCCCACTCAACAATTAATCTCATGAGGTGCAGTATCTGATGAGTGAGGATAACCAGCCAAATACCTACATGAATCATGGCCGATTCCCCCGTCCATTGGCATGTTTGGGGATGAATCCGCATATCGCAAGTCGCTACCGATGGACAAAACAGTGAGATGCCCTCATGTATATTAGGTGTCATATATTGATCACTCGAACAAATCATGTTATTCATCGGCATATTGAAAGGTGTTCTCGATGCACGAAAGTTCAGATTCATAAGTAGCATGTCGCGATTCTATAAATTCCAAGTTTCTCCAATAGAATAACTAGTCGGCCTTTGCTCGTTAGGAATAGCCGACATGACATGTCCATTGAAAGATCTAGCAACATCAACATAATGGCTATTTGCATCTACGTAAGGAGATTGATTATACATGTTACCATTGTAGATTGCAGCCGCTTGATGACGCTCTCCTCGTAGCAAGAACAGGCTGGAGACTGTTCAAAGCTCCGTCCCCTGCGGAGTCGCCAAAAAGTGTGTTGACACACGAACACGTCACGTGTACCCTCAACGTCGGGGGTGATGCATCGCAGCTCACGTCGAAGGAGGCCCGACCGACAGCGCGATATGCAGGACAGTCGACGGGCGCTCTTGCAGACCCGAAACCCCGCACGCCCGGGAGGGACCCCGTCAAGGTGCGGGGCGGCTATGGGATGCCCTAGGTCGATTCTCTTGCCCCTAGAGCCTCATGTATCGCTGCCCTCCAACGCGAAGAACGAACGAAGAACAAGAAAGAAAGATACAAGGGTAGGGGATAAAGATAGATGAACACAAAAGTGTAATAGATTGATCGGTTCAATTGGTGTTCTTCAATCGGCCGTCACCCCCAACATATATAAGAGGCGGCTGGACTTCCCGTACAAGTAAAGGATTCATCTAGGCTTTCCTTACAAGAAAATTACATCAATTCCCTCCTAGAATCCTAGTTTTACTCCAACTCGGATTCAGCCCGAATCTGGTGCAAACTTCTGTCCTGCTTCTTGCGCGGGCCGCCGAGCTTGCATACGATCTCCGATCAAGACAGCCCAAATATCAGACTCGTGCGCCTCGACAGGGCGAACAATTCTCATGTTGATCACTTTTTCAAATAAGGCCATCTTGAATACCTTTTGAGGTCATCGTTACCTTCTAGTCAGATTCGTTCTTGTAGTAGACTGGATTATCCGACTCTCGTAGTGAATTTGCATGCCATATACTATCTCTGATGATGATGACTCCGAAACCAAATTTCACCTTTTTTACGATATGCACAACTTCCGTATTGAACACTTCTCCATCCAAGATCATCTTGATAAACTTTTGGGGCACATGTTTAGTTTCACTCGGATTCGAGCTCATCCACTCGGATATTAGAGTCTTTCACTCGGATGGTCCGACTGGACTTTTTCGCTCGAATGTTTAGAATTTTTAAATCGGATGACTATATTTTCACTCGGAATATAATTTCACTCGGATTACTGTATTTTCAGTCGGAAGCCAATCTTTTAATCGATCGATAAGTTTTCACTCGACCTTTTACTCGATCGGTAGGTTTTCACTCGACCTTTTACTCGATCGGTAGGTTTTCACTCAACCTTTTACTTGGTCGGTAGGTTTTCACTCGACCTTTTACTCGATCGGTAGGTTTTCAGTCGACCTTTTAATCGATTGGTAGGTTTTCACTCAACCTTTTACTCGATCGGTAGGTTTTCACTCGACCTTTTACTCGATCGGTAGGTTTTCACTCGGATGGTATAACTTTTTGCTCGGATTTCCCGACTGAAAAGACAGCCTGATCTTGATTTGCCCCTCCAGGTTGCATACGACCTCGGATTGAGACAAGTTTTATTGGAAAATCGATCGGCTCGAGGAGATGAAACTTTTTTGTGCTGAAGGTTTTTCGATTCAAGGTCGTCTTGATGGCCAAATCACTCGCGCAACCTATCAAACAAGTGTCTGGCACCTCATGCCATATTTCCGTTTAGGTTCGGTGTGTAGTGTATTGCATCTAACTTTTGCATACGAACTCAGATTGAGATGATTTATATATCAAAATCGATTGCCTCGACGAGACAAAGACAATTCCTTTAGAGTGCTCCTTAATACGAGGTCATATTGAAGACGTGATTGGCCAAAATCCACTCGGAACATTGAATTATGCCACTCGGAGTGTAGTTTCGGTCTGTAAGATAAGGTCGAATGAATATGACCTAAACATCAAAGTTGTTCCACTCGCTGACGTGAATCTTTTCATGCGGAAAGCCCGTTCACTCGAGACCATCTTCATTGCAATCTGTATCTTGCTAAAATTAGGTGTCAACACCCAGTTCCGACCACTCGGGTCGCCAGGGCTCAGGAGGTCTTGGTCGTGCCACAGCCCCCCGCTGTGACCATGCCGCCAGCTTGCGGCCATCCTGCTTCTCCTAGCGCCTTGGAGGAGGCTTTCTCGGCACTGAAGTAGCTCCAGGATGACCTTCAAGGTGCTGATCGTCGTCTGGTGGCCGGGCGCCTAGAGCTGGTCTTCGGATGGTTGGGTTCCAACGCGTCTGTGCGAAACGCGCTGAGCGAGGTCATGGCAGACTCCGCGAAGTGGTGCTGCAGGATGCTCGGTCCGCCCAGGAGCGATGTCAGTCAATGGAGACCAAGCTGAGGGACCTGCATGGGAAGTTCAAGGCAGATGAGGAGAGGATGAAGGCTCGAGAAGATGTCGTGACCAGCCGTGACGCCGAGCTGGAGCAGCTGACGAAGGAGCTATCTTTAGAGCGCGTTCGACTAGAGGAGCTGAAGCGGGCGACATAAGCTAAGGAGGTCCAGCTGGAGGCCAAAATGAAGGTCCTGGCCGAGGACCGTGCGGCCTTCAAGTCCCTCGAGGTGAGGTCCCGCCAGGCTCTGGGGGCACTCTACGATAAGGGCTTGGAAAAGCCGTTGTCGACGTATGAAGAAGGCCCTACCCAGCTGCGTCCTTATCTTGTCCTGGCGCTCGAGGATGTCGTCCATGAGATCAACCCCCTGGCGGAGGAGGAAGCTCGTGTACTTTCTTCTTCTGCCTTGACGCGCCTCCTCAGCCAGCTCCACCTTCGCGACCCCAACGCTGTTCTTGGGGTGCTGATCAAGCCTGTGGAGGCGGAGCGCTACGAGGCCGCCAGTGAAGCTGTGAAGGACCGTGTGGAGTCCCTGCTGAAGTAGATCTTCATCGTCCACCCTTCCCCTTCAGCCGATGGCGACGCCGATGCCGCAGACGAGACCGCTTCCCCAGGGAGCGGTGGCGCCGCTAGGGGGAAGGTCCCCTCAGGCAGCAGCGCCCAAGGCTGAGGGGAAGGCCTGCAGGTTGGTGACGGCGCTCCCCTTTATCTCCATTCTCTTGCGACATGAGCGAGCCTCCTGGAGGCGTTAAAACTTCCGGTTGATGCTTCGAAGGACAATTTGGATTGTAATAATTGCTAGATATTCACCTTTATTTCCTTACTTATCGTTCTACGTCGGCAGGGCCCGACCCCGCACATACCTCAGTCGCCAGCTGGCTTGCCTAGGTCACTGGGTCAAGACCAGGGAGTGAGGGGCTACGTGGCCAGTTAGCCTCCTGAGTCGCGATGCTTAGGAGTGCCGCTTAACATGCAAACGATACCCAGGTAGGAAGCACTAAGTAGGGCTTTGGTGTTCTGCGTCGGCAGGGCTTGGCCCGCGCGTACCTCAGCCGCCGCTGGCCTGGACAGGAAACCAGGACAAGACCAGGGAGTGAGGGGCTACGGGTCCAGTTAGGCCCTTGGGTCGCGATGCCCAAGGGTCCCCCTTGATGTACGAAAAGCCCTAAGGGAAGTGAGTACAGGACTTAGGCCTTGATTTTTTGCGTCGGCAGGGCCCGGTCCGCGCATACCTCAGCCGCCGCTGGCCTTGACCGGAAAGCAGGACAAGACTAGGGGGTGAGGGGCTACGAGACCAGTTAGGCTCCTGAGTCGCGATGCTTAGGAGTCCCCCTTGACATACGAACAGACCCCATACCTGTCCTCGCCGGGCTTGGGCTCGGGAGGGTTGCGCGTCGACCAGGCCCGAAGGACCCGGTGGGGCGTGCACCAGGCATGACCTGGATGCAGCCCCCTCATGCTACCTTCTCGAAGGGAGCACATCACGGTGGGGCTGGCCAATGAGTCGAGGGGCTCCCTGAGGTTAATGCGATCGCTAAGCCGCCCCCAGTTGTATATCACCAGCGCGGAGCATAGTGCTACCGCTCTTGCGCAGGCATAGCCGCTCCTCGACCGTGTCGTCAGGCAGCGCGAAGCATGGTGCTTCCACTGGACTATGGGAGGGGAATCCCTACTACGTAGAGCCCCCGGGTGTATACAGCCCAGCCCGGATGCGTGGCTGGCATGGTGGGGCTCTGACGAGGTGTATCTGGGCACCCTTGAGCCAGCGCGGGACTCACAAGGCCCAACCTCAAGGCGGATTGTGCCTGGTCTTGGGTGGAAGCGCTCTTGAAAGCACATTTGCTCCCTGGGTGGTTTTGGTAATTAATGACAACATACTTTGTGGTTGGACTAATACTTTTATCAAGTATGTTTCAGGAAACCCAATCACATTGGTATGGCAAGATGATTGAAGAAGTGGACCCCTCAAATGCTAAGGCAAGCATTGGCAAAAGCTCAAGACTCCATTTCTGGTTTAGTGATCAAAGATCACATTGAGTCCATAGGAAAAGCCAATACTATTAAAAGGGGATGAGGTTGTGTTGATGATCTGGTTGCTCAAGTGCTTAGTAATTTAGCTCCCTCAACTATCAGCACTATTCACTACTCAACACACACCCATAAGTAATCTCGGTCAAACCAACTCTGTCTCACCAAGATGAAGTTATCTCTACAAACCCTAACATCTCGGTCACACCGATTTCTTCCAACTCAGTCCCACCGAGATGAACCACTTCTGCCATATTCCAAACCCTAGAAAAATCGGTCTAACCGAGTTTGAGATCGGTCTCACCGAAACTGAACTGCCAACCTTCTGTAACCATTTCACATCATTTCGGAATAACCGATTTTGCATTATCGGTCTTACCGAGATTGACAAGCTCCTGTCTTGGCTCAAATCGGTCGCACCGATAATTCATTTTCGGTCAAACCGATTCTGGCATGTTCCTACTCCTTCTCAAAATCGGTCCAACCGAGTTTTCTTTCTCGGTCTCACCGAAATCTCCAACGTTCATATCAGATGCACTTTCGGTCCCACCGAGATGGTATTTTCGGTCCCACCGAAAATCCCAACGTTCACTATATTTGAACTTTCGGTCTGACCGAGTTTTAACTTCGGTCTCACCGAGATTGGTCAAATGTGTGTGTAACGGTTGGATTTTGTGTGGAGGCTATATATACCCCTCCACCCCCTCCTCATTCGAGAGGAGAGCCATCAGAAAGTACCACCACTTCTACCATACACTTTCTGAGAAGTGAACCACCTACCCTTGTGTTGAGATCAAGCCATTCCATTCCTACCATATGAAACTTGATCTCTAGCCTTCCCAAGTTGCTTTCCACTCAAATCTTTCTTCCACCACAGCCATATCAGTGAGGAGAGTTGAGTGTTGGGGAGTTTATCACTTGAAGCACAAGAGCAAGGAGTTCATCACCATCAACACCGTCTATTACCTTTTGGGGGGTGGTGCCTCCTAGATTGGTTAGGTGTCACTTGGGAGCCTCCGTCTTGATGATGTGGAGTTGAACCAAGAAGTTTGTAAGGGCAAGGAGATCGCCTACTTCGTGAAGATCTACCCCGAGTAAGGCTAGTCCTCCGTGGGCGTAGGCCGTGATGGAATAGACAAGGTTGCTTCTTCGTGGACCCTTCGTGGGTGGAGCCCTCCGTGGACTCGCGCAGCCGTTACCCTCCGTGGGTTGAAGTCTCCATCAACGTGGATGTACGATAGCACCACCTATCGGAACCACGACAAAAATCTCCGTGTCACCAAACTGCGTTTGATCTTCTCCACCTCTCTTTACTATATATGCAATTTACTTTCCGCTGCCCATACTCTAGAATTGCATGTGTAGTGTGTTACTTGACATAATCTTAATTGTGAAACTGCCAAAAACTTTGCTTAATCAAAAGGCAGATTTTTATATTGTCAAGTAGTCTAATCACCCCCCTCTAGACATACTTCTTCGATCCTACAATTGGTATCAGAGCATTGGTCTCCATTGCTTTGGTTTACACACCATTGGAGGAAGATGGACGTGTCTACGGATGGGAGTGTTAGCCATAGAGTGCCTGTTCTTGATGGAAGGTTTTATAACTCTTGGAGGTCTGAAATGCTTAGTATCTTTAAGGTGTACAATTTGTGCAAATATGTTAAGACCCCCTATGTGCCTCCTGTTGATCCCTTGCACCCTACCATGGATGAAGAGCTTGATTTGCTTCGTAACCTTAGAACTGTGAATCTTATCATTAGAGGGTTACCTGATGACTTGCTTAATCTCGTTACAAATTTTGAGTGTGCCTATGCTATGTGGAAATTCTTGGAAGAACTTTATCCGGACTACTCTATGAGAGGTCTTGATGAAATTCTACACAAGACTATTGAATTTGATAGGTTGCACCCCAGTGATCCCAACTTTGATAAATGCTTTTTTGAGCTTCGTGATCTTATGAAAAAGAAGGGTGATCCCGGTCTTATCAATATTATCATTAGAAATGCTCTTGCATTGCATTCCGAAGATTATTGTTCCATTAACCAAACTAATGCAAATACTTATCAAATTGACCTAGGTGTTGATGATGAACAATCTATGGGTCAATATGATGATGAGCATGAGCATGATGATGATTACTCCGATTCGGACACCGAGCTAGACAAAGTCATGAAGAGTCTCAATCTTATGGCAAATATGAGAGACTACATGTCCGGTGGAAAAGAGTGGATTCTTGATAGTGGATGCACCGATCACATGACCGGTGACAAAGACATGTTTCGAGAGCTTGCAAAGAACGATGGTCCACGCAAGTATGTGACTTTTGGAGACAACTCCAAGGGTAAGGTACTTGGCCTTGGTAAGGTGGCCATATCTCATGATAGCTCTATTCAAAATGTCATGCTTGTAGAATCTCTTGGATACAATTTACTTTCCGTGTCTAGATTAGCTGACTTTGGATTCAACGTGCTATTCACCAAAGTAGATTGCCAAGTCTTTCGTCGTGATAATCAAAACATGGCTTTTACTGGTATTCGTAGAGGTGATCTATATATTGTTGATTTCACTAAGAAAGCCCAACCTAGAGCTTGTTTCATTGCTAAATCCTCTAAAGGTTGGTTATGGCATAGAAGGCTAGGACATGTTGGTATGCGTAACCTAGACAAGCTAATCAAAGGTGATCATATTCTTGGTGTTAAAGATGTTTTCTTTGACAAAGATAGACTTTGTAGTGCTTGTCAAGCAGGAAAACAAGTTGGTGGAAGTCATCCCGTGAAAAACATCATTACCACAAGGAGACCGCTTGAGCTTCTTCATATGGATCTCTTCGGTCCCAATGCTTACAAAAGCCTTGGTGGTAACTCCTTTGGTCTAGTTATAGTTGATGATTATTCCAGATTTACGTGGGTATTTTTCCTTGATGATAAATCGCAGGTTCAGAGGATCTTCAAGACCTTTGCCAAAAAGGCCCAAAATCAATTTGAGGTGAAGATCAAGAAAGTTCGGAGTGACAATGGAACGGAGTTCAAGAACGCCAATGTAGACTCTTTTCTCGATGAGGAAGGAATTCTACATGAGTTCTCGGCTACGTACACTCCTCAACAAAATGGAGTTGTTGAGAGGAAGAACCGAACGCTCATAGAGATGGCAAGAACGATGCTTGATGAATACAAGACACCGAAACACTTTTGGGGAGAAGCAGTCGAGACAGCTTGTCATGCTATCAACAGGCTTTATCTTCATAAGCTTCTTGGCAAGACATCATACGAGCTTCTCACCGGTAACAAACCCCAAGTGGGATACTTTCGTGTCCTTGGTTCAAAATGCTATATCCTTGATAAGCATCGTCGGTCTAAATTTGCTCCTAAATCTCATGAAGGCTTTCTTCTTGGTTATGGATCAAACTCCCACACCTACCGTGTCTACAACAATTTCACCCGAAAGGTTGAAGAGACGGTAGACGTGAAGTTTGATGAATCTAATGGCTCGCAAGTAGAGCAAATGCCTATTGATGTAGGAGACAAGGACCCATCGGAAGCAATCCAAGATTTATCTATCGGGAAGATCCGTCCCATGGAAGTGAAGGAGAGTACCTCATCTACATATGTGGAGCCACCTACCTCACAGAGAGATGAACCTCAAGGCAACATGGAGGCCTCCACAAGTGGAACTCACCAAGATGAGGAAATGCAACAAGAAGATCCACCGCAACCTCCTTCTCCACCACCTCAAGACAACACCGACAACAATGAAGAAGAAGAAGAAGAGGAAGATGAAGATGATGAGGAAGCTGAGCCACAACATCAACAAAAGCTATCCCGAGTTCGAGCAAGAGTCAAGAAGAATCATCCCGTGGAACAAATGATGAACGACATCAACTCCGGGAGAATTACTCGCTCTAAAACTCGCTTAGCTAACTTTTGTGAGCATTACTCATTTATCTCTAGTATTGAACCTATGAAGGTAGAAGAAGCACTTGATGACCCGGATTGGGTGAACGCTATGCACGAAGAACTACACAACTTCGAGATGAACAAGGTGTGGACTTTGGTAGAGAAGCCCAACGATGATCAAAACATCATTGGAACCAAATGGGTGTTCCGGAACAAGCAAGATGAAGATGGACAAGTCATCCGCAACAAGGCTCGTCTCGTAGCTCAAGGTTACACACAAGTCGAAGGTATGGACTATGGTGAGACCTATGCCCCCGTTGCTAGACTTGAATCCATTCGCATTCTTCTTGCTTATGCCAATCATCATGATATTACTCTCTATCAAATGGACATCAAAAGTGCTTTCCTAAATGGTGAAATTGAGGAGGAAGTATTTGTGAAACAACCTCCCGGATTTGTGAATCCCAAAAAGCCTAATCATGTTTACAAGTTGCATAAAGCTCTTTATGGTCTTAAACAAGCCCCTAGAGCTTGGTACAAATGCTTAACTAGCTTTCTTCTTGAAAAAGGCTTTGAGATTGGAAAGATAGACTCAACGCTGTTCACAAAAAGGGTTAATGGTGAACTATTTGTGTGCCAAATATATGTTGATGATATTATCTTTGGTTCAACTAACCCCCATTTTAGCAAGAAGTTTGGACAGCTCATGTCGGAGAAGTATGAAATGTCCATGATGTGTGAACTCAAATTCTTCCTTGGGTTGCAAATCAAGCAATCTAAGGAGGGTACCTTTGTCTCACAAACAAAGTACACTAAGGATCTCTTCAAGAAGTTCAACATGCAAGAAAGCAAAGGTATGAGTACCCCCATGCCTACTAGTGGACATAATGACTTGACAAAGGATGGAGAACCCGTTGATCAAAGGGTTTACCGTTCTATGATTGGTTCTCTACTATATCTTTGTGCTTCTCGTCCTGACATAATGTTGAGTGTTTGCATGTGTGCACGATATCAAGCAGCTCCTAAAGAATGTCATCTTAAAGCTGTTAAAAGGATAGTGAGATACTTGATACACACACCAAACTTTGGCATTTGGTATCCTAAGAGAGCTTCTTTCGATCTTGTTGGCTATTCCGACTCGGACTATGCCGGTGACAAGGTTGATAGAAAGTCAACTTCGGGTACATGTCAATTCCTTGGTCGATCCCTTGTATCTTGGTCCTCCAAGAAACAAAATTCGGTATCTTTATCCACTGCCGAAGCAGAATATATTGCTGCTGGTTCGTGTTGTGCTCAATTGCTATGGATGACACAAACGCTTAAGGATTATGGGATACATGTGAGACGTGTTCCCTTGCTTTGTGACAATGAGAGTGCAATCAAGATTGGACACAATCCTGTGCAACATTCTCGAACAAAGCATATTGAAGTTCGTCACCATTTTATTCGTGATCATATTGCCAAGGGTGATATTAATCTTAAGCATGTTCGTACTGACAAACAGCTTGCTGATATCTTTACAAAACCTCTTGATGAGAAAGTGTTTTGTCGCTTAAGGAGTGAGTTGAACATCATTGATGCTTCAAACTTGGAGTGATAACTCCATTGATGCATGCAAGGCTTGAGCTCTCTTGACTAATCCTTGATATTTCTCTTATGATGATGATCATATGTCTTGGACACATTTGCCTCCTTGTATTGCATCTAACTCTTTGCAGGTACTTGGATGATCTACATTCCACAAGATTACCACACACTCAAATCATGAGTAATCTTGTCATTGACCAAGTATCTAGCCCTTTGGGATGTTGAGTTCAAGGAACAAAATTCTACATATCCTTTTTGACACCTTATACATCTAGTATTTCACTCTTGTCATCTTGGATATTCTTGAGTATTTCCTTGCTTGCCTAACCCATGTAGGAAGATGAACTACACAAGTAGAAAAGGCGCTCCAACTTCACATTCTATGAGCACCTACATCAAGTTCACCTACATGAGCAAAGCATCAACAAGCCCAAGGTATGTTCTTCACATCTTTGAGGAGCTTTGCTCAAAGTCATGAGTACAAGCAGCTTCATAAGATGTGATCACATCAAATGCTTAATCGAAAAATGGCAACCCCATTTTGAGCTTAAACGATGAGTATGACCTATGATCAAATGTCTTCATTTGACTCCTAAGTCAATATACTCAAACATAGGTGACTTTGTCGCCGACCTTTATCTAGATGAAGTACATATGCTTTTGGAGTTTTTCTGTTATGTTCTCTCATTGAGTCTTCTTAAAAAAAAAAAAAAAAACTTCATCTAGAATTTCTTTTTATTTCTTTTCTTATGTTTCTTTGTGAAAATCTTTCTGGAAATCTTTTTCTGGCTCTGATCAATTCCCTGAAAATCTTTTACAAATTCATTGCAAATCCTTTGAAACATCCCTCGCAGAGTGAGCTGGATTATTTCTGTGTTTCCTTGGATTTATCTTCCAGGACATCACCTTCTGCAGCTCCACTCAGTCTTAAATCTTAAAGAGGGAGAGGACTCAAATTTGGACTCAAATTGTTTCTCTATGAATGTTCTTATTTGCCCTGTTGTGATTCTTCAGGATCCCACTTCTTTCTTTCTCTCTTTCCATCCTTCCTGTCCTACCTAGTTTACTGTCCTTTTCGGCACTTGATGTCAAAGGGGGAGAGAACTTAGGGGGAGTAGGGAGAGTAGGGGAGAAGAGAAGACTTAGGGAAGAAAAGCAATCTTATCTTAAGGGGGAGAGAATCACATCAAAGCTTTGTCGTGTTTTACATTGGACATTACAATTGGCATCTTTCTTCTGATTTTGCTTTTTCCTTCACACCCCTTGTTATCACAATTGGTATCTCTTGGAATCTTTTAGCTTAAGGGGAGAAGACTTAGAGGAATCTTCACAATTGATATCCTATGAAAAGCAAAATCTCTCTGAGTTCATTGAAAATCTTTTAGCTTCGGAGACATGTTTGCTGATTCAAGCCTGTGCTCAATATGAGACACTCTTTATACATGTCCTCCCTGGCTTGGTACTCTTGATGTTCTTGCAGTTGGTTGAAGGAATACTCTTGTGTTATCTAACCTTGTTTTCTCAAGTTTATCCCTTCAGGTACAATGCCAAGGAACCTCAAGGTAAGTATATGCATCTTGCAGAATGTGCATGATGGTGACTTGCTTGTAAATACTTGTTTGCAAGAAATCACCATGCACATATGCATTATCACTCACTTCCCTTTCATCTGCTCTGATGCATATAGCCAAGCTGCATGTAGCACATCTTGCTTATCTCTCTTGTGTGCTTGTGGTAGTCCAAAACCATAATCTATGAAAATCTTGCACACTTGTAGGGGGAGCCTGTGTACTACATGCTTGTCAAAGCTTTCATGATAATTCTGTCTTTCTTTCAATAAGCTTTGATGTCTTGTTTAGTATAATTTCAGTGTGTTGCCATCAATTACCAAAAAGGGGGAGATTGAAAGCACATTTGCTCCCTGGGTGGTTTTGGTAATTAATGACAACATACTTTGTGGTTGGACTAATACTTTTATCAAGTATGTTTCAGGAAACCCAATCACATTGGTATGGCAAGATGATTGAAGAAGTGGACCCCTCAAATGCTAAGGCAAGCATTGGCAAAAGCTCAAGACTCCATTTCTGGTTTAGTGATCAAAGATCACATTGAGTCCATAGGAAAAGCCAATACTATTAAAAGGGGATGAGGTTGTGTTGATGATCTGGTTGCTCAAGTGCTTAGTAATTTAGCTCCCTCAACTATCAGCACTATTCACTACTCAACACACACCCATAAGTAATCTCGGTCAAACCAACTCTGTCTCACCAAGATGAAGTTATCTCTACAAACCCTAACATCTCGGTCACACCGATTTCTTCCAACTCAGTCCCACCGAGATGAACCACTTCTGCCATATTCCAAACCCTAGAAAAATCGGTCTAACCGAGTTTGAGATCGGTCTCACCGAAACTGAACTGCCAACCTTCTGTAACCATTTCACATCATTTCGGAATAACCGATTTTGCATTATCGGTCTTACCGAGATTGACAAGCTCCTGTCTTGGCTCAAATCGGTCGCACCGATAATTCATTTTCGGTCAAACCGATTCTGGCATGTTCCTACTCCTTCTCAAAATCGGTCCAACCGAGTTTTCTTTCTCGGTCTCACCGAAATCTCCAACGTTCATATCAGATGCACTTTCGGTCCCACCGAGATGGTATTTTCGGTCCCACCGAAAATCCCAACGTTCACTATATTTGAACTTTCGGTCTGACCGAGTTTTAACTTCGGTCTCACCGAGATTGGTCAAATGTGTGTGTAACGGTTGGATTTTGTGTGGAGGCTATATATACCCCTCCACCCCCTCCTCATTCGAGAGGAGAGCCATCAGAAAGTACCACCACTTCTACCATACACTTTCTGAGAAGTGAACCACCTACCCTTGTGTTGAGATCAAGCCATTCCATTCCTACCATATGAAACTTGATCTCTAGCCTTCCCAAGTTGCTTTCCACTCAAATCTTTCTTCCACCACAGCCATATCAGTGAGGAGAGTTGAGTGTTGGGGAGTTTATCACTTGAAGCACAAGAGCAAGGAGTTCATCACCATCAACGCCGTCTATTACCTTTTGGGGGGTGGTGCCTCCTAGATTGGTTAGGTGTCGCTTGGGAGCCTCCGTCGTGATGTGGAGTTGAACCAAGAAGTTTGTAAGGGCAAGGAGATCGCCTACTTCGTGAAGATCTACCCCGAGTAAGGCTAGTCCTCCGTGGGCGTAGGCCGTGATGGAATAGACAAGGTTGCTTCTTCGTGGACCCTTCGTGGGTGGAGCCCTCCGTGGACTCGCGCAGCCGTTACCCTCCGTGGGTTGAAGTCTCCATCAACGTGGATGTACGATAGCACCACCTATCGGAACCACGACAAAAATCTCCGTGTCACCAAACTGCGTTTGATCTTCTCCACCTCTCTTTACTATATATGCAATTTACTTTCCGCTGCCCATACTCTAGAATTGCATGTGTAGTGTGTTACTTGACATAATCTTAATTGTGAAACTGCCAAAAACTTTGCTTAATCAAAAGGCAGATTTTTATATTGTCAAGTAGTCTAATCACCCCCCCTCTAGACATACTTCTTCGATCCTACAGCTCTAGATGGTCCTGCAAGGTGTGTATACAGCCCATGCCGGGTGAATCCCTTGATGTCGCCCTATGATAAGGCCGGGCACCAACGACCCCAGGAGGTGACATGAACGGGGGCTGGCCCGGGCAGACAGAGCTCAGCCGTTGGATTTATCGATGCTGCAGGGACGGACCCGAGCACAGACGCCGTGCCTAGTCTTCTCACGTGGATGTCCTAAGGGAAGCCACCCGGCGTGCGGATCCTGGAGCGACAGGAGAAGGTACCATGCGCCCCGACTCAGCTGTCGGCATCCGGCTCGAGCTTGGGCGAGGCAGCAAGGGCCACAGGAGGTGACGTACATGGGACCGGCCCGTGAGCCAGAGCTCAGCCGCTTGGATTTGGCGATGCTGCAGGGACGGACCCGAGCACAGACGCCGTGCCAACCCCAAGCCATAAGACGGATGCAAGCAAGCTTGCGAGGGCGCAGGATGTTCAATGCATGAGAATGGTGTTCAGACAGATGATTCGAATGCAGCACGACAGGGATGGTAGCACTAGCTTTGGTAAAATGCAAGGGAGATACATGCCGCCAGGGTGAACCTGTGCGGCCTGGGGATAGTGCAGCCCAAGGGGCGCCCCCCAAAAGGTGACCTGAGATGCAAAAGGATGCGCGTCGTAGGGACAGACCCGCGCAACCTGGGAATAATGCTGCCCGAGGGGCGCTCCCATTTGAACAGAAATCAATAGATGTCACCTGGCATAGTTGCTGAAGTAGTGTTCGTGTAGCTGAGGGTGCTCGATGAAGACGCTGATCCTTACATGCCGTCTGGCTCCGGCCCCTCGCGAGGCTCCGGGGCTCCCCAGATCTCACGGAGGGCCGAGTCGAACTCCGCCAGGATCTCCTTGTGTCTGGCCTTGCGAGCCACCAGGACTTCCCGCATGTGGCGCTGGTGCTGGGTCGCCTGGTTCGGCAAGCCGAAGGGCATACACACGTAGCTGTGAGGGGGACCCCGGCCCACCTGGGAAGGCCAGTAGAGCTCCTGAGATGTGATCGTGTTGAGTGCCGGGACGTTGATGCAAACACGCAACCCGTCTCCTGAGCCTGGACCGACAACTGCCCTTGGAGGAGCCGGGCGGCGCTCGCCTCGCATGGCTCTTGGGTCCTGTATGTCTTCGATGGTCTGGCTAATGAACTCTTGAGCGCCAGGCGCCTCATGCCTTGAGGCCTCCAGAGGGAAGTGTTCAGCGAAGAACTTTTCCACATGGTGCCCGAGCGCCTCCCTAGTGACTTTGGCTAGGTCTGAGGCCCTCTAGAGGAGAGCCTTCAAGCCTAGCCTGAGAGGGGTGCTGGGTGCGCCTTCCTATGCGAGAGGGGAAGGAGGCCCTGTGGTGCTGCCTCCCTATGCTGTGTCCTCATGAGGTTCCAGGGCCAACAACTGCTTCTTCTTCTTGGGAACAACCTCCGATGGGTAGATAATGTTGTCGCTATCCGGATCCTTGACTGCCGCCGCCTGGTAAGCGCGCTCGAGTGAGCACACTGCGTCCTTCTCCTCGCGGGCGATGGTGATGATACCGCTACTTCCAGGCATCTTGAGAACATTGTAGCCGTGGTGAGTTACTGCCGTGAACTTGGCCAGGGCCGGATACCCGAGGATGGCGTTGTAAGGGAGATGGATGTGGGTGGCATCGAAGTCGATGAGCTCAGTGTGGTAGTTGTCATGCTTGCCAAAGGTTACAGGTAGGCGAACTCGCCCCGCAGGAGTGGTGGAGTCATCAATCACTCAGGAGAAGGGATTGGTAGGCACTAGCTATTCGTAGGATACTTGGAGGCTGTCGAATGCTTGATGGATAGGACGTTGAGCCCTGCGCCACGTCGATGAGGGTCTTGGTAACTTGGACGTTGCTGATGACGGGATAGCAAAGCATCGGGAGGGCGCCAGCCGTAACTGCGCACTTGAGCTGGTCTGCTGAACTGAAGGTGATGGGGCACCTGGACCACCTGAGTGGATGGGTAGCCTCGAGCTTGGGGAGAGCTATGTTTACTTCAAGGGAAACTGCTTGAAGAGGCGTTGAGAAGCTGGGGCCTGTGCTTCGCCCAAGATGCAAGCGATGGCACGCTGCTCCTGGAAGCCCCCAGCCCCCTTGTCCTGGTAGTCGTTTCTCCTTGGCGGTGGCAGAGGTGGTAGGTCAGCCCTGCCCTAAGGACGGTCCTCTCGGGGCTGATAACGCCACTCCTGACGGGCTCCACAGTCATCCCAGTGTCCTCCGGTTCGATCTCCCCCGTGGCCATAGCCACGGCTGCTGCGCTCAGGGCGTTGGATGACGCGTACTTCGCGGAGGGCCCTGAGCTCTTGACAGTCATGGGTGTTGTGGCTATGCACATTGTGGAAGTCCTAGAATGCTTGACCGTTCTTGGGTGGCTCCGGGTAGTCGCGGCCGCGCTTCATTTCTGGTTCAGCTACAAGCACTGCTGGACCATTGCATTTTACGTCCTTGCTCTTGGCCTTCTTGTCTTCGGGTTCAGTAGAGGGGAGCTGGACGAGTGAGAGGCGCCCCTCCTCGGCCCTGGCGCACTTGGTCGCGAGGTTGAACAGCTCCAATGACGTGCATAGGTCTTCGTGGATGGCGAGCTATTCTTTAATCTTGACGTCACGGACACCATCTGAGAACGCCGAAATGATGGCCTCGTCCGTGACCTTGGGGATCTTGACGCGGACATTGTTGAAGCGTTGGATAAACTTCTGCAGGGTTTTACCTGGTTGTTGCTTCATACGCAGCAGGTCGCCCGCCGCCGGGGGAAGTTCTCGAGTGCCCTGGAAGTTGGCGATGAACTGATCGTGCATCTCAATCCAAGTGGAGATCGATCTCGCGGGCAGGTTCAAGAGCCATGAGTGCGCGCCATCCTTGAGGGCCATGGGGAACCAGTTCGCCATGATCTTCTCGTTGCCACCAGACGCCTCGATGCTCAGCTCGCAGAGCTGCATGAACTCTGCAGGGTTGGGGGTGCTGTCGTAGTGTGGAGGCAAGTCGGGCTTGAACTTCCTAGGCCAGTTGACATTGTGCAGCTCGGGGCGAGGGCCTTGCAGCCTGCTATTGACACCGAAGCTTGCTGGGGTGATGGGACTTGGTCTTGGTCTTCGCACGCCATCGCGGCGGGGGGCACGCGGTCTCAACGCTACGGTGGAGGGAGCGCATGTGCTCCACCACGGGGCCGTTGGATCTCTTGGCAGCTTCCTTCTTCGCGCGATGGCATCGCGTGTGGGCGGTCATGCCGCGGGGTCACACGCCTTGGGTCTTGGACGACGCCTTTACATGGGGGTAGCAGTGGGGCTTCTTGGGCCTTGTCGTCCTCATGGGCAGGTGGGCGAGGCAGGGAGAGGGACGGCGCTGGAGAGCCCGTAGCGGCGCTGACGAGTTTGGCGACGCTGTCGAGCCATTCTTCGTAGAAGTCGAAGACGGGGCGGTAGCGCAGGAGCTCACGTGCCATGACCAACGCAGCCTCCGCATCCACGGATCCGCGGCGAGCATGTTACGAAGAGACCGCTGGAGTGAGCGACGGGGTAGCGGTGCGTCCATCGCGCCGCATGGAGGGGTGCAGGGACGATGCCTGCTGTTCTTGCCGCGACGGACCGGTGGCGGCGTTGGCAGGAGGCGATGGAGAACGATGGGGTGGTCCGCCGGCAGGAGCGGTCTGAGCAACGCGGGCAGCAAGGGCAGCCCGCCGCTCAGCACGGGCTCTGCGAGCGTCGGCCATGGACTTCTGGAACGACGGAGCACTGAACGACGGAAGGGAAGTTTCAGCGCACCCGTACCTAGCGCGTCAAATGCCGGATGTAGGGTTCCGGCAAAACCCTTAAGGTTCGAACTCTGGGGTGTGCACGAAGATCTCTCCTCCCGCCCTAGCTCGTCTACTCAACAGCCCTAGGCCTAGCTCGTCGGATCTGATGAAAAAGAGACACAAGATTTATACTGGTTCGGGCCACCGTTGTGGTGTAACACCCTAATCCAGTGTGTATGGTGGATTGCCTTGTAGGCTGAGGAAGAACTAGTACATGGATGAACTGCCTACTGAGGAGAGGTGTTCTTTAGCTCGGTGAGCTTGTGAGTGTGTGGCCTTCTATCTGATCAACACTCGATCCTCCTCTCCCAATGGTGGTGGCTAGTCCTATTTATAGTGGCCCGGGTCCTCTTCCCAAATATTGAGCCGGAAGGAATCCCACAACGGCCAAATTTGAGAAGGGATAGCTAGTACAAGCTATCCTGACAAAGGGTGGTCTCCGCCTGCCAAAGGCTCTGGTGGTGACGCCGCCGTGGGCTCCGCGATGACCTCTGTCCTGCCGTCCTGTTGATCTTGGTCTTGTTGCACCGATATGGAAACCTTTGACTGACGCCTCGGGACTCCTCGCATGCACCTGTTCCTTTAGCACCATAGAGGAAACTGGCACTCTGCGCCCGCTGGCGCCCGCCTGGCTTCGGTCGTCACTGCTCACATCATGAGGACCTCGCGAGGTACCCCTCGCCTTGATATCTCCGATCCTCACGAGCCGGCCTGGCGAGGCCGCCCCAGGGGATGCCTTCTGTCATCTGCCTCGCGTGGCTTGGCCCCTCGCGAGGGTCTTGAGTGGCTGTTGAAGATGCCGGGCCGTACTAGGCCGCCTTGCGAGCCATGCCCTAGGCCGCAAGCAGGCTAGTCTAGGTACCCCCATTCCCAGAACACCGACAGTGAGTACCTTGGCTTGTTTTTGTCTTTGTTCTTGATTCCATCTCTGATTCATAGTATCTTGCCCTGCGTTGATAGGTCAGCATCGTCGAAGAAGGCAAAGGGGGAGGCGGCCGTGCTAGAGGTTCCACGGCCTGGCCTGGCCTGGCCTCGTCTCCTATGGCGCAGACGGGTAGTGGAGGAGCTTCAGCTTCTGTTGCACAGGTGGCGAAGCAGGGCCTAGGGGACCTGCCTCAGGCGGGGGTCACGATCTCAGCTCTGACCATTGGGCTCGGCAGGGCTCAGAAGGTCTTGGTCGTGCTATAGTCCCCCGCTGTGACCATGCCGCCAACTCGCGGCCCTCCGGCTTCACCTAGCACCTTGGAGGAGGCCTTCATGGCATTGAAGCAGCTCCAGGATGACCTTCAGGGTGCCGAACGTCGTCTGGTGGCCGGGCGCCTGGAGCTAGTCTCCGGCTACCTGGGTTCCAACGCGTCTGTGCGAGACGTGTTGAGCCATGCTGTGGCGGCCTCCGTAGAGGACAAGTGGGCCGCTGACCAGGCCGTGGCCGTTCCCGAAGTGGCACTGCAGGACACTCGGACTGCCCAGGAGTGCTGCCAGTCAATGGAGACCGAGCTGAGGGACCTGTGTGGGAAGTGCAAGGTGGACGAGGAGAGGATGAAGGCCCGAGAAGACGCCATGGCCAGCCGTGACTCCGAGCTGGAGCAGCTGACGGGGGAGCTGGCACCAGAGCGTAGCCAACTAGAGGAGCTAAGGCGGGCGACGGAAGCTAAGGAGGCCTAGCTGGAGGCCAAAGTGAAGGTCCTGACCGAGGACCGCGTTGCCTTCAAGACCCTCGAGGTGAGGTCCCGCCAGGCGCTGAGGGCACGCTACGAGAAGGGCTTGGGTAAACCGTTGGTGGCGGATGATGAAGGCCCTGCCCAGCTATTTCCTTTTCTTGTCCTGGCGCTCGATGATGTTGTCCGCGAGATCAACCCCCTGGCGGAGGACGAAGCTCGCGCACTTTCTTCTTCTGCCTTGACACGCATCCTCAGCCACCTGCACCTTCACGACCCCGACGCTGATCTCGGGGCGTTGATCAAGCATGTGGAGGTGGAGCGTTACGAGGCCGCCGCTGAAGCTGTGAAGGACCATGTGGAGGCCTTGCTGAAGGAGTTCATCATCGTCCACCCTTCACCTCCAGCCGATGGCGCCACTGATGCCGCAGCCGAGACCGTTTCCCTAGGGCGCGGTGGGGCCGCTGGGGAGGAGGTCCCTTTAGGCAGCAATGCCTAAGGCTGAAGGGAAGGCCTGCTAGATGGTGACGGCGCCCCTCCCCCTTATCTTCATTTTCCTGCGACATGAGCGAGCCTCGTGGAGGCGTTAAAACTTCCGTTTGATGCTTCGAAGGACAATTTGGTTTGTAATAATTGCTAGATATTCGCCCTTCTTCCCTTATTTATCGTTCTATGTCGGAAGGGCCCGACCACACACATACCTCAGCCACTAGATGTCTTGCCCAGGTCACTAGGTTAAGACTAGGGAGTGAGGGGCTACGTGGCCAGTTAGGCTCCTGAGTCGCGATGCTCAGGAGTCCCCCTTAACGTGAAAACGATACCTAGGTAGGAAGCACTAGGCAGGGCTTTGGTGTTCTGCGTCGACAGGGCCCGGCCTGCGCATACCTATAACCGCCGCTAGCCTTGACCGAAGACCAGGAGAAGACCAGGGAGTGAGGGGCTACGGGACCAGTTAGGCCCTTGGGTCGCGATGCCGAAGGGCCCCCTTGACGTACGAACAACCCTGAGTGGAGTGAGTGCTGGACTTAGGCCTTGATGTTCTGCGTCGGTAGGGCCCGTCCCGCGTGTACCTCAGCCGGCGCTGGCCTTGACCGGAAACCAGGACAAGACCAAGGAGTGAAGGGCTACGGGACCAGTTAGGCTCCTGAGTCGCGATGCTCAGGAGTCCCCCTTAACATACGAACTGACCCCATACCTGTCCTCGCCAAGCTTGCGCTCGGGAGGGTTGTGCGTCGACCAGGCCCGAGGGACCGTGTGGGGCGTGCACCAAGTGTGACCTGGATGCAGCCCCCGTGCCCAGCCCCCTCGCGCTACCTTCCCGAAGGGAGTGCAGCGCGTTGGGGCTGGCCACTCTGCCGAGGGGCTCCCTGAGGTTAATTCGGCCGTGAAGCCACCCCGAGTTGTTTATCACCAGCGCGGAGCATAGTGCTGCCACTCTTGCGCGGGCATAGCCGCTCCTCGATCGTGTCGTAAGCTAGCGCGGAGCATGCTGCTTCCACTGGACCGTGGGAGGGGACTCCCTACTACGGAGAGCCCCCGGGCGTATACAACCTAGCCCAGACACGTGGCTGGCACGGTGCGGCTTAGACGAGGTGTATCTGGGCACCCGTGAGCTAGCGCGGGACTCACGAGGCCCTACCTCAAGGCGGGTTGGTCCTGGTCTTGGGTAGGAGCGCTCGAGGAGATCCTGCAAGGTGGTTAGACAATCTGCGCCGGGTGAATCCCTCGAGGTTGCCCTATGAGAAGGCCGGGCACCAACGACCCCAGGAGGTGACGTGAATGGGGCCGACCTGCCAGAAAGAGCTCAGACGTTGGATTTATTGAAGCTGCAGGGACGGACCCGAGCATAGACGCCGTGCCTAGTCTTCTTAGTGGACGTCCCGAGGGAAGCCATCCGGCGCGCGGCTCCCACGGCAATGGTACATGGTGACGTGTGCCCCGACTCCACTGCTGGAATTCGGCTCGAGCTTGAGCTAGGCACCAAGGGCCACGGGAGGTGACGTACACGGGACCGGCCCGTGAGCCAGAGTTCAGCCGCTTGGATTTCGCGACGCTGTAGGGACGGACCCGAGCACAGACGCCATGCCAACCCCTGGCCATGAGACGGATGCAAGCGAGCTTGCGGGGGTGCAGGATGTTCATGTCATGAGAGTGGTTGTCAAACAGATGATTCGAATGCAACATGACAAAGATGGCAACACTAGCTTTGGTAAAATGCAAGGGAGATACATGGCACCAGGGCAAACCTGCGTGGCCTGGGGATAATGCAGCCCGAGGGGTGCCCCAAAAAGGTGATCTGAGATGCAAAAGGATGCGCGTCGCAGGGACAGGTCCGTGCGACTAGGGAATGAAGTTGCCCGAGGGGCACTCCCAGTTGAACAAAAATCGGAAGATGTCACCTGGAATAGTTGCTGAAGTAGTGCTGGTGTAGCTGAAGGTGTGATACATCTCCAACGTATATATAATTTTTTATTGTTCCATGCTATTATTTATGATGTTTTGGATGTTTAATGGGCTTTGTTATATACTTTTACATTATTTTTGGGACTAACCTACTAACCCAAAGGCCCAGTCCAGATTGCTCTTTTTGCCTGTTTTAGGGTTTTACAGAAAAGGAATATCAAATGGAGTCCAAACGGAATGAAACCTTCGAGAGAGATATTTTTGGAGCAAAATAAGCACGGGAGACTTGAGAACCACGGAATAGGGCTGACGTGGCATCCACGAGGGTGGGGGGTGCGCCCCCCTATAGGGTGCGCCCCCTGCCTCGTGGGCACCCTGTCTGGCCCCCGGTGCCCTCCTTCCTCCTATATATATACCTACGTACCCCCAAACTATCAGAACAACAGAGAAAACCCTAGTTCCACCACCGCAACCTTCTGTTCCCGTGAGGTCCCATCTTGGGGCCTGTTCCGGAGCTCCGCCGGAGGGGGATCTTCCACGGAGTGCTTCTACATCATCATCATCACCTCACCATGAGTTGTGAGTAGTTTACCACAGACCTTCGGGTACATAGCTAGTATCTAGATGGCTTCTTCTCTCTCTTTGGATCTCAATACCAAGTTCTCCTCGGTCTTCGAGGAGATCTATTCGATGTAATCTCTTTTTGCGGTGTGTTTGTCGAGATCTGATGAATTGTGGGGTTATGATCAAGATTATCTATGATAAATATTTGGTTGTTTTCTGAACTCTTTATGTGTGATTATAATATCCTTGCAAGTCTCTTCAAATTATTGGTTTGGTTTGGCCTACTAGATCTATAGTTCTTGCAATGGGAGAAGTGCTTGGCTTTGGGTTTAATCTTGTGGTGTCCTTTTCCAGTGACAGTAGGGGCAGCAAGGCACGTGTTGTATTGTTGCCATTAAGGATAAAAAGATGGGGTTTATATCACTATGTTTGAGTTTATCCCTCTACATCATGTCATCTTGCTTAAGGCGTTAATCCGTTCTTATGAACTTAATACTCTAGACGCATGCTGGATAGCGGTCGATCTGTGGAGTAATAGTAGTAGATGCAGAATCATTTCGGTCTACTTGTCTCGGACGTGATGCCTATATATAATGATCATGCCTAGATAGTCTCATAGTTATTCGCTTTTCTATCAATTGCTCGACAGTAATTTGTTTACCCGCCGTAGAATATCACTATCAAGAGAGAAGCCACTAGGTAAAATTCAAGGACAACCAAAAGCCTAAGCTTGGGGATGCCTCGGGAAGGCATCCCCTCTTTCGTCTTCATCCATCGGTAACTATACTCGGAGCTATATTTTTATTCCTCACGTGATATGTGTTTTACTTGGAGCATCATGTATCATTTGAGTCTTTTCTTGTTAGTTTGCCACAATTATCCTTCCTAGACACACCTATTTGAGAGAGTTAAATATGGCCTAGGAATTGATAGAACACTCTATGTGCTTCACTTATCTTTTGAGTTGAATAGTTTTTGCTCTAGTGCTTCACTTATACCTTTTAGAGCACGGTGGTGATTATATTTTGTAAAAAATTTTGATCTCTCATGCTTCACTTATATCCATTTGAGACTCTATTAAAGCAACATGGTAATGTGCTTTGGCTATAAAACTAGCCTTCACATGATAGACATCCAATATCAATGTAGTAAAAACTTTCACATTAAGTGCATTGAATATGATGAGAAGTTGGATGCTTGATAATTGTTTTGAGATATGAGGATACTGATATTAGAGTCATGCTAGTGGAGTTATTATGAAATTGAGAAATGCTTGTGTTAAGGTTAGTGATTACCGTAGCATGCACGTATGGTGAACCGCTATGTAACGAATATAGAGCATGAGGTATTTGTAAAGTGTCAACCTTTGTGTGGGGGTCAGGGGCGTGCGATGGTTAACTCCTACGAACCTCCCCCCTAGGAGCATGCGTTGATTGCTTTGTTTTGATGACTCGTAGATTTTTGCAATAAGTATATGAGTACTTATGACTAATGTTGAGTCCATGGATTATACGCACTCTCACCCTTCCACCATTGATAGCCTCTCTTGTACCGCGCAACTTTCGACAGTACCATACACCCATTATATATCCTTCCTCAAAATAGCCACCATATATATTCCTCAAAACAGCCACCATACCTACCTATCATGGCATTTCCATAGCAATTCCAATATATATTGCCATGCAACTTTCCACCATTCCGTTCATATGACACGCTTCATATTGTCATATTGCCATGCATGATCATGTAGTTGACATCGTATTTATGGCAAAGCCACCAAGCATAAGTTTTCATACATGTCACTCTTGATTCATTGCACATCCCGGTACACTGCCAGAGGCATTCATATAGGTCAAACTTTGTTCTAGTATCGAGTTGTAATATCGAGTTGTAATTCAGTGAAAGTGTGATGATCATCATTATTAGAGCATTGTCCCATGTGAGGAAAGTCTAAATCAAGAAAGCCCGTCCAAAAAAAAGGCCAAAGAAAAAAGAAAGGCCAAAAAAAAGGGACAATTGCTACTATCTTTTTTCCACACTTGTCCTTCAAAGTAGCACCATGTTCTTCATGATAAAGAGTCTCATGTTTAGTCACTTTCATATACTAGTGGGAATTTTCATTATAGAACTTGCCTTGTATATTCCAACGATGGGCTTCCTCAAATGCACCTTGTATATTAGAATAGAACTAGCAGGGTCACCCGCGCATTTGCGCGGCTAGGTTTGTTATCAGACAATATATTCTTTTTTGTATCTATCGTATTGGCTTGAAATATTTTTTGAGAATGTGCAACATTCCAGGTAAAGTAAAGAATATATTATGTAAGTTTTCTGGATTAAAAGGTTTTGTTCTATCATATGCTTATTTTTATATACTTGCACTACTCTAAACATGTTTTCACATACCTCGCAGAGACATTCTTATGGACCGAATCCAGTTGCATGGTGCACAGAAAAGCCTTCCTACTATTATTCTTCTGTCAACCTTGAGCTTGGTGATGAACTATTTAGAAGGAACACACCTAATCTTAAAACATTTAAAAGGAAATAACCAATCTTTTGTAGTCCATACAGAGTGCATTGTACATTTCCAAATAATATCGAATTTATGCAGTTCTGAATTTTATTATAAATGGCCGGCAAGATATTTCAAGTAGTTACAAAGTATTATGTTTCTAGGTCAACATTTGGCACATTTTCCTTAGCATTTATACATCATGTAAAATTTAGAAAATGTTTTAATTAAAATGTGTGTCCTGAGCAAGTCTGATTAAATTAAGATAACGTTTTACATGAAAGCGTATTAGGTTGTCTGTAGGTGCTCGTTGCGTGATGAGTGAAGATATATGGCTCTAACGTATATGATCCATAATGCAAAGCTATACATATTCATACCAATTTTTAGATTGCCTTACCACCATTCATCATGTGTGTTTTGTTTTCTAGAAAAGTATACACACTACTTTCATCATAGCTCATTCTTTTTAAGTTTCCATATCTTGTCTGTAAACCACTAATTTTAGCATAAATCACTGACAATATGTTAAATAGGGTCCAAATTTTAGCTAATTAAGCAGTTCAGATGAAGGTTCTATGAACTTTTTCTTTACCTTTTTTTACGTTGTAGATCTATGTTAGCATCTAAGAAAATTTAAGATGTTAGTTTAAATTTAGCATAGGCTCCATTATCTCAGAAGAATAGATTAAAGCCGCATTTGACAATCATTTTTTCGAGATTAACTATACATGCAATATACATCGGCATATGAAATTCAAATAAATTACTGACTTTATAAAAACCATTTCAACTTTAATGGTTTAAGGCATATTGGATAATGTACCCATATTCTGTCTTACCCCACTTTGCATTTTTATGCTTTATTAACCCGCAATTTGAAATTTAAGTAAAAAATATTAAACTTCCTAAATATGTACTGCAAATCAAGGAGTCGACTATGGTGTGCCTGTTTTTATGAATAAATAATAGAGTTCTTTGTACATTTAATTGTAGTTGTATGCACTATATATACGGTTTTGTAAAATGATGCTATTTATTTACCTAATACAATTTTCATCTACATACACAACGCATTTGTATGAACGATCTGACGCATCCTCATGATTGTACTCTCTCGTTCATAAAATAAAAAAGATGGTATTTAGACATCAGCCCGGTCACCAACATCTATCATTGGCTACATCTTGTTTGTCTATTTTTTGGCGGGAGGGCTACGTCTTAATTGTGTATATATTGCTCAAGAATTATATTTTTTATTCCATAAGAATAATATGTTGTCCTATGCCACGATGATAAAGAAGTTTTCCGGGTGGGTATAATTATTTTTTACTTGTCTTTATTTGCCGAGAATAGAAATCAATGCATTTTTCCATTAATATTTTAATTACATATCATCATTTATTGAGAACTGTTGTTAGCGATCAATTTTTTCACTTTAGCATCGAAGTAGACTTTTTGTTCTAATAATAAACTTTGATGTATATTAATTTGGTAGCTTCCCTATTTTTCTGTAGAGATTTGGGCAACGCGGCTTTTGTCTGCTTGTGCTCACTTGATGCATTGCTTTGGGTCAGCCCTTCTTTACAGAACCTTGCATTTTTTTATTGTTTTTTCAGCTAGTCTTCACAACTTTACATAGGTAATATATAGCCTAGTGTATTGTTTTCATACATGACCTTTTTTAATGCATCCGTATACCTGACTGATTAGATTAGTAATCCTCCTGGACATCTAATTTTACACCGCGTAATGGAGTATGCTTTGTACCACGTTTTCTTTCCATCTTTTATTTGCGGAAGCACGTTTTCTTTACATCGGATGGTTGCATATTTTTCTCTTTTGACCAAGGCATGCATACCTTTTTATATGTACGTCCAAGCATGTTAACGTGTTATGTAAAAGTTATTAAATCTCAACCATTATTATTATGATCAAACGGTGTAAATTATATTAGCATATGTGGATGAATCTGATGGCTTGTTTGACTTCTTCTTCATTATATAATAGATATATAATTTTTTTTGTTTTTATGACTTAAAATAATACCACTGAAAACATCTGTCGAATAAGAATTCAATGGTATAATTTTTTTGTCACATATTAAACATATTTTATTTCTCTAATTATGATCAAAGTTTAATTTTAGAATAACCTGCCCATAAATTAGACTAAATTTTTATTTTTTATTTTTTGACTTCAAAATTATATTATTTAAAACTTCTATTGGCGCACTGGTGGTCGCATTTTTCTTCCTTTATTTTAGGTCTTTGAGCATTGTACGCTCAGTGGGGAGAGATTTTCCGGTCAACTCTGAAGATTTGTATGGCAACTTCGTCAATTTAAAGATGTTGTGTCGACTCAGTCTCTCGGAGGTGTTCATAGGTGTAGATTGTGCGTGGTGCTTTCATAGGATCGAGTGTATGTGTGTATGTATGAGTGTCTCCATTTGTATTGTTTTTTTTAATCTTCCAACCAGGACAACACTCATATTAGCTATGGAAACATAAAGAATACTATATTGCTCTTTTTTGAAATTGTGATCGGGGTGACGTCATCACCTGTGTTTGGGCCATATAGAATTCCTATCTAAATCGGACTCCTATGCACACGCACCACGTACGGGAGATTTATTGGTTTTTTCTTAGTTCCGGTTGGTTGCCCATCTATCAAGTGGCTAGTGTCTACTATCCTATTAGTACACGTACATGAGATTGGATTTTGTTTACTTTTGATTGGTTTCCTGTCCATGTCTTTCAGTCACAACCTTATACGTGTCCTTCTATGATGGTGGTTGAAATATTCCGTCATAAAGACATGTACGTGACAGATTTTGGTGCAACGTAATATATGCACATATACATTATTTGTATGTCACGTAATATCTTTAAATCACAACCGTTTATATCAAAGAACTAATGGTCTTGATAATTCAATACGTGTGGACAAACGTGATGGCTTGTTTGCCTCTTGTCTTAATTATATAATAGATGGGGTCTAGGGAAATTCACTACCAATATGCACATGAGACAGACAATTTCATAACATATCACTCAATTCAAACAAGATCACACAAAAGATCCTATTAAAAAACTAGCGAACGATTCTAACTACTCGGATGAATACTAATGATTACAAGGTGGGCATCTAATCACTATCATCTGAAGACTCCATGATATCTGCTCCAGCTTCATCTTCATAATCACTTTCATCACTGTCGGTGTCGTCTATGAGAATGTAGTTCTCCCTATTAATACCCATCTCTGGTTCCGGCTTCACCGTGCTGGTTCCAGTCTTCTTCTTTAGTGCTTCAGTCTGCTCCAATAATACGGCGATTTCCTCTTCATATCCATCACGTACGGTCTTGAGTTCTTCTTCTAGCTCCATGTTCCAGGTTATAACCATTTTGGTCTTCTGCATAAGTACGCACATCCGGTTCTCGTAGCGTAGAATGTGTTGGTCCATCTCCTGGATGGATGCTGCAATGGATCCATCCTTCCTGGTGCAAAGCATCTCACATCGCTCGTCTCGAGGTCTACAATTCTGGTAGATGGTGTCTTCAAGATCCTTGTTGTAGACTTCACATATGCGTCCAAATGTGATATGATCTTCCATACTCTTTCCCAAACTCCACGTCGGTGCGTCAAAAGCTAGCTCAAGTGGCTCCGTGAATGGTGCAACAGTCCTCCCAGGTACAGTAACTTTGATCTTCCAGCACTCCTGTTCCGGCGGTGTTGCATAGAGATCTCCAATGATACTTGGTATTCCAATGTGCAAGTACCTAGTGACTTCCTTCAAGTGTCTTCCGAAAGGGGTGTCATCGTCTGGCTGAGTGAACTTGCTCCCTGGGTCTGACATTTATAGAATAAAAATAGAGAAGAATTGGAATGAGTGGAGAAGAATTAGAATGAGTAGAGAAGAACATCCTATGGCTTATCCTAGTGGTCGCGTCCTACAGTCAACGTGTGCTCTCATACCATCTTGCGGTGAACATCCTATGGCTTATCCTAGTGGTCTCTGTGCTCAGTGTCATCCCTAGATCGGTATGGTGACACACATAGTACTCGAGGATTTATAACAGAGATTCAATCACACTTTATTACATCGAAAGTCCTCGAAGAGGCAATATCCTTTACACGAATATGACTGAAGGCCATCTGAAACAACAAACTACGGAAGCTATGAAGAGTAGTTGACTCCATCTAACTCCACGGTAAACATAGAGTGCATGACAACGAATTATCGCACCTCAATCTTCGTCTGAAAACTCTGCAACATGATACGTTGCAGCCATGTAGGTCAGCACATTGAATATGTTGGGATGAACACACTGTTGCAAGAATGATGAATAATGTCTACAACTATATGCATATTTGGCTGATGGAGGATGTAAGGTTTAGTTTTGCATAAAGCTAATTTTTCCCTACAACAAAGGAATAAATTTTTATTTACTACTCAGTTTAATTAGGTAATGTTGAGAGTGGGTCCTCCATCTCAATTCCCAAAATTTACAAAAGTCATTAATAACCAAACAAGTTAATTAAATAGAGTGTTGAGATAAGTCCATAATTCAAATACCAGGATACTCAAGATGTCCATAACCGCGGACACGGCTACTCATGAATAGTTTGTACACTCTGCAGAGGTTTGTGCACTTTTCCCAACAAGACTCGATCGCCTCCGTTAAATTTCTCGCACTGCATGGTGTTTGAGAAACGGATGACCGAGACACAGTCTTTCAGAAGCATTTACACTTTACCCTGGGTAGACCGGTACACCTACTTTCCCCTACATCTGCTAGTCTACCACTGAAAGTGCTCACACAACATACTTAACAATGCCAGAGCCCATAATGGCATGTGGTTGCACACGGAAGTTTCTAGGCATGAAAGATATATGATCCCTTTGAGCCTGGGTGGCATTCCGTAGGATAAACAACACTGGATTCTCCAGGTGCCCTGCAACCAATCCACCCAGTGGTGTATTAAAGTTAACACCTTTAACTTTCCGTTAGTTGTTATTACACTCACAACTTTCATGAAATCTCACATACCAATCCATGTCTACAAGCATGGCTAAGCAATAAGTAACAAAGCATATATTCCCTTGGGTTGATCTCAAGTCATTGGGTTCCTACCTCATGAACTACTAGCAATACCACATGTGATCAAGTCCTACTCATGCAATCTTTGAGGCTAGAACTAATGCAATAAAAATCTGGGTATTGGAAAGTATGATCAAAGTATGAACTTGCCTTGCTTATGATCGCTGAAACCTAGAGACTCGTAGTAGCACGCTTCGCACTCCGGGAATTCTATCGCAATCAAACAATAGCATACATAAGCAGTCATACAACATAATTGAAGATAAGATCTCGAAAGACTTCGAAAACAAACGAATAACTCTTGCAACAGAAAACAATTTCCAACAGTACCAAAATTAAGTGAATATGGCCTTATCAGAAAGTTTAGGTCAAGAGCTTCTATTTTCAAAAAGAATCAACTCAAACGGAGTTACGAAACTCAAGTGACTATCAAACGAAGTTCAAACACAAATATGTTTGAATTAAAATTTTAAAACTTTCAAAATCAAATTTGAGTTACGCTATTGGAAATATAAGATCGAAACGCAGAAATTGGCATTTGTTTCATCTAATTCCGACAAACGAGTAAAAAGTAACGTTCGTTTGAAAACGAGGGGCTGATCGGTAAAAACTTTAATCGCGGATAGGTCCTTGTCGAAAAATAACAGAAAAAGAAAACTCTAAATAGCGGACGTTCGTTTTCTGAACCTAAACTGCGGACGTTCGCTGTTTAATAAAAACTAAAAAACAAATCTAGGTTTTCTAAATAAAACGATATAGATTTTTTTGAGAAAAAACTGAAAATAAAAAAGCGGCCGGTTATTACGTCATGGATCGGGTCGGGTCAACGTAGCGGCGACGGGTCTCCGGCGGCGACGACGAACGGTGGCTCGGCGGCGGATGGCGGCACGGCGCGGGCGGCTGGCTGCGGGGCGGGCTGCGGGGGCGGCGGCTGGGCTGCGAGGGTGGGGGGCAGCTGGCCTTATAAAGGCCTGGGGCCGGCCCATTGCCTTGGGTGAGGGGAAAGGGGAGGCAGTCCGGCTCGGACACGCCCCGTGCGAGGCGGTGTGCGCGTGGGCTGGCTGGGCCTTCGGCTCTGTCGGTTTGAAATGTTTTTATATATATATAATTAACCTGAACAGAAAAATTCAAATAAAAAATATATAAAAAATCCTAAAAATTTCAGAAACAATTTTCCTCGTTCCCTCCTAATATTTGGGACAAAGTAAACATTTTTCTAAAATAAAAATGCCTAAAATGAAAAAACATTTTAATGCAATTTTAATAAAATAATAAATTGCAAATAAAAATCCAATAAAATATATTTTTACTCAAAATTCAACTTCCAATATTTTTAGTCTGTTTTTTTAAGAAGTCATATTATCTTCTCTCATTTATTTTAAAATATTGAAAATTAAAATTTGAAAAAAATAATATTGATCCAACCCTACTAATAAAATAATAAAATAGTGTGTCCTCTTCGGTTCCAACTTTCTCACTTCAGTCCTTGAGTTGCTTAAAGTTTTGGATGAAATTTCAAATAAACTATACTTCAAAAAAGCTCAAATGATTAATGCATATGAATGATCTATGTTAACATCCAAATTGAAAATTGGGATGTTACAGCTGACCTTTCTGTCGGGCCTAGGTAGGGCTGCGACATGTTGATCTTTCGAGGCCGGGCATGACCCAGGATATTGTGTCCGGCCAAATGGGTTCGAGCGTGCTGGGTAATGTGGTGCACCCCTGCAGGGAAGAAAACATCTATCGATAGCCTGTCCTAAGGTAACGAACACTTGGAGTTGTATCCCGATCGATACACCTAGAACTAAATGCTGAGGCATGTTTTGGATATGTTGCTTCGGGAGTCGAGAAAGGATCCCGGAACGTTGATACATCAAAATAAATATGACTTATGTTATAATACTCTATTCCCTCCTCTTGCTGCAAGACGGTGTGGTTTCCAGAAGATGCTAGTCTTTGATAGGACTAGCTTCTCCCCCTCTTATTCTGGCATTCTGCATCTTAGTCCACATATACTACCCTTTTCATTGATACCGATGCATAAGTAGTGTAGATCATTGCTTGCGAGTACTTTGGATGAGTACTCACGGTTGCTTTTCCCCCTCTTTCCCCCCTTCTTTCTGGTTGTTGCAACCAGATGGTGGAGTCCAGGAGCCAGATGCCACCCTTGACGACTGCTACTACCCCGAGGGTGCCTACTACTACGTGACGGCCGCTGACGACCAGGAGTAGTTAGGAGGCTCCCAGGCAGGAGGCCTTGCCTTTTCGATCATGTTGCTTTTGTGCAAGCCTTCTTAAGGCAGACTTATTTAACTTATGTTTGTACTCATATATTGTTGCTTCCGCTGACTCTGTTGTATTCGAGCTTATGTATTCGAACCCTCGAGGCACTGGCTTGTAATATAAAGCTTGTATTATTTTATTTGTGTCTAGAGTTGTGTTGTGATATCTTCCCGTGTGTCCCTGATCTTGGTCGTACACGTTTACGTGCATGATTAGTGTACGGTCAAATTGGGGGCGTCACATATGGATGCTAGCGATGCTATCATATACATGAGCCAAAATGCACAAACGGTCCCGGGCCAGGTAAGGTGGCACCCATGGGGATGCCGTGCGTGAGGCCGCAAAGTGATATGATGTGTTACATACTAGATCGGTGTGACTTAGGATCGGGGTCCTGACAAGTTGATCGTTGTCTTTCAACTTGCAGTTCAGATTCAAGAAACCGAACGGATTCAAACGGTGAGTTTGAAGAGCTTGTGCCAATGGTAGCGGCCAGTAACTCGATAACTCCAGCAAGACCGGACTTTGGGTTTGTCTCACTACCTTCAAGATAGTTTTCCCTAATTGTTTTATTAGCTTTGTTGGAGACCAACAAGGATGTCTCACTATCCTGAACCTTATCTGCATTGCTTCCTTTACCATTGCTTAATAAGGTACTCTTCCCCAATATTTTATCAGCATTCTAAAAGAAGAAACAAGCAAACACATAACAGGTTCAACATGTAGTACATGAAACTCATTTCGATGAACCAATTCAGTAGTGGGGTGGACATGATTAAACTAACAAGTCTTTTATTGCGAACTAGTACATAATAAAAGCATCAAACAAACATATATCTATGTGCTATGGTCATTGCATTGCCTTTTCAAATCAAAATAGAGATACGGTTCAAACCATATCAGTTCAAGACAAAGTAGCATTGGAAGAATACAAGTGTGGGAAACTACACGACTCAACAAGATTTTAGATGGGTACCACGAGTATACATGTACAACAGCACTATTGGCTCTATTGTGATGCTAGTAATGTGCATGATATGATAAGTCAACTGTATACACAATTGAAATTGAAATCAATAGAGCAATTTGAAAGAGCTTAGTAGTTAAAGAACCATATTTAAACATACCTGTTGTGCCATTAGAGTTTTGATTGGATCCTTCAATTTAAAAATATGTTTCTATGATTAAATACAGTGATACAAGAGCAAAGCAGTATGAACCGTAGCAATGGAATCTTAAATTAGAACATTTGTTCTTCAGGTTTAAGCACTTGTTCTACACGAACAGAGTACAATAAGACATGGGCATATAGTACTTCAAAATAAAAAAGATCTCAGAGACCTTGCCACATTCTTGCCTCGGGACTAGTACAGGACATGGCGTTCCCAGTCATCGTCCCGTAAATGTGTCTGTAGAAAGTAAGGGAATTTGATGAGTTTCCTTGCCAGTGAAGTACATTTTCTTCAGGTAATTCCGATACTACCACAAGGCATTCTTGAAGATAGCACATGTATTAGCAAGGTTACCTCATCATGAGTTTCCAAATCGGTCCTTCTCTATAGAGAAAAATGGGAACATTTGTTGTATTATAACCAACATGGAGGTGGAATGTATGGGACAAAGCAAACTAATTGCCATGAATAACATTATTTAAACATAACTCATGGACGAACACCTGCAATTGGCTTTTTCCTTCATCTTCATTATAATATATACATGAAGGGAAGATGCACACATAGGATTTAACAACATCAAATGCGATAGATGCTAAACTATGAATGGCTGGTTGGGCTTCGTCCACATGAATAGGTGCACAACTAGTTGAGTTGGGGTTCATTGTGGTAGTCCGGGCGCATTAGGCACTAGATCTGCCTTACTAACTGCTCTTGTTTGGGAGCTTTGTGGTGGAGATGGTGCTGTTTCAACTAGAACTGGGTTACTATCTGCTGGGGTTGGGGTTAGAATGGCTGAAGTTGGTTCTCTGTCCATCGAAGTAGGGGTACAACCTGCGAGAGTCTAGGTTATGTGTGGTATGGCTGGTTCTTGTGCATGTACAACCGGGGTGGTATCTCCACCAAGAGGTAGCACTATTTTATTTGAAGACCGTGCTTTTACCCCACTAGATACTGCCATCACCCCTCCAATTCAAATGGCTGATAAACAAGATAAGTAGTTGAATGTACAGACCTTGTATGAGGGACAGATCCAATATATAGTGTGGACAAAAGAGGGCATGAAGTAGTTCACATATATATTGTTTAACTAAAAAGGACAACATGACATAATTTCACATATATGATGTCTATCTAAACAGGATAGCATAGCATGACATAATTCAAAGATATGATGACTAACTAAACATTATGGCATGAGATAATTATATGACGTCTTTAGTAAACAAGTTCACATGACATAATTAACATACATGTTATCTAAGTAATCATGATTGCATGATGCAATTCACATATGCGATTTATATACTAAGCAGATGGCATTCACATATATGATGTCTGAACTAAGAACATGGTGTTGGATGTTGTGTATATGATGTCGAAACTACGCAATGCAAGACACCATATGGATAATAAGAGAACTATAATCGTGCCAAGTTAGAGCATACACGTCGGTGGGAGAATAGGACTGGTCATCTTTCTCTAAATCCATTTCTGATGAGCTATCTGGACCCAGCAAGAGATCTGCTTTGACATGCATAACTGTCTGCTCTGAAGACCATATTTTCACTCCAGATTTTTCCATCACCCACTCAAATGGATGATTCATAGGAAGAGTAGTTAAGTGTACAAACATTGTCAAAAATGGAAATGTAAAGAAGAAAAGGAATGGCAAGATACAATTCAAATATATGATTCCTGGCTAAATAGGATGGCATTGCATAGTTCACATAACTACTCTTCCTATGAATCATCCATTATATTATATGGAAACTAAATAGGTGAGATTGCATAGTTCACATATATTATATGGAAACTAAATAGGTGGCATTACAGAACATGTCTAAACTAAAAAGATGACATATATGATGTTGAAAGTAAGTACTGCAAGGCAACATATGCATGATATGACCAACATCATCATGCCAAGTTAGAGCAAACACCTCGTGGGTAAATAGGATGCTCAGCTACGTCTGAATCCGCCTCTAAACAGATATATTCCTATGGATTACAATCTGGAGGAGGGGGAGGGTTTGCCATTGCACCCACCATGGAGCAATCTCAACATGACATTGTATTGCCACACAAAAGTCTTCTCTTTTTCTCTACATGTTCAACATGACTGTGTATAATATTTGATATGCATATGAAAAAATATAGTGAGATTATGTCAAGAGAGCATGCAGAAATCTAGAGTGATGGTAACAACCAGTGGATAGATCCAAAAACAATGATAGCAAGATGATGATAGCTTTAATTTAATAAAAAAACAGATGATGATTGCTTTACTGTTTGTTTCCCACCCAAGATGAACATAGTGTTTGTTTCCCATCCAAGATGAACAACATAGACATACCCTAGGTGAACCAGATAATAGACAAAGATACTATTCATTGTTGCCTTGATATGTGCCCCACAAGCATTTTAAAACTCAAGTTTGAACATTCGTTTAGTTTGGACCTGACTCGGAGTCCAAGAGACGAACAAGACGATAAAGTAGCAGGTAATATTAAGCAATGCATAAGATATGCAGAAACAAAAGAGTGCGACCTCTCTTGTGGACCCGTGTACTCCTTAGGTTCTTTTGCTAAGTCGATGATGATGATGTAATTGTGGTGGGTGCCAGTGGCATGGAAGGAGATCCGTGGCGGTGAAAGAGGTCCGGAGTCGTGATGTCTGGTAGGGTGGATGCTTCTGTCGATGGAGCAGCTCAGGTGATGTGGACAACATCGCAGCAGGAGCATGACAAACCACACAAAGTTTTCTTCGACACCTATCTATAACTGAAGTAATTCTTTAAGGGCTCCTTTGGCTTTTAGGATTCTAAAAACGTACGGACAGGGAAAACATTGAAATATGATAGGAATGCACGTGGGAAACAGAGCATTTGTAAATAGAGGATTTCTAGCAACTTGGGTGTTTGGTTCACATGATTTGGAAGAACAGAGGAATGCAAAGAAACATGGCCAAATTAAAGTGAAACCACATCAAAATGTGTACAGTTTGAATGCTATTCTGCCACTAATGCATTCAGTCTTGTTTTCATGGATAGGATTTTGAAAAGTAGGTCCAGGTGGATGTTTGGCTCCATTCGTTTCAACCAAATGCATGAATAATTGAATAGTATAGTACCATAGGAAAAATTCCCATTGCTACATTTTTCCTTCACTGTTTCCTTTAAACCAAAATAGTCCTAATGGATTGACATGAATGTAGAGTATCAAGTGATGCGACAAGTGTACAACCTCGTTGGCGTAGCCGTGTTGACCACAACATCATTGGGTTGGTCCCTGAAGAAGTTGTGGCAGAGGTGGTTGTCAGAGTTGTGGAGGAAGATCTGAGGCGTCTGTAGACGGTGTCCAGGGTACTGCTCCGTTGTGATGAATGGTTCTGTCGTTGGAGCAGCTCCGACGAGCTGTAAGACGTCGAGGCTCAAGCAGTACAAGACAAACATCGTTAATCTCAAGTGGGATTCTAATAGCATCCCCAATAGATGATGTAAAATACATTACCAAAAAGTGGTAGTTGTAAAATTTACATCACCAAAAAACACCAGACTACAAGAGATGAGGTGAAAGCTATTGACTCTGAACTTGACTATCAAAACAGAAAATTACTATGGAATCTGAATGTTACTGTTGAAACTGAACACACTAGTATCAGAGAAGCACTTCACATGTAGTTTAGGTTGCTCAATCACTAGTAGTAGAGAAACAATTATCTAAATCACCATGCAATCGACAAGGAACACACTAGCTGATGGCAGCCAGAGAAGCAGCGCCTAGAGCAGCAACACGAACTAGATCAAAAGCAGCAACACGTGTAGCTGTAGTAACCCGTGTACCAACAACAACAACACGAGTGAGAGCAAGAGCAGAACAACAGCACGAGCGAGTGGAAGAGCAAAGCAGCAGCGCGAGCGAGAGCCGGAGCAGCAGCATCATATTCGGCTGGTATGGACGCCGCCATCGAGGGAGCCTCGCACTGGGGAAGAGCCGTCGTGGAGATGTTGCCGGTAATGCCGCCATCGAGGTAGCCGCGCCATGGGGGTGCAGGATCGAGCACCGGCGGCGCCGGGAGGTCGAGTTAAGGATAAGGTGGGATGCGATGAGTGTACAATCTCTTTGGTGGCCCTGAGTAGGCCTCGGCATCGTCCGAGGAGTCCGTGAGGTTAATGTGGTTCCGATGGAGCAGGTTAAGGCGGCGATGTGGGGACAGATCAGCCGCGATGGACGAGGCGATCGTCGGAGCAGCTCCTTGGAGGTGGTGGACGGGGCGACTAAACCAGCCGGACGATGAGATCGATGATGGATCCTCATCCTGGGTGGTGGATGAGGGACGCCTAAGTTTCTAAATGGCAAAAAGGACATGATGATTGGGGGGAACCATGACTTAGGGATGCCCTTGTCCAAAAGGTAGGGTTTGTTACAAAAGTACCCCCACCGATTTGAACTAGCGGCCCTTTTGGCTCAGGGTTGGAACGGAGATTTCACGTGTCATGATTTTGCGGCTAGATGGAGTTTTTGCCCATGTTATAATTTTGGGATAGCAAGGCGTGGGTTGAGAATGAGCGAGTTTTTTAGGGCACAAAGAGACAAAGCGATATTTGAATTTTTGGGATAACAAGGCGCGGGTTGAAATTTCGGGACAAGCCTAACGTGTAATAATGTACGTACCAAAGAGAGTCTTGTCCCGTTTTACTGTACTAATGCCATTCAAAACTATGAATCCATGTTATGTTCAAACTTTTTTTCGCTAGCTGTATAATGCATGTAACCTACTCATATGAACATTTTAGTGCATTCCAAATGTATATACTACCGCTGTAATTCAAAGTAAACATTTTGTTTCTCTATATGAATAAGAATCTACAATAATGATTGTTGCCAAGTTAAACCATTATCTGTATATCTTAAAAACAGACCACATGATTACTGTAAAATTAGATACGAACTATGTGTACTATATGAACTTGAAATATATTTTTTGAATCCACTTGATGTTGATGTTGTCGGATCTCGGGTTCCAGGAAAACCCTTAAGGTTCGAACTCTGGGGTGCGCACGAAGATCTCTCCTTCCGTAATAGCTGGTATACTCACCAATCCTAGGCCTAGCTCGTCAGATTTGAAGAACAAGGGACACAAAGTTTATACCAGTCCGGGCCACCGTTATGGTGTAATACCCTAATCCAGTGTGGTGTAGTAGATTGCCTTGAAGGCTGAAGAACTAGTACACGGATGAACGGCCTCCTGAGGAGAGGGGTTCTTACGCTCGGATGAGCTTGTGGTGTGTGGCCTTCTATCTAATCAGCTCTAAATGAGATGATCCCACTGATGGTGGCTAGTCCTATTTATAGCGGCCCGGGTCCACTTCCCAAATATTGAGCAGGAAGGGATCCCACAACGGCCAAATTTGAAGGGGGACAACTAGTACAAGCTATCCAGACAAAAGGTGGTCTTCGCCTGCTAAAGGTTCTCGTGGTGACACCACCGTGGGCTCCGCGGTGACCTCCGTTCTGCTGTCCTGCTGGTCTTGGTCTTGTTGCACCGATATGGAAACCTTTGCCTGATGCCTCAGGATTCCGCGCCTGCACCTGCTCCTTTAGCACCAAAGGGGGAACTCACACTCTGCGCCCGCTGGCGCCCGCCTGGCCTTGGTCGTCACCGCTCACGTCACGAGGACCTCACAAGGTGTCCCTCACCCCGATGTCTCCGATCCTCACAAGCCGGCCTAATGAGGCCGCCCAGGGGATGCCTTGTGTCATCCACCTCGCTAGGCTTGGTCCTCACGAGGGTCTTGAGTGTTCTGCCGAAAAAGCTGGGTCGTACCAGGCCGCCTGGTGAGCCACGTCGTGGGCCGTAGGCAGGCAAGTCTAGGTACTCCCGTTCCTAGAACACCGATAGTAGCCCCCGAGCCCAAGGTGCGCTCAGGCTTGGCTTAGTGTAACACCCCAAAATTTTGAGTTGGTTTTTCTTCCAAACTTTTGACCTTTTTGGAAGGGGTTGTTTGATCTTCTCTTAACACCCTTCTAAAATCCCTTCTGGCCAAAGTTTGTGTGTCTTCTCAAGCTTGGTTTTTGGCCTTGAAGTTTTTCCTCTTGTGTTTGGCTCAAGCACAAGTTGAGTTTCAAAAGTGGTTGTTTGAGTTCTCCCCTTCTTGTTTTAAACCTCTCAAATTTAACCTTGGACTTATCTCCCTCTCCATCCTCCATCTTGCCATGACCCCAACAGAAATATTTCTCTCCAAGACCCTCTCCACACCTTAGGACAAGTCTCTCATGAAGTCCAGTAAGTTTTGACCTTATTTGGATTTCTCCTCTATTTATTTCACTCCAAAAATATTTCTGCCTTTTATAGTGGACCTTGGTGATTTACAAAGGAGCCACCCTTTTCATCCAGATATTTGACTCCAAACCAACTCTCCTAGATGGTCCTTAGTACCCACAACCTGGATCCATCTTGTTTCACTGGTCCACAGTTCAAAATTTTCAAATTTAACCTGCTGCAAGTTTGGACCAGATTTGCAAAATTTGGTGAAATTCATATTTATCTTCTTCCAAAAATTCTGTGAAAAATCAGGCAGCCTCTAGGTACATCAAGAGGCCACTCCACCAAAAATCAGCCCCAGAAACATTGCACACATACCAGAAGCATTTCATCAAACACTTGGCATTCACTGTACTGTCAGCTGATAACTGAAACTGTCGACAGACAGTTCGACAGTTCGTCAGTTTAGTCAGTTTCATCAGGCGGAGCGACAAAACCTCGCCAGTGCCTCCTTGGCTCGACGCTGCACTACTCCTTCTTCTTATCCAGTGCGCCGCACGCTGGCTTGGCCGCTTCTGGGCGTCGGTGGCGCTCTGGCCCGACCACGCCGGCGACTGCCACGGCAACAGCGCCGCCCATGGCGGCTGGCAGAAGCAACCCCGCGGCTCAACGCAGTTGGGCGCCGTCCAAACCACCCCCGCGCTCCGCGTGTCCATCTCCACTGCCAACGCACGCCTGCCGCACCGTCGCCGTGGCCTGGCGTGCGCAGAGTGCGTCTTCTGCCGCCGACGTGCCGCGCGGCCGTTCCGTCGGGGACAGCCCGTAACTCCCCCTCCCCTGCTAAGTTAGGTGCGGGAATGGAACCACTACAGCTCCTAGGTGATGCTCAAGCCCCTAACTCCGCCGTCCGACCGCTGCAGCACCGTAATCGACTCGCCGGACTTATCCATTCATGGCAGCCACCTCGGGCCGGCTATATAAGGCACCCCCAAGCTCGTGCTCAAGCCCGCACACCTTCACTACCCCCATAGACCACTCCCAGCCTCTGGAAGAGCCTCGAGGGGCCCTTCTTCCCCAACTCCGGCCAACTCCCTCCGCCTCGGGCTCCAGCTCTGTTCACTCCGGTGAGAGCTTCTCCGCCGCCGTGGACTCGAGCGTAGCACCCTGGCACCCACTTAGACCTAACCCCCACCTCAATTTGATCCCAGGACCATCTCCGACGAGGTGCACGACCACCCGAGACGCCGTCCGCCGGAGACAGGGTCGCCGTCGACGTGGGGCTCGCCGACACTCAACTCCACCACCGTTCGACGCGGAAGACCACCGAGAAGCCGTACGTACCACTCCCCTCCCCTAACTCGCCGTGGATCGACGCCGGCGATCACCACAGCACCGGCGCCGGCGCGACTCTGCTTCTGTTTTTCAAACTTGATGTGTGGGGCCTCTTGTCAGCCTCACATCTCTTCCCCCGAACCGTTTTCTGTAAGCGCCTTCGGGAAAAGTACGTTTTCTCCTTCAGTTGACGTACTGCGTACCGGTTCGCTTTGCTGTTTTCTGTTCTAGCCCCTGGAACTTTTCTGTTTCATTGCAGATGGGTCCCTGGACATAAACTCTAATATCTTTTAAACTAAAAATGATTTTGAGTTGATTCTTTTTTGTTCTCTTTAGTTTTCTGCCTAGTTTTTTGTCATATTTATGTGGAAATTCTTGGAGCAACTTTATTTGCACGCGCGGTATTTATGTTAGTATGTATTTGTTTGAATACATAGATACCGGAGGCCGTGACGGAGACGCGAACCACACCGAGTTAGGCTCCGACTTCTCAGAACCAGGCAAGCATGTTTGAACTTTTGATATGATGAGTGTGTTGCATGTTTGCTCGAGTAGCTCGTTTCATAAGCATGATCATATGGGCATATGTGTATGGTTATATTTCATGCTAGTAAGTGTCGGGTGAGTCCCGAAGGATAATGTTTGAACCACCTCGATCATATGGTGATATGATGGGTGGAATGCTGGTATTGTTGGAGCATGCCAGTAGTTGGTTAACTCAGTATCAACAGAGATCATGTCATGATTCGGTTCGACTCCTTTTTCGGTAATATCATAGGCCGTCCGTTGGGATCACGGTCTAGTCAGCTGTAAACCACTTCCCGAGTACACACCAAGTATAGGGGCCGGAATGAGGGTTCCATGGCCCTGGATTAAAGCCCGTCATCCGGTCAGGGGGCATGAGTGTTTCCAGTTGGGACCGAGAGGGGGGCACCCCTTAGAGCGCGCATATATAAATTTGATCCCATGCTATTCGAGGTTGTAGCCTCCCCGTCTTAAAGTTTTCCGTGAATGTCGTCACGGGTGATTCCGGACGACAGGATGTTAAATGGTGTGTACTGGTTAGCTGGGTTTCTACTAAAACACCGTAGACGGGACTAGCCCACGTGGCTAGTAGAACCCGTTGGCTATGAGTTCATGGTACAAGCTCTGCAGAGTTAAATTCCTTCAGTAGCCATGTTTATGGCCTAAGGTCAATCTTCATATCAACCCGGTGACCGTCTCTAGTACATTCCTGTAGATAACCAGAGTAGTGTTTCGTCAAGTTCATTTGGTAGATGAACTCACCAACTATCTCTGTATTGATTTACTTCAGAAGTATTTCACAATTATGCTATTAATTTATAAGCCCTTTATGTGATGTCGCTCAGACGTCCGACTGTGGCATTCTTTTTATTTATAAGCCCTTTATGTGATGTCGCTCAAACGTCCGACTGTGGCATTCTTTTTATTTATAAGCCCTTTATGTGATGTCGCTCAGACGTCCGACTGTGGCATTCTTTTTATTTATAAGCCCTTTATGTGATGTCG